>OY735214.1:9865349-9945349 GCA_963457665.1 Thysanoteuthis rhombus
GTTCGGTTGGTAAGACACTGGCCTACTAATCAGTTGGTCGTGATTTTAAATTACAGTGTGGGAATGTTAATTTTCACTCCCTAAATTCGACGAGGATTGTTCTTGTTGTTCTCATTGTTTTTGTGACAGTAGAAAAATGAAGTCAACTTCAGACTTGGACTGGAGTTCAGCAAATATGAGACAAAATAGAGAAGAACAGACATGGACAAAGAAGGAGGGATTGAAAATTCTGGTTAGTCACTTAATACAAACATTGTCTTTTGGCAGCATGTTGGGTGTGATCAATTAAAATTTTGAAAAAAGGGTGATCAATGAATGAATTACTTCTCTTGCCTTCTATAGTGTAAGGGTATAGTGTGATTACAAAAAAAGTCTGAATTTGGAAAAGAAACAAGCACGTATGCTACTAGACACAAATTAAAGGACCAATTTAGCACAAACTCAAGTTGCAAATTGAACCCCAACACTAAAAAACCTTGAGGGGGTGGGGATTATTTTGTACTCCAACCAGAGCAAAATGCAGCACAAGGTCAAGGCTTAATGTGGGTTAATGGAGCACCCTATCAAAAATAACTCTAGTCTAAGTGACTTTGGTTGCCAAAGCAACTGTGGTTGCTAAGGCAACCGAGGTCGCGAAAAAGTCAGGATGAGCCCAACCTACCCCTCTAAGTGCAATGGGACAGCACTCTGGCCCATTCAGCAGGCAAGCATCAGTACCGGCACCTCAAGCTATGCCATGAAACAGATACTACACTTTAATCCAAACCGAAAAAGGCCAGAAAAAATGGGTAGAGTAGCATGGGGGGGTCAAAACAAATTTTTTTTCGAGATATAGATATTTTCTTGAGTGAATGAAGCTCCTTTAGTGCAGCCTGTAAGCATGATACATACACACTACATAGCCAGACCAACTTAAAAACTGAAGAAACCCATGTTGACAGGTTTAGTGACAGTTTCTAACAATGTGGCTGTACTTTTTCTAAAATATTATTATAGGAAATAATTATTTTGTATATCATTAAAAAGTCTTCCTCTTTTTCTATCATTTTCCTTTTCCCTTTCGGAAACAACTCAGTAATTGTAAGTATAGTGTGAATACATGTATATATATATATATATGTATATATATATATATATATATATATATATATATATATATATATGTATATATATATATATATATATATATATATATATATATATATATATATATATATTTATATATATTTATATATATATATATATATATATATATATATATATATATACATATATATATATATATGTATTACAAAGAAATTGATACATGATCCAACTGAATGATAATATATCACGTTTTATTATATTGAAATTCTTATTTAAAATGATCTCCCATTATCTCACAGTGAATGCATCATTTGGCTGAGACAGCGCAAATAAAATAAACCATTCCTGTAGCAGCCCTCTTTTCTTTTATTGTTTATTCTATTTGTGTTATCTGGGCCAAATGATGCATTCACCGTGTGATAACAGAGAATCGTTTCAAATAAGAGTCTCGAAATAACAAAACGCAATTCATAATCATTCCGTCATATAATGTATCCATCTCTCATTAACATAATTGTCACGTTAAAAGAAACAAATAGAGTAGATATGGACTGTGAATAAACACAATGAGAATTTGGGGTTGAAACAGTTATTTGGGCCTGATCATTCCTGGTAACTGTTTAGCTCAATGGTAAGAGCAATGCTACGTTAAAGTGGCTACCCTATTGGTTGCAGGTTTGATTACTGCAACACCCCCATTATCTTCAACTGTTGATTCTTTTTACATTGTCTAGGCCAGATGATGTATTCACTGTGCGATAATGGGAGATATTTTCAAATAAGAGTTTCAATACAATATGATGCGAATTTCATATTCGTTGTGATTATTTTACCAGGGAATAGCTTCATCGGACCAAGAATGGGTAAAATATTTGAACAAAGCCATTCCCCAGCAAAATGATCACCACAAATATGGATAGATAGATAAATATTTGTATTTATGAATGAATGGTATGGCTTTGCAAACAATGGTTCTGGGAGGTTTTCCCATGGCTATAGAACCTCAAAGGTGAGGGTTTGTACAGGGAATAGCCTTCCAGCCTGAGCAATGGAGTTTCATCGTAAAGCACTATGTGCACACCGTTAACCTTGCCATTTAAACCAAGGGTTTCACTGAAATGACACTAATAGGAGCAAGGCCCCTAAATCAAGGGTTTCACAAGAGCTCCTTTCTCCTGGCAGATGTCTGAGCTGGCTATAGGGTCTTTTACCAAGGGTTGGATTGGGAGCTCAAAATGACTCAGGCAAACACCCAGAATCAGCTTATTAATGTAGACTATGATTCTTGCAAGCGCAGTGTGTCCAGACAGCAGGGGGTTCAGAGTACAATAAGTCCCCAAGAAAATTTTGAACAATTACAGTAACATTTTGAGGCCATATGAAATGGGGGGACCAGTAATCATTCCTTATATAAGGCCAAATTTCAGTTGCCTATAAAATGGTTACTCTGATTGTGAATTGTAAAGTTGAAACCAGCGCTCAACTTTTGTTGCCATTTTTAACATCTAGTATACGGAGTATGTGATTACTCAATATGATTGATGTATTAACTTCATTTTTTTCTGAGAAAATTTCAGACGCCAATGAATGTTTTGTGTTTGTATTAGTGTTTGTGAGCAAGTGAGCAAGTGGTGGGGCATGGCGGGGCGGGGCGTGGTGTAGCAAGAAAAGTTGCAAATTGACTGATGAAATTGGCAGTGATTTATATATCATCTTGCCAGGCTCCAAGTGATGAAATCTGGCTTCTGATTGGTCGAATATTTATGATATCTTATTCATTCAAATTTTTGAATATTTTTTGTGGAGCCTACACATGCACAATTTTCGTTCTCTGAGTTTGAGTGGTCCCTACAGTTCTCAGTAAGTTGAATAGGATTAATATCAATCATTGTGACTCTTTAAGCACACCATTGAACGTTTTTGGAACACGGCTCTATTTGATATAAGTAAAATATGGGTGCACCAGAGAAAACAGAAGGAAATCATATCTATCAATTCAGGCATCAGTTGTGATATCATCTTGATTTTATCTTTAATTAAAAGAGGCGTTGCCAACCATCATAAAAATTTAATCTGGCATAAATAATTATCTTTTATGGCCTACTCTCTCAGAAAGTCCCTCCTGGTTGACTTGGAACTTGTTTTTTCATTGGTTGTTTTTCTCAATAATCAATTAGAATATTGTAAATATTTTCAACGTTCAATACACATGAAAATTTTTATTTTAAAATTTCAATGTTACAAGAAGCTACCTCCAATTGTGCATTCATGTGATACATGCATTGCCAGCCAGATAGACCAACTTAAAAACTGAAGAAACCTATATTGATATTGACAGTTTTGGTTAACAGTTTCTAAGCCAATTTCTGTATGTTTGTGGATTTGAAGGTTTCTCACCAAAACATAAAAATGGCATATTTGTTAGTGCTATACTGTAAATATGATTTAACTTGAAAAATAGAGCAATTTCCAGTCCAATCTGGCCGCTAGTATCAAGGTCAGGGCCAGCTTTAAGCCAATTGGACCAATTGTACCTAATTGGACCCAGTGTCTAAGGGGGGGGGGTCCCCGCACTTGAGAATATTTTAATCTTGTCAAATACATACACCACCACATTGCAGTTGAAATAAGCGACACAGGAGAGAAGTAACCGAAAAACTTTGAAGCTGTAGTCTCCTTGTATCATGGATGAAATATCAATTTACCTGACTATTATGGCTGGCTGCTCCACACGCCATAAAGTCTGGCCTCTTCTGAACATGCACCTGTGGAACGAGCCCTGCCCAAGTTTGAATCAACTGGTATCAGTGTATCTGAATCACTCTGTATTATAGTATATGAATCAAGCTGCATCATATTATCAATCAAGCTGTATTATACAGGATGGGCTGAAAGTAATGGCTGAATTAAAGAAACTCATCTCGCATGTACATATCGACATTGATGCTTGCCAGAATCAGTTTGTTTCTGTGTACCGCAGTGTCGAAGTCAAGTTTCAGGAATGTAGCATCGTAGATAGAGGACATGTCGAGCACCTGAGAGACTAAACATGACCCGATCAGTGCTGTACACTTACTTTTTGCCCACTTAGTATGTGAATCAAGTTATATCAAAAACATTGAACCTGAACAAAGCATTATCAGAGAATTTTTTTTTTACTCCTCTGATGAAATCCATAATGACCCTTCTAAAATTTTAGCCTGAGGAGAGTGGAATCTTGAAACTGATGATTCTTGCTATGTATTTTTTTCATCGGTTACACCGAAACCGTTACTCGTATTGAAACTTTATATAAGGCAAAATAACATTAGGATTCATGATTTAAACAAAAAAAAGTAAAGAAAACCTTATGTTTATTAGAATCCATCAACTAAAACTGTTAACATAGGTTTTTTCCAGTTTTCAGGTTGGTCTGGCTGGCTGCCTGGCTATGTATGTATGTATCACATGTACAAGCCACATTGATAGAGCTAGAGGGCTGAAATTTTAAACATTTACTCCTTATTATGTCTAAAAAAAATTTTGTTTTTTGAAAATCTTTTATTCAAATAATGTGATATAGCTAGGTCAAATAACTATAATGATCAAGCTTGAATTATTTGTACCTCAATAAATTGTTTCAATTCCAAAGTTTAATTTTGTTGGTCTTTGCACTGAGATACTCTTAAGTTATTGTACGCTGAAATATCCTTGGTCCTAGCGATCATGGTTAAGTTCTCAGCATTGGGTAGACTTGCATGGAGAAGTCTGTAAACCAAGTGAGACCGGTCTGTCACACAAGAGAAACCACCTAAACATGGGCACAACCCAACCTCACTTGGTATGAATAGTCAGTGGACTCAAGAGAAAGGTTTGGAAGTAAAAAGTTTTTAGATTTTCGGAAAAATAATTTTGGTGAGTTCTTGCTCATACATCAATGATAATGATCTAATTTCCGTCTAATTCTATATAATATTATAAAAATGATTCGTCAGACCAAATTTTGCATGCGTACTCACAGAACTAGAGGAAGGTTTCAAAATTTTTTTAAAATTTGAAAAAAAAATTTTTCATAATTTTTCCTCACACAATTTAAATTACATAATTTTTCCACACACAATTTTAATTAAATAATATTTCCTCACACAATTCAAATTGAATAATTTTTCCTCATACAATTTAAATCAAATGTGATCCAAGAATTCATAATGGTGATGATTTTATAAATACACAGTTCAGATCCATGATCCCTTATCTCAAGTAGGAATAAGTAGAATAATATCATGGATCAGAGGTTCTCACTCAAGGGGAAATATCACCCCATGGGATTTTGAGGATTTCAGGGGGGGGAATAGGGACCACAGATTAGTAGATACTAACTGTTGGAATATTGATGTTTTAGCACTGTTTGTTTAGTTGAATAAGTTTTCTTTTTTTTTTCATAAATGATTCCAGTAAAACGTATATTTGCTAAAATAAAAAGAATAAAAAACGTTCATTATTATAATATGCATATAATTTGGAATGCACCTTTTGAGTCAGACAATCTTGAATTATGGTGAATCTTGAGTCAGACATCCTGTAATTATGGTGAAAAGGGTGCGTAGGGAGAAAAGAGTGGGCATCACTGTTATAGATTCTATCTGGTCAGAAAATCAAGCCTTCCGCAGGAACTACCAGAAAAATTCCGGCCAACACGGTTGGGTTTTCAGCTAGTAATGAAGATACATGCTACTTTTTTTTTTTGTCATTACCTTCCTTTATGGAGACCGATGTTTAAATATCTTTTCATAAAAGTTGGATTATCTCCCCTTTTGTAATATGTCGGTCACCTGGTATGCCTCCAGTTTCTCTCCCTGGTCTCTCCCGCATAAGGTAAGTGTTTATGTTAACAACCGAGGATTCAATCCTTTTCAGATCGTGGCCAAATGGTCAGTCCAAGACCCAGGACACCCGAAATGTTTATTAAGGGTCAAGATTAAGGGTGGTTCTCCCCGGGGCCGGCTTTTAAATAAGCGCGTAAAGTAAAAAAAATAACAGCCTGAGATACGTTTTCTGTCCGACATATCATGACACAGTTATTTTTTTATTATTATTTCGAAACCCCCTAACAATATAAATGCTTAAAACAATAAGAAATAATTAATTCAAAGCCCTTAAAATAATATAAAGAATATATTTAAGGTCTATTTTAAATATTTGTACCCTTTAAAAAGATCTGAATTGGTTCTGTATTATTTAATTTAAAAAAAAAAATGTATATTTTCTTTATCGGTTTTAGGAAGTTTTGCCTACTGTCATATAGGAGAGGAAATATATTTATAATTCTTTTTATTTAAGAATAAAAAAGGATGGGAATTGAATTGAAAACCTTTGTATTTTATAAGATATAAGATTATAGAAAATAGTGATTTGTTTACCTTGTAGATTTGACATATATAAGATATATAAAATAAAGCCTTTTCGGTTGTTGTTGGGAACCTTGTTTAAATATTCGTTTCTTTTTAGCGTTATATAAATTTGCCCCCCTTTTTTTTCAGTTGTAGTTCAAATATAAAGAGGATTTTTTTGGTTATATTTTCCTAAAAAAATGATTTAATATAGAGATATATCTATATTTTGTGGATTTTGCGTGATCTAATTTTGCTAGACCTCAATTTTAAAATAATGAAAACCGATAAGTAAAAAAAGAGAAAAAAAAAACGAAATCTTGGTTTAAAAAGGCCAAGTCCTAATTTTCAAATATTTAAAAGAAACAGAACTATTTATTTTATTTTCGTAAATAAATAGTTTTTTTTAAAATTTGGATATAGTTTTATTTTTTCTTTCATTAATTGAAGAATTGAAATATCGTGGCTTTGGATTTTTTGTGGGAATGACTTGAAATTAATCAACTTCCTTCTTTTTTTTTTCTCTCTAAATCGTCCAGATTTCCTACATGAATTTCTCTCTGAATTCGTGCCATAAAAAAAGGGTACATGTCTCTCTGGGAAGAAACTATTCTCTCCTAACTTTCAAGAAAAAGGCGAAATCAATCAGATTAATATATAATAAGAATATTTCCATATTTTTTTTAAATTAAGAGAATTATGCCATAAAGAAGGATTAGTTTTCAAATTTATTACTTTTGCTGGAATTTGAGTTGAATACGTTTCACTAATTAATTTAATTAGACTCGCCTAATTTTCATCAAGTTCAAATATACAAACACTTGAATTATTATATTTTTTATCATTTTCTTTTATATATGGTTGCATTCATTTTTGATTAGCTTTTTGCTATTGACGTCGCGAAACTCATAGCAATTTCCTTGTCATAAAATATTTCGGAGAATTTTTTTTCTAGTTACTTTCGATCCATTAAACCCTAGAACCATTCGGAAATTTGTTGGTTTTTAGAAAGAAATTTTTTTTAAGTTTTTTTTTTTTTTTTTAGTTATAGGTTTCTATTTACAATGTAATTATAATGCTAAACTTGGCACTTTCCGCCATTTTTACGGAAGTACAGCTGTACGGAAACTAGAAAATGTTTTGTTTTTTTTTTTTTTTCGTTTTCAGTTATTTTTTCAACAATCACGTCGTCAAAAAAGAAAATATTTTTCTTGTCCTGCCCCAAAAGTGCTTTTATAAGTTTGAGACTTAAATTTATTTATAATCCCTAGTATATGTGTAATAAGTATGCATTGTCTAATAAAAAAATATCAAGTTCAAATAACTAATACAGCTCATTGTGTTTCTGTTTGAGGTTTGCTAATTGATTTAAATGAAAAGTTACATGTACTAACCTTGGCTCTGACGGACTTTCCCTAAACCCAGGTTAATATTTTGATGAGATAATTGCAGCCAAGATTTCAAAATATCTTTCATTTATATTGATTTAACAAACAAAAATACTGTGAGCTGTGATAGCTATAATTATCTTGTGTAATGACAGATCTGTCAAGTTCCAGTGTGAGGAATTTGTGACCCTCTCCCCCATTTTTCCGAGCATGGGGTGGAAAATTTGGAAAATATTGTATCCTAGATTGGTTGATATTGTGTTTCAGGTTGTAAAGAAGTCTGTTAAAAACAAGTTACAAAAGTTTTGTATTTGCATGTATCAAAAGGTCTGCGGATTCATGAAAGAGAGAGAGACCCAATTCATTAGTTTTGATTTGCTTTTCAAAATTTTTCAGCAAACATTTCCTAGATTACTGAAGTTCTTTTGCTGGGAGAATTGCATATTTCCTACCCATACCAGAGGTTAGTGTTCAAACCCAAGCAGAAGTCAGTATTTTGAATGTTGATTTTCAAGGCAGACTAATTCCACCTGGAAGATTTGCGCAACACAATCTCACATTTACATCACTACTAATTGGTCTTGTGCTATACTAAACTAAGCTTATTAGTACACTCACTGTTACTATTGTTGACAATGAAAATTAGTGTACATCATTCAGGTAGGTGTATGTTGAGATGAGGATGCAGATTGCTTTAATATCCCTCCCCAACCAAAGCAGTCTAAGGGCAAGGGTGTTTAATCGTTACCCACAACTTGGGGAAAGTTAAGGAAACTAGGAAAGCCATCGGAATCCATTTATTTTATTGACAAAGCTGAAGAACGTTTTGTTCACTCACGGAAACATAGATTTTTAAATGCGTTGTCGCCTAATCTGTCACACCCAGAGGTTGCCAATTTAGATTGGAGGGGGAGGGTCGCAGATCTGTGAGTCGGGTGTTGATAATATCTGGATTTGAAGGGGGAAAAAATTTTCATTTTTCAAACTCCTGTGTTGCCAATTGAGATGTTTTTTGTTTTTTTTTTTTTTTGTTTCAATTTTTCAAATTTGAGAATGAATACCAGAATTGAAAAATGAGCAACCCTGGTCACACCCACTTATATTCATGTGGGTATCCTTTCTATAAGTTACGCTCTAATTTTGAACTTTTGCTGCTTCAAATGTGACTATAGTCTGTGCTCGCACTGTATTCACTGTGAATGATTTGTATGGAAGTCTAAAGCTGAGATTCCCAATGCTGATTTTCAAAGCAGGAAGCCCCTTCCCCCATTGCTTGGAAGACTAATGCAACACAATCTTCCTACCTTCATTTCCTTGCATTTAGCCTTGTGTTGTTACCTCTTATATATTCCAAATGAAATTACGAGAAATCATTTGAAATTCATTTTCTGCCACACACACTGCATGAAATTTAACACTTCAGTTTTTTGTTGTTTTTTTTCTTTTTATGTTTACACACAACCTGATAAGACACTTGTTGGTTGGTTGATCTTTTAAACAACAAAAATAGGAAGGAGGGGGTTTGATATAGTTAAGAAACCAACTGTTATGATGTCATCATAGAATGTATGAGTTAGGCATTTTATTACTTAGAAAAGCCAAAAATGGCCATTTATGATTTTTATTGAAAATGATACTCTTGGAATATTTCCATATTGCAATGTTTTACAGGAATGAGAATCTGTTGACTCAGAAAGACTACCTCTTGCTCTTCTTCCTCCTACTACTACTACCACCATGGATAGTGGATACATCATTGAACTTATGGTTCTTGTTTTTTTAGTGGGTGAATTATGCACCTATTTGTTTTTACTGCTTACTTTTGCACTTGAGTCACACTCCACTCCAGACTTGGAATCGACTTTCTTTATCTACTATAACAACAAAAACAATCTTCATCTAATTTAGGGGAGTAAACTCTTCACTGTTTCTCTGTCCTGTCATGTTCAAACCAAACCGGTATATGATATTAACATTTCCCAACTGTGATCTGTAATCGGCTCTCTTACCAACTGAGCCAAGCTCACAAGTTTTACATATCTATGAAAATTTATGTTATAATTACACAAGGGCTTATTTCATCTGATGAATATATGTATACGAAAAAGGTTTGTTTTTTTTTCCATCTATTATGTATATACTAGAATATACCTGTCCGAAATGACGGTTTTACTTATGGATGGATCAGCACTAAGGTGCCTCAAGCTATTCTATTAGATAATTTATTTTTGATAGTTCAAATATTTCGATTTTAAGTTTTTGTCTCAACTCATCTTAAGCCGTTTTAATGTGTGATCAGATATGGAGTCTCAAGAGATTCTATGATTCTTTGATTTTCATTGTTATGTCATAATAGGAACGTTAATCAACCAATGAGATCATCCCATTTCAGTATAAAACAGAAAAATTTGCATATAAGCTCATTATACATATCTAGATACAATAGAAAAGTTGCTGTAACCCTCTTTGGTCGGAATCAAAGCAGGAGTGGAGTTTCACCCTGCAGCAGCCAAATGTTATAAAGAATGGTTTTTTTCTTGAAAGATATTTGGGTTTTTTATGTCATGTATAAGTCATATTTGTTCTCAAAGTTATTAATTTGGGTCAGTATCAACCAGGTTGTCTTGATTGGTTATTCCTGAGGTGCTTTTTGGTATATTTTGCTGTTTCTTCTATTCATTGTGAAAAATCTATCGGCTGGGATATTTTCTATTCCTTTAGTCATTTTAAATGTTTCATCCAATTCTTTCTTCCAGTGTTGTTAATGTCTTTCTTCATGTGGGAGATTTGTGAGTTTAGAGACTATTCTTGAGACTCTTCTTTGTACATGTTCTGTCTCAGTGATGCCTTTTCTAAGATGTAGACTTCATGCCTGAACTATGTTTTAATCACCGTTACCCTCAGCAAACCAGTTTAATCAAAGTTGCTGGGTTTGAGTTATTCATATATTCTGACATATATGTATCAGTCTATCCATACTTTGCCCAGTCCTAAACATGCATAGTGGGAACTTGAAATTTTGCACACACACTCCCCTCATTGAGATGGGAAAATGTTTTCTTTGTTGTTGTTTTTTTACCCCCCCCCCCGGTTTTTATTGGGTAGGGTTCAATTTACAATGAAAGTTTATGCTGAATAGGTCCTTTAGTTTATGGCAGTCATGCATTTATTGAAAATTCGTTCTTTTTAGTGATCACAGCCCAACAAAATGCGAGATAAGTAATTCTTTGATCACCCCTTTTATGAATCTATGGTTCAAACCATATTGGTAGCATTTTCATCAAGGTAACTTAGAATTTCCACCATCACTGTTTAATTTACAAGTTTAAAAGAAGCTTAAAGGGGTGCCCGTGATTCATAATTTCTCATGGAATGCTAGTTATTTCAAATGTTT
This sequence comes from Thysanoteuthis rhombus, assembly GCA_963457665.1. Lineage (NCBI taxonomy): Eukaryota > Metazoa > Mollusca > Cephalopoda > Oegopsida > Thysanoteuthidae > Thysanoteuthis > Thysanoteuthis major. Next base: position 9,876,587 of record OY735214.1, read on the forward strand.
TTATTACATCTTCACTATTTCTCCTCTCTTTGAGTGATGTTAATTGTAGTCTATATAAGCCTTTTTTCATTTGGGAGATTTGTCAGTTTAGGGACCATTATTGATACTTTTCTCTGTACACACTCTATCTCAGTGATTGATACCTTTTCTGAGGTATGAACTCCATGCCTGAACTGTTTTTTTGTTTTTCTTTTTTTCAATGTTGCTAATTTAGATATTCTAAAGAAGGGAAGTCAGCTGAGATAATTTATAGAAACCATGAACCTTTTTGCACTCATTGGAACAAATATTAGTTCCTATGTTTGAAAAGATGACTCAAAAAAATTCGAGTTTCTCTTTGTCAGTCTTATTTAATGAAACATTTTTTTTTTTTTCTAAAAAAAAATCATCTCATGAAAATTGAAATACATCTATAAATTTTTTCATGGCCAATTACTAGTTTCTAATGTTTGATTGTGCATTAGATTTTAGTTTTATGTAAATCACTAGTTCACACATGCGGTCAAAAATGGCGGGATATATGGAAGCACATTGCATTTTATTTACATAGATAAAAGATTTGCATTGCAGTAAGTTGGGAGAATAGCATTCTGTAGACCACAAATAGATTTTTTGCTTCTATTTTTGTACATCTTATTCTTTAAATTCAGCATTTTTACTGTATCATCAGAACATGGAAGTCTATTTTTACTACATCAATTGTGTCCTTCAGCATGATAGTGTACAAAAACACAGAGTTAATTATTACACGTGGATTTTTCAGTGAAACACTTGCTAACATCTTGCTGTGTTAGGACTTCTCAAACTAGGGTTCCAAACCCTCAGAGGGGTCGCAGAAATATATGAATTTCATTTATTTATTTATTTTTTTGAGAAGAATAATTATGCAACTAAAGTTTTCTTAGTTTTTTTTTTTTTATCTCTGTACAAAAATGTATTTCTTCTGGTACTTATTGTAAGGGTCAATGCTTTTCTCTGATTTTAAAAGATGAATTTCTTTTTCTTTTTTTTTTTGTTACTTTCTTGTAATTCATTTTTAAAATGTAATTCTTTTTACATAATAAACACCATGAAATATGGGTTAGAAATGCTTTGCAATTTTTTTTGGCCGTTCAGTTACTGTTAGATTAAGACGATTAAGACTGTAATGTCTAGTGAGAGGTGGCAAAAATTTGCTTCATTAAAAGGGATCGCAAATAAAAGACAATTGAAAAATATCTGAAGTCCTGGAGTAGTTTTCCGACTTATTGAAAATCAAATCTTGAAAAACCTCACCACTTTCGAGATGTTAGAAATGTCAGTATAAGTTATAACCTCTGTGTGGTCTAGCATCTCTTATGGAAAACGCACAAATCCACGTCTGTCCCTAGCCATTGGTAAATAGCAAGGGTACTTGGAACCCTTTAGCCCTGTAGGATTGTCCATCTAAGATGAGATTACGCTGACAGAAAAAAATCCTACAGCCTGGCAGTCACCGTCTGATCCCAAGCCCGAGTAAAGTAGGAGGGCTAGTAACTCCAACCTATAAAAACTTACTTGCTACTGAAATCGTTGTTGTGGTTGCAGCCCTATGCTCCATGTGGAGTCTACAGGAATAAAAAATGTGCATTTTAGAAACCGTCCACCAAGATTTTCAACATAGGTTTCTTTAGTTTCAAAGTTGGTCTGGTTTTCTAGGTAGCACGTATTCGGGCCATAACAATGGGGCTACATGGCTGAAAATCTAAACATTTCCTCCTTATTACATCGAGAAAAAATAATTTTTTTGTTTTTTTAAAATCCCCCCCCCATGCTATTTTTAAAATTTGGGTTCAATTTGCAATGTAAGTTTATGCTAAATCTGTCCCTTAATTTGAGTTGCACTTGATTTTTGAAAATTCACACTCTTTTTGTGATCACCACCTAACGAAAGGCAAGGAAAGTAAGTTATCCATTGATCAACCCTTTTTTTTTTTTTTTAATTGATCTCCCCATTACATAATATATTTGTGTATGTTATTACTTTTTTGATGTTTTCTAGTGCCGATTTCCTCCTTGTATTTTTCATATTTCACAACTGTTGTTAAGTGTTTCTTGTTCTTCAAATTTCCTTTCTTAAATGAGACTTGTTAGTTGCAACTTGTGACATCATCTGGGAGTGTGTCTACTTTATGAACTATTAGAAACTATCAACCAAAACTGTCAGCATTGGTTTCTTCTGCTAATCACCGCTACCCACAATAGACCGGTTTAATCACTGTTGTGGGCCTAGGTTATTCATGTGTTTCAACATTTATATGTATCTAACTGGACTTCGCCCTACCCTAACCATTTATAGTAAAAACTTGAAATTTTGCACACACACAATTCACTCCATTCATTTTTTTTTTTTTTTTTTTCTTTTTTTCAATCTTTTTAAATCTCCCCCTAAAAATTATTTTTTTTTGGGGGGGGGGTCCAATTTGCAATGTAAATTTATGCTAAATAGTTTACCTGCTTGTTTTTTGAAAATTCAGACTATTTTTTATTGATCACAGCATATACGGGCGGTTGTGATTCATTATTTTCTTGGAATGCTTGTTTTTAAGTAAGTCAGTCTGGTTATCTATCTTTTGTGCAAATGGAGGTAAAGGGCTAAAAATTTAAGCATTTACACCTTATGTCTTGAAGGGAACTTGGTCCTTCAGTTTATGTCAGGTTGCATTCATGCTTGTTTGTTCTTTGAAAATTCAGTTTTAGTGATCACGGCCCAACAAAAGATGACGGAAGTGATTTATTCATTGACCACCCTGTTCTCCAATTTTTTGATCTGTCCCTCCCAACACAGCATGCTACCAAAAGACAGTGATCACATGGCAGTTTCTGTTGAGTGACTAACCAGACCTATCAGATCACTTTTATATATTATGAGAGTGATATTTTTAGAGTTGAAGAAAAATTAAAACATTTATAAGATACTCTATGACAATATTCAATTATGTAATGAACATATTTTCTTGGTTCTCTGTAAGCGTAGACTCTTCCACTCAAAGGTGAAAATTTCTCTTATAAAATTTTCTCTCTTTTTTTTTTTTCTAGGTGCAGAAGTTATGTGCCACTTTGTCTAGTCCTTACCATTTTTACCACGTCTACCCTGAACGAATAAACTACCCTTGACATCTGTGGATTTTGGTTGGACATCAGATCTGGAATACGTCAGCTTATAAATCTGCCACAATCTCATCCATCGGTTTAAAAGAAAAAAAATAAAACCCAGGATTTATTTTTGCTTGCAAAGAAAAAGAAGGTTCTTGCTTTTCCAAACCTTCAGATTTAATTTGAATGCACCGGGATGAAAAGAAAAGGAACAGGAGAGAAACAGAAAGATATATGTTGAGGAACGTACAGGCAGGTAAAGATATATGTATACATGTAGAAAAGGTTACCTGTCTCAAGAAATGTAAAGATTGAGAATTGCTGAGGCATTGATGAAGGAGTAAATATATAAAGATATATATATACACAACTCCAAAGGCAGGGAGAGGAAAGAAAACTGAATTGGAGACTCAACGACACTACATACACACCAAGATATTGTTGTATGTAATGAAACGGAGAGAAAGAAGGAAACACTGAGTGTTGAAAGCATAGATAAGTGAAACATAAGTTAACTCTCAATTTAATGAACCACTCGATACTGCTCCCATTGACGGTGGAAATCTTCTGTAAATTGAATCAAAAAATAATGGAACACTTCCGAGGATAGATTTTTAAAAAAGATAATGGAGCTCTTCTGTGAATAGAATAGAAAAATAAAAAAATTGGCAAAAAAAAACAAAACTACCTAATGGTGCAAGGGAAGAAACTTTAATCAGAAGTTATTCCCCTTGTTAATAAACTTGAATTTTTTATATGAATTTAAGAGTTGAAAAAGTCAAGATTCTTTAAAAAAAAAAACAAAAAAAAACTAATAACAACAAATCATCTACCTATACTAAACCACCCACAACCCCAACATGTACACAGTTGACCAATCACAGCTAAAACATCAGGACACCTTCAATGAAGAAGGCCAACAGGACCCTGGTGTTGTCGGCAACCCACCCCCCATCATGAGGGCCATGCCGGACGGTTTCGGTATGGTAAGGACCACGCCAAAACGCGACAAGCCTTATAAGTGCGGCATATGCCGCAAGGGTTTCACCCTCAAAGCCTATTTGAACCGTCATCAACTGGCTCCCGAGGCAGGCAAACATTTCCACTGTCCCTTCTGCTCGAAAGTTTTTCCTCAGCGCGATCGCCTTGACAACCACACGCGCACACATACTGGAGAACGGCCTTTTGTATGCGATATTTGCCACAAGGCCTTCTCCCAGAAGTCTCACCTCAACACGCACAAGTACGTGCACAGCGGCATCAAGCCATACCACTGTGTCCTCTGCGATCGGGTTTTCTCGCAGAAAGACCACTTGACAAAACACCAGCGAACACACACTGGAGAAAAACCCTTTCACTGCAATATATGCATGAAGGCCTTTGCCCAGCGCACGCACCTCAAGAAGCATGAACTGATCCACCTGAACGGCGGAAAGCCTAGAGGTGGGGGCTCCAGTGGAGGGAGCGGAGGGGGAGGTGGGATGTGCAGTGGCGGAGGTGGGGGTGGCCCCGGTGGTGGCTACTGTTGCCCGCAGCAGCAGACGCAGCAGCAACACCATCCGCATCCCCACCACCAGCAACAGCAACACCACCACCCTCACAACCAGTCGCACCACCACATGCAGAACACGTCGTCATCGTCGTCTTCGCATATGCCGTCGCCTTGTGCCGCCTGTTCACCGTGCGGTCCCCAGTGTCAGTCACCGCCACCACCACTCCCACATGGCCGGCAGAACAACTACTGTTCTAGCCAGGGCATGGGCAACTGCGGCTATAGCAACACAAACTCGTCGTCATCGTCCTGCTCGTCGCCATCGCCCTCTTGCTGCTCTATGCAGATGGGTCCAGATTCGGTGCCTGATTGCTGCGATTCTTCCTGGAAGCACGACATGCAGTACTCGTCAAATTGGAACTCGAATCAGAGCTGGTCGAACCAGACCCCTCCAACGTACGAGCTGGGACAGAGCAAATGTGAGAGCCAAGAAGCTGTTCATAATATCCAATCATTGATGCAATGAAGAATCAAAACAAACAGAATCTCATCTCTAACAAAATCTTGCTGCGGTAATTCTTTTCTTTAATATGTCACAATATCAAAACACCTTTAACAAGACTTCCTATTACCTAGGGCCATCTAAAAAATATTTGAGGCACCCAGGCAAAGCAATTTTCTAGAACCCCCCCACCCACTTTCCCTTGCCTCCAACATGATAAAATCTTTTATTTTTCAAATTGAATTTCAGGGCCTCTAAAATCATGAGGCTCCCGGGCAATCGCCTTACTGTGCCCCTTGCAATAAGATAGCCTTGCCGCAATCTGCAACCCTCCTTTAGAGTGTCTGTATTTTAACTATTGATGTCATTAACTGCCACTACGAATTGGCAGTGGAACTTTTCTGTGGGGGAAATTAAGTTCATTGAAACTTACTTTGATAGAAAGAATGAAAAATTGTCTTATGTATAGCTTGAAGGGAGATAACTTCAATCAGTAGCCTTTCCCCTCCATATTGAAGTCAAAATTTTCTCATATAGATTTAAGAGTTAAAGAAAGACTTCAGCTTTTTTTTTCTTTCTGTTTGACCCCAAGTCCTTCATTGTACTCTATGATCTTGTGTCAAACTTTCCCTCATTGGGGAGGCAAATGAATCCTTTTTTGATAGATTGCAACAAACGACTATTTTGCAATCATCTGCTGGTAAGGATATGTACACTCCCTCCCCTGCTATAACACCATTTCTCATAATGATGACTTGACTAGTTGGGAACTTTGCCCCATCCCCCGAACATATGGTGCAGTGTTCACAGCCTGGGGACAGGAGTTTGTTGAGTGGGCACACCTTTCAAAAATCTTAGCCCTTTGGTAATGATAAGATGAACTACTATTCATAAATCTCTTGGAAGGCACCTTCCACTGAGGGATGGATGATTTCAACCCCTCCCCACACACACACATTCTCTACTATGCCCTTTGTTAAGAAAGAAAAAAACTGGTAGGTTTTTTTCTTTTCACAAAAGAAAGAAATATAAATTTCATTGTGAAATTTGAAATTATTGGTAAGAAAAATTGGAAATTTTAGATTTTTCTCTTTAAATTATCCTATTTCCAGGCATTGGTGACAAACCCAAATTTTAATTTGCAGAATTTTTTGTAGAAAAATGAAAAAAATAACCATCGGCCTGTAGTATACAGAGTTAACTTCTGATTAGGGTGGGGGTGCATCTTCGACACCGAGAAATATTGTGTATCTTACTGAAGATTAATTCTTATTGAAATTGGGATGTTCTGGGTTCTCTAAAAGTAATAGTAAAAGAGAGAATTGAAAATAGCTCGGATTTCATAGTCATTTTTTTTTTTTTTTTTTTTTTTTTCTGTCAAGGATTCACTTGCCCTTTACAAACTGCCATCTGAAACTGTCTACTGGCCAGCATAGGTTTCTTCAGTTTTCAACTCATTCAGGCCTGGGTTTTTTCAAGGATTACAAAGCAGGAACAGCAGTAGCTGGATTCAAGTCTTCTCATTTTATAAGAAAGCTTAGGAAGTCTTGTATCATTTTGAAGGTTTTTGAATGTACTAACATAATGGTCCTGTGACCACATACTGTACAAAAATATCTGCAAAATTTGAAGTGTGTATATGTGCACCCACATCCTCGGCCTGGGTGAGTTGAATGGTTCTGCCTGGTCAGCACATGTATGAGAGGCACCACTAGAGCTAGAGGGCTGAAGATTTACTCATTATTATAAGGGAGAACTCCCCAGCACACTTCTTCGTTGGGCGTTCATTTTGCTATGTAAGTTGATGCCAAATTGTTCCTGTAGTGTCTGACAGCATTCACATATGTTTTGGGAAACTTGGGACTTTTTAGTGATCACCACCCAACAAAAGGGGATAGGAGTAACTCTTTCATTGACCACCTCTTTTTCAATCGATCATCCCAACATGACATGCTGCCAAAATATGTTAGTTATAGGACAGTTTCTATTGAGTGACTAACCAGACCTTGGGTTTTTCTAATACATTTCCTTTAATCCAAAGAAAGAAACTTTGATGAAAAGGTGTTTTGATTGTGTTTGGCATATTAAAAATATTACCTTGGCAATTATCACTTTGAAAAAAAGAAAAAAAAAAATTTCATTTGAAGTATTTCTCATCTCTTCGATCACCTATAAACAAAACCCATGACCGATATAGTCTGATAAAACATAGTAACCAGCCTTAATTTTTCTTACAATAAGGGAGCTGACCCTTTGACACGGTTATCTCCCCTGAGTGACCTGATCCTCAGTGCTCTGGGTGTGTCTCTTTTAAGACACTCGACTAAAGATTGCAGGTGACTCCCTCGCTTGACAACCACCCCAAGACGATGTGGCCAACTGCATAACGATAGCATATTAGCATTTCATTCTTTTTTATTTTCATTTTTCAATCAAGGGAGACAATTCTATGCTTTGAAGAATGGTTTCTCTCTATGCAGCCAAATCTTCGATGCTCAACACCACAGTATTTGTTCTGATACCGGTTGTTGAAAATCAGTATACTCTGTTTATGAGGGACTCCTATACACACACACACACACACACACACATATATATATATATATATGTCAGATGGACAGATTTTCAAAAAGATATAATAGTATAAAAAAAATACACTTTTTAGCTCTTCTTTCTGCACAGATTATTATTATTTTCTTATTTTTTTTTTTATCTTGGAAAAAAATCCCTCAAAAAAACAATGGAAATAATCTTTTATCAATATTATTATTAACCTCTGATGATAGTATCTTTGAGAAGTCTTCATAATATTGGCCTATATTTGCTGTCTGAATTTCCCTGTTTACCAGAAGGACAACGAGGTGTCATTGCTACTTGTCATTTGTTTTAGACTGACATCCTCATCTTTATTGTATTTTGGTGTTGTAATCTTTCTAGATTTTATCTGGTCTAATCTACAATTCAACAGTATTAACTATCAAGCCACTGAATTTTCGGAGACAGAATTTTGCTATTTTCAGTTTATTAATAATCTCCTAAGACTGGTTCGAAAGAGCTCCAACTAACTCTACATTTTTCCAAAGGATTATCATCTCGCCTTCCTGAAACTACCCCCCCCCCCATTTATACTAACTAGTAAATGTCCATTTCTTTTTCTAACAGTATATCTAAACGGGGTGTTAGCATTTTCACTGGCCATTCAATGGCTAATTCCCAATAGAAACCCAATTCCACTCTACCAATTAAGCTGAGTCTGTTCTGGGAAGCCTAATTGGGAATACAAATCTAATGTGAATAATTTTTTTCAAAAATACTGATCATAGATCTTTTCATTGGAAATTAGAGACCTAAATTTAGACTTGAATTATCTAAATTTGCTATAGATCCAATGGTAAGCAAAATATCCTAATTGATCAGTATTCATTTTTAGCTTCTTGTTTTTGTTTTTTGTTTTATCTTAACAAAATAAATCCAAATACAAAACCGTGGACCTCGGATAACTTCCAAATCTTATAAATTCATCGGGGAAATCAAATTCCGAGCTGACACCCTGCTAAAGCTGTGTTCTGTGCAAGTATGATTACACACTAATTAACGTAAAGTATCGTTAACTAAAATTCTAGTATTCATTTTGGATTGATAAAAAAAAAATTTTTTAAAGTGAAAAAAAAAAAAAAACCATCAGCAACAGTAGTAGTAGTAGTTATATTATCAATAGCAAGCAAACGAGCCCATACACACGCTCAGCATTAATTTTGGGCAGGTTTTCACTTGCGTTTGGCAGGGCATCATTAAGGGGGCAGAATTCACTCTCCCTCTTCATCAGCAATCTCTAAACTGCCGATTTGGTACAATTCTTAGAAGCAGCAAAATGAGAAACATGAATTTTTATTTCCATTAACAGAATGGTTGATTAACGCTCAAGGCATAAACAAAATAGTGAATTTTTCAAAGTAGATGCTGTTGAGTTATTAGTTTTACCATCTAACTATGATTGAATATTGCCACGTACATTAGTCATCACACTAGGCTTTGCAGTGTACAGTTTAAAGTTGCTTGGATCAGCAGATGTCAAGAAATCTAATGTACTGTAATTACTTGACAACTGGCCATAAGATTTTGAGGATCAGCGGTTCTCGAGAAATTCCCCTCAAAATACTGATTTAAGTCCAAGATATCTGAATTGGCAAGTCTAAAAGGAGTAACCAAAATAATTTGAAACCATAATTTCATATGACGGACAGAAAATGATTTTACGGCAATAATGGCAGGCTGCTCCAAACAACAAAAGGTCCAGCCATGTTGAAATGTATCTTCGGAATGGGCTCTGCCCTAAATTAATTTAATTTCTTGAGCGGTGAACAAACATTTCTTTAGTAGGTATTTGCATAGCGTAGTCAGACACAAGGCAACAATTAGATGGGTACCCAATCGAGTCTTAACTCTCAAATACTGCTGTAATATCCATTTTAATGAAGATTTATTGGTCATTCCAATCAAAATGATATTGATATAGAGTAGAGATGTTATATTTGGAAGTCATCTAAAGCATATACCGAATTCCCAGTTAATGGGATCTCCTTCGGATCCCACAATTTTGGGACCCGATAACAGGTTCTGATAAGATTGGACTTTCTGTGCAGTTGGTCCTAATAACCAGATTCCACTTTATATTAAATTAAAGGATTAATCTGGGCTGGTAGCTCCTCAGACTGCATTGCAACTGTCTATTCAGTCCTCTGAGAGCAGGCGAGACATCATCAGAACATGGAGTTTGCAATTTTTTTATTTATTTATTTTTTTTTTTTTCAATGTTCGAGGGGCGCCATATGCCCCCCCCCCCCCCAGTTGAGAATTATGGTCTTCACCCAAATTTAGGCTCAGCAATGAAGGTTGACCATTTTATGGGAAAAGAATGTCTAAACCAGTGGTTCCCACTCTCTTCAAGGCCATTCCCCACTTTTGTCATTAGGGGGGGGTCACTAATTCCTCCTCCCCCTTCCATTTAAATAGAATTATTATTTAAGAACAATTCCAAATAATTATTTCATTTTACTTCTAATTAGACCACTTTATGATGAGAATTAGTTTAATTTTATCATTGTACAACACTGGTAAGGAGAATTCAGACCTTTTAGGGATCATCCTGCATCACACATGCCCTGCTACCCACTAGGCCAAAAACATTCTCCATAACATTCATATTTACATACCTAATACCCCCCCCCGGCCCCTGTCGGGAATCACTGGCCTCGACAGATTTCAACAGAAATTCAACATGTATTCCTTTGTTTTGTTTTGTTTTTTTTTGTTTTTTTTTTTTGTGGATTTAAAAACAAAATATGGTACTTTTTTTTTTTTTTTTTTTTTTTTCCCCCTGAGACTCGGGGCCCCACTTTTCTCTTTGGAGAATGTAGTGAACTTGGTAATTGTTTGGATTGGGTTCACAAAAAAAAAAAAAGGAAGGTAACTTGAATAGACACTGTACATGACAAAAGCATAAATCAAGGAAACTATATACATGAGTTGTATGGGGGAAATAGTTAGAAATGGAAATTTTTTTTAACTATTTATTGATATCAATTTCTACTGTCTATTCCTTTTAGTCTTACAATTATGAGAAAATATTTAATCTTTTTTCATTAATTGTGACCCTTTCCCTAAAACCTAAATTATATCGTAAGTCATTAAATTTGGTTTTAAATGATCAGGTTTTCTGCTTCCATTTCTAATAAGTTAGCAGCAGCTCAAATAATTGTCTCTACATGTAAACTCCCTTTTCTTTTTCTTTTTTTTTTCTTCCAAACCTAATCCTAACAATTTCCATCATGTCCTCCAAGAATCATACCCAGGATCATATTTTGAACCAGGGGTGGCAAGGTATGACCTCCAGGCCAACTCCAGCCCATGGCCTTATTTCTGCCGACATCATTGAATATGTGACATTGCATACAAGAATTTTTTGTATTTCTCATCTATCTTTGGTTAATGAACAATAAAATTCAGTATTGAAAAATAGAGCTGACATCTCATTCTTGCAGTGGCCTCAAATGAATCAAGGTCCCACAGCTAGAAATGTTGTAACTCTATGCATTCCAGCTGGTCTGTTAATATGCACAAAATCTGGACGACAAATTGATGTTTTGTCCCCTGAAAAAAAAGAATTTAATCATTTTCATTGATAATTGTTACATGGAAGCTTATGAAGGTATATATACTCCTATAACACAGAAGTTGGGGTCCTTAATTTTCTCCTGCAGAATAAGTGAGTCCACATTGTAACAAATTGTCCTTTTTTTTTTTTTTTTTTTTTCTTTTTTTTTACAAACCTCAATCTAAATTCAGACCCCCATCACCAACTTCTTCAAGACCAACCCTCTTAATATGTGCAGAAATCAAGAGAAAACTGGGGCAGTGGGTTCTAGTCTGGCAGGAACATAGAGATAGATATAACAAATTTTTGAAATCGTGTCACCCCTCCTAAACTTAGTTACCTATGTAACAGAGTGTCTAAAGTAGGAGTTTGACAAAATGTTAGTAATCTTTCAACGACAGATGAAAGGGAGATGGGTGATGAATTTTGTTTACCGATTATTGAAATGTTTTTTGTCGAATTCATTTTTTTTCTTACTGTTAGTGTAACCTGATTCAGTGGGGGTCTTTCTATTTTTGTATTCGGCTATTATTTTGAAAGCCAAATTCAACATTTTGAAAATTGGGGTCCATGCTTGAACTGTATTATAAGCGATTCTGCATCATATCGGGTCTAGTGTGTAATAAAAACTAAACGGGCTGTTTCCAATGGCTCGTATGATCATCGTTCCATTTTTTATTTGCTTTTCTAATCCAGCCCACCTCCCCAAAAGTTTGCTGGCTCCTGTCTTAGACCTTGAGGTCTGCTGTATTATCACTGAGCTATACCAGAAAGTGCCTCAAAGAAATTAACACAGAACCAAAAGCGTTGTTTCTATTGTATGGCACCTAAAGCTTACAATCCAGAATTGTTGAAAAATTATTATTCTTTTATTGTTTCCCTTGAGAGACCGATTTAATCAAACCGAAATTCTTATCCCTAGCTCAGCAGTTCCCAACCTAGGGTCTGCGGACCCTGGTCGAGGGTCTACAAAAGTATTACTGAGGGTCCATGAGTTTGTTGGATAGCCAGACCTCTCATGATAGACCCGATTTAAATTAAGGTGATCCTTCTTGTAATAAAAAAGTTGGGAACCACTTCCCTCGCTTGCTACCGTGTTATATCACTAGGTTAGGGATTTTTACCAAGCTGAACTTAGTTTGGCACAAGGCTACGCATGGAAGGGAGAAGATAGTATGTATCACCTCTCTCCGCTAAGACCCTTATTAAGGGTGTCAAGGGTTCTGGCACACATTGACGATTGCCAGGCCTGTTGAAGCTTCACTCTGCTTACTGCAGCTGTCATTCCCCAATGGTCACCCATCAAGGTACTCATCCATGTTGTGTTAATCTTCTGACTGGGGAGAGTCTGCATGCTTACCTTGAAAATTTGCATTCGAAATCCTGGTTTTTACCTAGGCTTGAATACCAACAGCTGGCATCAGTAGGAAATGCGCAGCTCTCTCAGTCACCAGGCTAACTTAGCGACATTGAAATCACTCGAAGATTTAACTCTTAATTTTATGAACTGCTTCATACTGGAACTCTTTTGTGAATAGAATTCGGAAAAATTACCCTTAAGCTGGGAAGGAAGTAACCTTATTCAGTAGTTATTCCCCTTTGTATTGAAATTCCATCTTTCTCTTTTTTTTATATGAATTTAAGAGTTGATAGATTTTAGATGAAGACAATAATGATGAGGATATTGGTCGAAAGGATATAACAAGTGGCAATGTTTTATTATATTTTGCAAAATGCAAGACTCCTAAACACTTCCACGTTGGAGAAGAAATTGTCATGCTGATTTTTTTTTTTTTTCAACTCATTAATTAAACTTTTTCATTTTTTTTTTATTTTTCAAATTTTTCAAAAACTTTTTTTTACTTTGGTGTATTGTCGTATCAGGATGTCTTCCTCTCTTTTACAGTATTTCTCGTTTATTTTCAATCATTATTATTATTATTATTATTACCATCTACTCATTTGTTTTTGTAAATATGATTAATGTGTTTTTTTTTGTTTGTTTTTTTTTGTTTTTGTTTTTTTTCATAAAAAAATCAATTGTAAACTTGAATATGTCTAATTTGCATACATACATACATGCAGATGGTGTCCTAAGGTAGATGAGCCTACTTTTTGAAGGTTCAATCAAGGGTAACCTGTGTATGTAAATGTGTGTTTGTGTGTGTGTGTATATATACATATATGTAGATAGATATACGCATACACGCACAAATATCCTGAACTTTCTGAATATCTTTCTTTTTTTTTTTCTTTTCCTCATTTAATTTTAAATTTTGACCAAGTGGTGTAAACATGTTTCTAAAAGCATTATTGATTGAATTTTCTTATTTATTTTTTCCTCATCTTTAGATGTGTCTTATGTATCTCTATAGAAGATTTTTCGGTTAGTCGGTCAACCAACCTCTAATCAGTTAAATATCAATTTTCTCAGCCATACCGTGTTGGATTGATATAAAACTTGGTCCAGACCCTCAAGTGAACCATCCTGATATCTCCCCCCCCCCCGTCTACTACCCCCATAATTTATAATCTTAAATACCAATTCTCTCAGCTGTTTCATTGATATGAAATTTGGTCCAAACCTTTGGTTGAACCATCCTCCTCCTGCTACTACTACCACTGATTGTGGATGCACCATTGAACTTATGGTTCTTGTTTCTATTAGTTTATTTGAAATCACAGGGCTTCATGTAAATGCTAGAGCCTGACTGTAAGTCTTGTTTGCCTGTTCTTCCTGAAGGCCTGCCTGTCTGTAATAAGGTATGAACCTTATTTCTGCACTTTTTCGGTTGAGTAACTCTGAATTGTCCACCAAGTGCAATGGTTAGTACGTCTGCCTCACATGCAGAAGGTCCTTAGTTCGATTCTCAGTATGAGCGAAGTGTATGGAAAACTCTTCATTAGGACCAATTTCCCTGTGCACACTGCAGCTAATTGAGTACACTGTAAGCTGTGTGATTAGGGTGAAGGTATCCTTTCAATTGACTTGCATTCAGGGAATGGTTGTAAAAACTTTTGAGAATAAAGTCCTAGTCTTGTCCAGACATGAAACGCTCACCAAACTGACACCTGCACTGGAAACACGGACTACGTCACTAGCCTTCATACTCCAGTTGAAATATTGACGCTTTTCTCAATATTAGATTAGATGAATGAAATGACTGGAAATGGTCAGTGGTGAACTATCTAACAGACCTTCCAGGTGGAGTGCTTTCCCAATCATCTGTTAGAAGTCAAAATCGTAAGCTCATGCCAACCGGCCCATCTAACCCCGCACCCCTTCCTGGGCCTGCTGTTCGTTAATTCTAAGTTCATCATCTATCAGAAACTGTCCACATTGGTTTCTTCAGTTTTCAAGTCTGGCTGGCTCTATGTATCGTAGGCTGAAAATTTGAACATTTACTTCTTATGTCTACAAAAAACGTTTCCAGTGGAGGGGGTTCAATTTGCAATAAATTTTTTGCTAAATTGATCACTTAGTTTGCGTCTGGCAACATTCTCACCTATTTTCTGATTTTTTTTTAGTCATCACAGCCCAACAAACTGCGAGAAAAGTAACTTATTCATTGATCACCCCCCCCTTTTTTTTCAATTAGTCACCCTAACATTGACCTGCTGCCAAAAGTTGTTTGTCACATGTTGGTTTCTATTGAAAGACTAACCAGACCTTTTTCTATTCATGTTAATATCATTTGCTCATGTTGATTAAATGGAGATTCCTGAAGATTTTCTGAAAGTTCAGCCATTTTATTATGTTTTGTTTTGTTATGTATATTCTCTTGAAAAAAAAAAAAATAATAATAACGCCCCCCAACCCCTTACCTGGAAAAAATTGGAAAAAAAAAAACAAACCAAAGTTGAGAACCTCAGAAAAATCTCTCTGCTTGTATAGTTTTGAAAACAGTCACGTTGTTAACACTTTTTATACTGAACCAACAAAAGAATTTTTTTTTTACCTGGCTTTTTCGAATATTCACTGTTAGTCCAAACTTTTGTCTTGTGTAATTTTGCTTCTATGAAATTAATAAAACTCTCTTAAAAAATGACGTATTTCTTTTTTTTTCTTTTTATTTTATATAAAACTAGTTTACATGGCTGTCAAAAATGACAGAATGTATGGAACGTATAGATATATATGCATGTTGCATTCTATATATGTAGGTAAGAGATTTGCATTGCTGTGAGCTTGGAAAATAGCATTCTGTTAATCACAAACGGATTTTCTTTTGAATTTTTTTTTCTATTATCCTTTAAATTCTGCATTTTTTATTACGTCATTAGAAGATGACGGCATATATAAAATATACAAATATATTGACATTACATCTTATATTGGTAGGTAATAGATTTGCATTGCAGTGAGCTTGGAGAATAGCGCTCTGTTGACCAAAGCAGATTCTTTTTTTTTTTTTTTTTTTCTAACGGGAGATAATTTCAAATGGGAGTTTCAATATAACCCTTTGTGATCATTGTCGGGTCGTATCTTTTTAATGAAAAATATAATTTACTTGCTATTTTCTTGATAACATATGTATATATCAATTCCATCTGTCATGTCTATTCCTTTGCAGGCAACAATCTTGCGTGAAAGAAGCTGTAATTTTGCTTAGCATTATATCTTTCCCTGGTATAGGATGTAGGAGTTTTAATTCAATTTTCATTATCAAACTAGACCCCAAATTTTCCATTCCAGAAGTTTTGATGTCTAGGGTTTCTCTTTGGCTGATTCACTTCCAGCTAAGATTTATGCAGACCTGACATAACTCTGCCAGTCTAACATGATCAAGGTTTCTATTTTTCATCGTTATTTTGAACAAAAATTTATTCTTTTAGAAATATCTTGCCATCGTAGAAGCAGGGTTTTTGTTTGTTTTTGTTTTTTTTGTGTTTTTTTTTTATAGTTTTTTTTTATAGTTTTTTTTAGTTTTTTTTATATTTTATTTTTCCGTGTAGTCTCTCGCACACACACACACACTCTCTCTCTCTCCTAACTAATCAGCAGTCAGGCCCTACTGAGTGATCAGACAGCCAATGGAATTGCAGCAAGGTTGGCTTCATCTTAGAGATATGGGATATTTACGGACCCTCCAGCAGCAGTGAGTTAATAAACTAACAGTGAGGACTAGAATAAAGAATAAGTTCCCATTGAAAATCATGAGATTGATAAAAAGCAACAACAATTAGGATGATGGTAAATAGTAGCAAAAATCAATTATAATGATTCAGAATGTTGTAATTATTTTTTTGGTGTATTTGTTCATCCATAGTTATAGACTGACTCATCTCACTTATTGTATAAATAAGTTAGACAAGTTTTGTTCTCTATCAATTTGGAAGACATCAAAAAAAGGTCAAGAAAATGAAATAATTACTAAGTATTATTTCTTTTATCAATAATTACCCTTAAAAAAAAAATAAGGCAGTTATTAACAACGTAGTAGTTGTCAGCCCTGCTAAATTAGTTCATCTTTACATCTAAAAAAACATCTAGATTCTCCAGATATATATCTAAAATCTTTGAATATGTTGCATATTATCTATTTATCAAATGTGACTTTAATCATTTATATTTACTTCATCAAAATATTACCTACCGTAATTCTATAAATTGAATAAAAATATTTTATTTTTTAAGAAAAAAATCATTTAAATAACAATTAATGACATCTAAACCCAACCGAAAACATCTAGATTTAGATGAAAAACATCTCAATTGGCAACACTGGTGGTAGTAGTAGTAGTGGTAGAAATCTACCCGGAATATTTTTCCATCGAAATAAAATGAAATTGGAAAAAATATCTAAGATAAATTACTTTATTTTTCAAAACATTTTATTAAACAATTTTATAAGTCCATTTTCATGCGAGGGTAAACTAATAGATGTTGAGAAACTAAATAGTTTTTGTTTTTTTTTCAAAACTACCTTCCCACCAAAAAGAAGCCACTCTCGACTGAAGTTGACAATTAGTCATTTTAAAGTATGGAAAGCATTACTCATCAGCAACCAAACAAAGGAAGTCCTCTTGCACTGGATTCTGTTAAAAGTACTAAAAAAAAAAGGGGAGATAATCCAATCTATATCTGTCCCGGTGTTAGCCTCAATTCATTATTATCCTGGTTTGTGATGGCTGAATTTCCAACAGAATTTTAGAAACCGTCAACCAAAACTGTCAAGATAGGTTTCTTCAGTTTTTAAGTGATTTTGGCTGGCCAACCATGTAGGTGTGCGAATGGAGCTAAAGGACTGAAAGTTTGAACATTTACTCCTCTCGTCTAGAAAAAGAAGTCGTTTGGGGTTGGTTGTTGTTCGTAAATCTCCCTTTCTCCTAAATAAGTTTTTAATGAGGGTTTCAATTTACAATGTAAGTTTATGCTAATCTGACCATTTAGTTTTCAGCAGTGTTCATGCTAGTTTTTTTTAAATTCTGAATATTTTAGTGATGACACCCTCCCCTAGCAAGATATGCTCACAAAAAACATTGGTCACATGTCGGTTTCCATTGAGTGCCTTACCAAACCAATTGCGCTTGAGTTTTGAACCTGTCGACTTATCATTTCCTGGCTCTGCCTTATACATTAGAAGACAAAACTGGAATTAGTAACCCAACACAAAACATCTGTCCCGGGCCACAGAGAAGGGGTATCCATTGCACCAGGGGCCCCGGAGTGCCAAAGGGGGTGTAAGAGTTGAACTTCTTGTGCTTGTGACTCATTTTTACCTAAATTTGGCTCATTCCAAAAAGGCACTTTTTTTTCCAGACACTGGTGATGTCAGCTACTAAGTCATGTTTTGCTGAATGATTCGAATATCAAAAAACAATGCGGGAGAGACGATGTTGAGGAATGATAATATGAAATACAGGCTTAGTCTATGGAGCTTTATCAAATCCCACATAAAATATACCTATGAATATTCAGTCCACTCATGCAGTCCAAGCATTTAACACAATATATAACCTACAAGTCCTACACCAACCAACCATCACCTTTCTTTGCTCCATCGGTGACTCTTCCAAAAAAATATAATAAATTTCTTCCTATGCAACAAATTCCATATTCATTTACAAATAGTTATTTTTTTTTATACATTTCAGTATTAAAAACTGTCTAAAGCCAATATAGTATTACTACTCTAACTAGTTTTCAATAGGGTTGAATGTTAGTAGAAACTTGTGTGTCAGCGACTCTTTTTGAACTCATAGACAGAAACCAATCTTGCAAAGAAAGAGGATTCTTCACAGAAATAATGTTTTAGTTTCTTTTTAATCATCCACCTGCTTGTACAATCAACAATGTTGGTCTTTTTTTTTTTTTTTTACTTCAGAAATGTTTCTCTCCCTTCTCTCTCCAACGCGATTGGTACAATTCAAAAAAACAAGGGGAGATAATCGTGTTACTTTAATTATATTCTAGTTTATTGGACCAGTGTTTCATGTACAGGTGAATGATTCACCCAAAGGTGAATTGAATTATTTTAGCGAGTGAATCAAACTACAGGGAGAATGAAACGTAAAGGATGATTTTATTTACTTAGATATTTATATTTTTCTCTTCTGAAAAAAGGTAATTTTTGTGGTAAACATACGATAAGAAAACATTATTTCTAAAAAATCTAATTTCAAGTTCCAAGACTGTTACCGTAATTATTTGTGTATAATAAAACTTTTTCAGGATTTGTAGCGGCTAAGTTTAACCTTTGTTGAACTTTATACGCTGTTTATAATGACTGAAAATAAGATTTTATATAATTCACTTTTTTGCTATGAAGCAGATTAAAATGTGTTTAATATCCATGTGAATAAAACATTTTAAATAAGTTGAGTGTTTGGTTTGTGATTTGAACTCTCCGTTAAATGTTAGCTTGGAAAATAGATATAAATTACTTTCAGTCATGAATGTGACCATACTCTAGGCCAGGAAAGAGAGTAAAATTTAATTCTCATGTATAATACATATTTTATATATATAGTTTTAGGCTTAAAAATCTGGGAAAAGGTGCGTATCATGCACAAATAATTTAGGTATTTGCAAACTATGTGAACCATTGAGGGTGCCATGTGGTTATTTTACTGTTATAATCCACTTGTGGCTTACCAGGTCCATTGAAACTTCATCGGTGCCCAGTTAACCATATCTCATAGGAGCCTGTTCCTTACCCAGTCTATTGCCCATCTCTCAATGCAGGACTTTCTCAGTTGTCCATCTCCTCGACTGGTTTGCAAATGAAGACCAAAGAGTCCAGACTGAACTGTTATTCTGCCCGCAGCTGGAATATTGGGATAGATTTATATCTTTCTCATGGGCATCAATGCAAAGTCAAGGCAAAATTTCTCAGCTGGATTTTGAAATTGACTCGCCAATTCTATTTCCCGTACAACGAACCAAGAGTCAGATTAAGGTTGTAAGGAGCCCTTGCTGTAATACAAACATATAGGGGCCTTCCTATCAAAATGATTACAAGTGTAAGTAAACAAGAAATTCTATTGAATTGTAATTATATTGTATCTCATCCACTTATTATCATTACAGTGTATGTTTACAAACTTTTCTCCAATTTTTACCCTGTTAGAGGGGCCCCAAGCTCCAGCCTTCTCAGCACCCCCCTTCATCTGGCTCTGTACTAACTGCTTGGCTACTGGCATCCCAGTAATGCAAAGATTTCCAAATATCCGATGCAACAAATATAAAAGTTATTAAAGAAAAGGAAATCCAAATTCTTTGAGAACCTTTGGAGATATTGTGTGAAAAGACATGAAATTTTAGCGATATTATGTGTGTTCAGACATATAACTCCGTAATTGTAGATGGATTGACCCCCAAAATAATAGGTTCTTTAGAGGCCTATCATCCACCCTACCACAAAATGTCATTGAAATTCACAGAGAACCTTTGAAGATATTGAGTGGATAGACAAGAAATTTGGGTGATATTATGTGTTGTCGGCATATAACTACGACGTAGGGGAGGCAATTGTGCAGAACTCAATCACTCCTCTTGTTGCATGCTGTCAACTCTTCCACAAAACTTCATTGAAATCCTTTCAGTACTTTCCATAAAATAAATGAAAATCAACCTATGTATCGAGAGTAAAAGTTGTTCGAGAAAAGGCAATCCAAAAGTTTCAGCCTTGAGTACAGGACTGCTGTCAGGGTCAGAAGCATACCCAATGACTTTTATTGACGAGGGGGGGCGTACAGGCCTCTTATTTGCCAACAAAGTGGGCTACAAGCAAATAAAGGAAAAAATTTGCCAACAAGAAGATATGCCCCTGCCCAGGATTACTGCCCCCTTCCCCTCCCCGGCCTAAGGTTCCTGGCAAGCTGACTCAGCTTGTTGTTGATCACAAGAATTTTCTTTCCCAATTGTTTCTCTTGGCTTCATCACAATTGTCAGATATTCCTGAAAAATCTGACCTCACATCTGGGAATTTTCTTTTTTCACTGTTTTTTATTCTGTTTAATTTATTCCTTTTTCTTGTTGATCCAGGAATTGGTCATGAATATATTGTCTGTCTGTATATTGACACCATCCTTAGCTATCTTGATTCATTCTATGACTTCTGGGTTACATTTCAGATGACATTCAAGTTCATTTACCAAGGTGAAGGGCAGAGTTACATGGAATGAACAAGCATTTTTTTTTAGCATCTGGAACTTCCACAGTGTGATGAATAACAGTTATCTCGATCACATGGTCCAACAGCAATACTATTTAGCTCTGTTCTCCATGTATCAGTTCAGTTTCAGTCTGCCTCAGGAAATTCGATTTCTCCTCAAGTTGATACTCCCAACATAGATCCACATCCTCTAGTCTGGCTTCTTCAGATCAATTGGCAAAAGCTTTAAAGCTGTATCCGGCATCTTTAGACACACACTGAACATCAATTTTTTTGATACAATCAGGGTCCTTCCCAGGACCTTGTATCTCTTCCTTTTGCTATTTTTGGCGGCTGCTTCCACTTGGAAGCGCCCAGAAGTGCAATGGAATGCGAATCTTATTTGTATCAACCATTTTATCATTTAGAAGAATCTTCAATGTTGACCTTTATCAAAATCTAACCAGAATGCATCTCTGGCTTATCCTTCATATCAACCTTTCCAATTTCAAGGTTTGAAGTTTCTTTTTATAGCAGATGATGCTTTATACTTCATTAATGATAGAACAGAAGTCCCCATTAAAATTCCATGTTGGTTCCGGATCCTTTTACTCAAAGTGGGGCTACTGACAATGGTACGACTTCTAGTGTATTAATGAAATTTTGTGACTCAGGACACACTTTTTTAATCTGGCAAGATTTCCAATATCAGTAACTTAATGGACAAGACCAAACATTCAGCAGTTGAAATTTTCTCTATTCCTGATTTCCTTGTCATACCAACAAGCAATATTACCAACCAGGCTGCATACATAGCACTGTTTCATCACAGCATAAAAGTAACACACCGTGTGACCAACCTCTCCGCACCTGTAGCATCAGGCTGGTCCAGAGTAGCAATCACTGGCCAATTGCCTGACACAACGGCATTTGAGTGATTAGCTCCCCTATCAATTTTCAGGGTTGTAACCTAATTTCTGCATTAGTAGATCACATGATCTGAATTGACTTATTGATGACAGTGACACTTAAGATCAAAATACTGGCACCACTCAAAATTTCTATCAGCTAGCGTAACTCAGTGACCCATATATGGATATACTAAAAATAACCAATATAGATGTCTTATTCACATAGCCAACTTGAAGAGCAATTCAATAAACGTGAATATCTTGGATATAGGGAAGCACACCAAGCTCAATATAATCAAATAACCCGTTAAGCTCATATAAAACAAAGCCCTAACATTGTGAAATAGATTCAAGTGAAAATAAAATACTCTCAGAGAGGAAACATACAACAAAATATCTGATAGAACAAACACTTACTGGTAAATTTCAGAAATAGGGATCTAAAATAAACAATCATTCGACTGAATAATTAAGAAACATTTGCATGTTTGTGCAGCAAATCCTTACTTCATTATATTTTAAGCTCTACTCTGGATCAGCTCAAGGTTTAATGTTGAATATATTGGGCATTTTATGAAATAAATCCATCACAAATCAGATATTGTATATTGTATATTATTACATAATAAATACATATCAGTACATAAGATATATATATCATTTGATACGATATATATATATCATTAGATACAATATATATCATTAAATAAGATATATAGAAAGATATATATCATTCAATAAGATATATTATTAAAGATATATATATCATTAGATAAGAAATGTATATATCATTAAATAAGATGTATATATATTAAATAAGATATATATGTATATTATTAAATAAGACATATATACATCATTGGATAAGATATATATATATCATTAGATAAGATATATATATCATTAGATAAGATACATATGTACATACATATATCATTAGATAAGTATATATATGTATATACATATCATTAGATTGGATATATATGTATACATATATATACATACATACAAATATACATGCATATATATGTATTAAGAAATAGATAAATGTGATTTGACGGAATTGAGCTTGCCACCGATAGGGTAGCCGCTCCAATGTAGTAACAGGCAGCTGTTTATTACATTTTTAAGAGCATTGCTACATTGGAACAGCTACCTTAACAGTGCCAGGTTCAATTCCTACAGCAGCTCCATTTTCTTCAATAGTTCATTCTATTTATGTTGTCTAGATTGAGTGATGTATTAACCATTTCATGATGGGAGATCGTTTCAGGAAAGTTTCTATTTAATGTAATACAATCTATAATTCATTCTATCAGGCCAAATATGTCCAACTCATGATATATATATATATATATATATATATATATATATATATATATACATCAAATTTAATGATAAATATATGTCCAGTCTAATGATGTATTCATGTCCAATTTAATGATACATATATGTATATATCCTATTTGATGATACACATGTATGCCCCATCTAATGATACATATATCCAATCTATTCATATATATGACCAATCTAATAATGGGTGGCTCCCATCGAAATCCATCAAAATATATGTATATGTATATGATTACAGAGTAGATATACACCATAAATTGAGAAAAATGAGAATTTGGAGTCGGGATAACTATTTGCATTACTGTTGACTGTTTAGCTCAATGGTAAGAGCATCGTTATGTTGAAGCAGCGCCCTATCAGTCACAGGTTCAATTCTAGTAGCAGCCCCATTTTCTCTTATAGTTCATTCTATTCATGTTATCAAGGCCAAGTGATATATTAACTGTGTGATGATGGGAGATCATTTCAAAGAAAAGTTCCATTACAATATGATGCAATCTATAATCATTCAGTCAGAACATATATCCATTTCATGACTTATACATATATGTCCAATCTAATGATATATATATATATATATATATATGATAAAGAAGTATAATCACCAAAAAGATTATTTAATACTCCTACCCATTGCACCTGGTCGTTTCATTCTACCCATCTACATCCCGCTATTTGTTAATATTCAATAGCCGAAATGCTTCTTAATCCTAATAGGGAATGCATCCTTAAAAGATCTACTATCCAGATCATTGGTGGGGTTACTCCATCGAGTTGTACGTCGCAGGTTTCCATCACTTTCTGGTGTCCCATCTATATAATTCCATTGACCTTGAAACAGGAATCAACTCACTAGACTGAAACAATGTGGAGGCCAACAAAATGTAATAAGGTGTAATGAGTGGTCTACAGTTAACAAAGAATTACCAAACATAGTCTTGAAATAGACTAAGAGGTCAGCTGAAACAAATTTCAGAAGGTATTTTTATTTTAAATTTCATTTTTTTGTGATGTGAAAAACTAATTTTTAATCCTTAACCATTTTATTGTCAACTGATCTCTGCAGTATTGATCTGTTGAAAAAAACAAAAAACAAACTATATCTAACCCAGTATTGCACATCTCGTTGTTCCTGCAAATGACATCACAGTTGACCACAATATGGCGGCTTTTTTCAAAAGTGAATCAGACAACATTCCTGAAGTCCACTTTTCCTCGAGCTCAGAATCAGCTTTTTTCAAAACTGAAAAATTTCCTGAGGAGAGGAAGGTCTTCCTGATTGAAAGCGCCCAAAAATTAGCTGCAAATGTTTTCTTCCAAATAGACCACTTGAGAAAAATAGGACAGGAGCCTGAAAAATGTTTTTGTTTAGTATTGTCTGGAAACCAATTGAGTAAGTAAAAAGTAAACATTATGTTATTAAGATGAACAATTAATTCAAAACAAGATAGAATAATCTTATAAAAATTCTAATATTATAAAAATTTAGAAAAAATAATAATTCTTATTGCGAATGGAATGTGATGAGTGTAAATAAAAGATTTACACTTCTAGGATCGCCAGTGGGAATAAATGTGAGCAATATACGATAGCTATACAATGAAAAATGAATATATTTTGAATGAAAAAATGTATCAAAAAATTTGCTTATTTCAGTTACAAAAATATATAACAAAAACTAATAATTATGGACTTACTATATAATATGTTATCTAGACAAGTATTGATCTTTTGCTTAAGCAGAGACTACTGTTTATGATGATGATGATGGAAACAAACAACTGTAATATCAGTCAACTTCCGTTAAGGGATTCAAATTATGTAGACTTACTGTCTTTTTTTTGTACAGGTGAACACTCCTATTGATTTTTTAGTCATGTGAAGATACATCGAGAGGAAAAAATTGAATACGATTTTCAACACCTTTGAATCATCAAATACACGTCTTCTGGAAGAAAAAATTTTTCTTTTTTGCTTTAGCTGACTTCGAGCGAAATTTATTCAAGAAATAAAAAAGAATTTTATAAAATTGAATATTTCTCAAGAGAAAAAAGAACAAGTTTTTTCTCAGAAGGGGGTCTAGTGGAGTACTCTGCTTATTTTCAAGTGTTTTTTTCACGGGCGCTGGACCACACAAACAAACAAAAAAATGGATAGAACCTTTTGCCATCTTTGATGGCTATGGTTGTTCAATATACAAAATAAGCCAAGTCTGATACAACTGGACTTTTGACAACTCATAATGAGAACCACAGATCTCACAGTTTAATGTTTTTTCTCCAGTGGGTGTCCTCATGTGTTGCTCAAGGTTTGAATTCTTAGAAAATGCTGATTCACATATTATGCAGCAGAATGATTTTTCACAGAAATGAACTCACGCGTGAATTCAAAGATTTGCATTTGTAGAAAATTTTGAATGACAAACCTCACACTGATGGAGTAATACTCCACTATGGGTTTTCTTGTACACGTATAGTTGCGAATTGTGGCTTAAGTTTAATTTGTAAACCCCAGAATAAAATCTTTTCTTCTTCAGTATGTTTTCATGTGACATTGATAAACCCTGCCCTACTTAACACTCAAATATTTTCTCACAGTGTGCTCTTGAGTGCACTTTCAGGCTTGAGCTGGTTATAAACATTGCCCACCAGATTTGACACTTCAATGGCTATACCCCAGTGTGAGTTTTTGTGTGTACTTTGAGGCTTGATTTGTAGGGTAAACCCAACCCCACATATTTAGCACTTGAATGGCTTCTCTCCAGTGTGTGTTCTCTGGTGCATACTGAGACTTGATCTGTAGGTAAACCTTGCCCGACAAATTTGACAGTTGAATGGCTTCTTTCCAATATGTTTCCCTGTGTGTACCATGAGGCCTGATTTGAGGATAAAACTTGTCCCACAGATTTGACAGCTGAATGGCTTTTCTCCAGTGTGTGACCTTCTGTGCACTGTGAGGCTTGATTTGTGGGTAAACTCTGTTCCACAGATTGGACACTAGAATGGCTTGTCTCCAGTATGTGTTCTTATATGCGAGTCGATAATTTGAAACACACCTTGATCCACAAGTGTCGCAGTGGAATCTTTTCTTTGCAGTGTGGTATCTCTTGTATTGTTTGAGTTGCTTTTGGAGAGAATACTTCTTCTCAAAGATATTTCACTTATACAACTTTTTTCTTTGTGTCTTCTCATGGGTTTTACAAGCTCTAGTGAGTCGGAAAACTGCTCTTCACAAAAATCAAATATAAAACACTTTTTGTTACGTATTTTTTTACAATCAAATCATAAAATGAAGCCAGTACTTTCAAATGACTTTATCTATCACACATTTTTTCAAAGAGGTTTTTTTTCCCAAATACTTATGGCACACTCAAAATGCAATTGCGATGCTCTTTGCTCTTGGATTACAAACAATATCTCTGGCTTCAACTTTCCATATTTGTCCGACTTGGAAATGAACAAAACACATTTAAGAATGACTTGTTTAAAATATAATGATTTGAATAAAGTGGTAATTATTATCATTAAACAAAGTGCTAATTATTTGCAGTCTAGCATCGAAGAGGGAATATAATTATTACGAAAAAAAAACCAGGTCTGGTGAGTCACAATAAAAACTGTCATGCCTTTGGTAGGATAGCATATTGGGGGTGATCAATGAATAGGTCATCTCACTTGTTGGGCAGTAATCATTAAAAAAGTCTGAATTTTCGCAAAACAAGTGTGAACACAGCCAGACACAAATTAAAGGGACCAATTTAGCATGAAGTTACATTGCAACTTAAAGCCTCAACTATATAGGGGGAGAATTAAGCCCCTGCCAGAATGTTTTTTATTGAACATAAAAAGAAGATAAGGAGTTTAAAATTTCAGCCCTGTAGCTCCATTGGAGTGCCCTCTAAGCACCATACATAGATACAGTGGTCCCTCTAATCCATTCCAAAAAACGCCTCATTAGATGAAAATTTGTTAACTGAATAATTAAACTTATGGAATTTCAGTAATTCTTTCAAAATAAAAATATTGGACACCTAAAAGCGGAATAATGATCAACTAAACAATGCAAAATTAACTAATAATGTATAAATACAAGTAAACATGTAAATAATGCGATAAATAAATCTTATCATAATCCATCAAATGTCTGTGTCTGTCTGAAAATGAGCGCCTAAATACTAGATACAAGTCTAGATAATATATATATGAAATATGGATGATTCTGGATAATCTGATGAAATTTTGGAGTTTTTTTCTCACTCGTAAAAAGCAAAGGCTTATATATTTTTTTTTTCTGACAATTGGGACCTCTGCGTGAAATTTTGTGATAAGACTTCTTTGCTATAAGAGGAAACACAGTTGTAACAAATCCCAGTAACAATTTTGGGAAGTTACTCAAACATCCAGTAATTTCCTAAAATCCCTAGATTCACTATGTAGTAATGGTTAACAAGCTTATGATGCTGACCATCACTACTGTAATGACTTTGATCATCACTGGGAGGCTCACCAAGCTTCAAATACTAAAGCAGAATATACTTGATATTTACCAGATGAGGATTGAATCGTAACAACTTCATGAATTAATTAGACTTGGATTAGCATTTTTTTTTTTCAACTTTTCCGTTATTTTGATTTTTACAAAAATGCCAGGACTGTATTATCCGAGCAGTGAACAGTGGAAAAGTGGGGTACCTATTGAACTGTGACTTTTGCAGCCTTCAGCCCCAGCTAGATTCTCAATATTGTAGCAGTGGGGTCCCTACTGGAATACACCTTTAGTGGCCTCAAGTCCAAGCCAGATTTTCATTATTATAACAGTGGGGTCCCTATCAGTATGTGTATGTGGTACAACTGCATTGAAATCTGGTTAAGATTCAGTTGACCCAATATAATTAAAAAATTGGTAAAAGATATTTCCCCCATGTAGTAGTTTTTACTGAATCTGACTGTTTTTCCAGGGATTTTTTTCACTGAGTTGATGCTTTTAAGCACAGCATGCATAAATAGAAATTAAATGGGCCTCCTTTTGAAAGACAGTGCCAGCTGAACCAACCACCTGTTGAAATCATATGGTAGGACGGAAGTAACTAAATATGACTATGCCTGAATACGCTTGTAGTAAACATCAATTTTCCCAGCCATATCATCTTCGAATGATATGAATCTTAGGGTGGACACAAACCAAGGGACCAATTCAGCATAAACTTACACTGAAAATTGAATCCCCCACAAGAAACCATTTTTCCCACTCATTTGAGAGGGCTGTGCGTGCAAAATTCCAAGTTTAAACAATGAACAGCTAGGGCTAGGCAAAGTCCGGGTACATGCATGCACACATATAAATATCAGCACACATGGTTAACCTAAACTACAAAACCAGTATTGTGGGTCGTGGTTGATTAACAGAGTTATTCTGCGAAGACTGATGCAGTTATTTACTTTTAGGTCGTCAAGAATTATCATTCCATAGTCATTTTGAATCTGATGCATCGAATAATCAAAGGAATTATAATTAAGAACTTTTATATTTCATTTCAGAAAGTATGATGAAAAATTGGCAGGCCATCTAGATACAGCATGTTTTCTCCGATCTCTCAAAGAGAACATAAAATGAGTTGATCAATACAATTCAAACAGTAATATTGAATGAAATAGAAAATGAACTTATTATCAGGCCAAATATGTTGCTATTCTTATAGATGAAACATTGTGTGTTGATAAAATCTGATCCCTCAAACAGAACTCAAAATGAGTTGATCAATACAATTCAAATGGTAATGTTCAATGAAACAGAAAATAAACATATAATCAGGCTAAATTTGTTGCTATTCTCATAGATCAAACGTTGGGTGTTGATGAAATCTGTCTCAACGACTGGGTAGAGTCTGGATGACATTGCAAAGACCAAAAAACAAATCTGTCCTAACGACCGCTTAAAGGTACAAACCTGTTTTTCACAGTATGGTGACTCACCAGGACTGTACACTGACCAGTTTGGATCAGGTCCAGCCTGGAACAGATAGATTTGAACCTGTACGAAGCATGACGTTGACATTTTTAGCGTCTCAATGTTCATTTTTGCAAATCTAGGGCTGGAACTCTGGAAAATTGTCATCTGGCCATCCTGCAATCATCCATTGCTGGACATCGGTATAAGGAATTATTTAGGGTGTGGACTTGGCCGTAGCATCCCCAAATGACAACGTCCACACCCTAAATGATTCTCAATACCAACGTCCTGAAATGTAGGGATGCTCAAATGCCAAATGCTAAATTTCCCCAAGTTGTTAAAATTATTTCCATTTTCTTTCTAAATATTCTCCAAGGGATCATCCTCTGATGAGAGCTTCATTTGAAAGAAGCTTCTAAGGATTTATTTTAAGCAAATTAAAACCTTTTTCCTCCTCCTTTTTGTTCTACCATGTATCCGCTAATAAAGGAAATCAAAATTTTGTACCACTATCAGGCTATTTCATTAATTCTCTTATTCCTTTTTATTTGATCATCATTTATAACATCAAATGAGCAAGGATACGTGAAACTTCACAATCGGGACCACCTTCCCTACATTGTAACAAAACGCTTCTATAGTTCATTGCTTTTTACTATACTTGCGTTTTTGTACATCAGTAGCTCAGAGCACACCCGTGATACAAAACACCATACACCGTTGCTATTGATCAACGCTGATAAAATCTGTCCGAATAACCAGGCAAAGTCCGAACCTATTTTTCACAGCATTGGGTGGTCCCCAGGGCTGGACTGTATACTGACCAGTTTGGTTATGCCCAGCCTGGTACAGATAGATTTGAACCTGTCCAAAGATGGATGTTGACATCCTAGCATCTCTAAGCTCATTTCTTTTGAATCCAAGGCCAGGACTTAGGATATTGGCATCTGGACATTGGTATTAGGATTTATCTAGACTGTGGGTGTGGCCATTGAGCATCCCTACATCACTGGACATAAAAAATTCTCAATACCCACATCTGGCAATGTAGGGAGTCAAAAATGCCAGATACCAATTTTCAGAGTCCAAGCCCTGATAGGTATATGGCATAAAAAAGATTCAAATAAAATTATTTTAGTGAAAACAGCTTTCCAATGGTACCAAAATCTTTGATCTACCGTAGTTAATAAGAAAGATATTGCGATTTTATGTATCACTAATAAATGTAATAAGGGCATGTATAAAACAATAGAGCAGCATCTGATTGTGACCAGAAAAGGATGTTTTTTAGCTGAGAAAGAAATGTTTGCCAGCTATGGTCAATGGTGGTTTTACGACTTCCAATTTTGATCGGTGATACTTGCTGATGTTATCACTATCGAGCACATAACGATGTTTCCTTTAGAATTGCCACATTGGTAGCAGATATATCATAGAAGAACTAGAGAAATTTACAAAACAACGCTTATAATACTTTCTTAAATAAACTGCAATTTACTTTGCCTGTGTAGTTGGGTGCACATTGGATTCACGCGGAGAATTCAACAATCGGCAATGCTATTTCACAATTGTATTTTTTTTCTACTTAGGATAACTTTCTAACAACAAGGGCTTCGGGGAATCGGTCTGCAATGCCAAGTCTGCCAAAATAATGTGAGAATAAGGAGTCGGGTTCGGCCAACTTGTGTCTTCATAAGAAAAATCAAAACGAGGCTGGGTCGCAATCTCTAGCAGACGATGAATGATTATGTTTCATACCTAGCCCTGGATTCGAAAAAAATTAACATAGAGATGCCAAGAATGTAAACGTCCAGCATTGGACGGGTTCAAATATATCTGTACTAGTCTAGACCCGAACCGAACTGGTCAGTATACGGTCCAGTGATGCCTCCATCATGCTGTGAAAAACAGGTTTGGTCTTCGTGCGGACTTTTCCTGATCACCCAGATTTTGCTCGGAGCTTTTCAGCCTGGAAAATCAGCCCGAACTTTCACATAGATTTTATTCACACTCCGATAATCCACATTCATTCATACAATACATACCAGAATACATTTTCCTACATAGAAAATACACCGTCTTCATTCCAACTGGTTTTGAATATTTTGTTGAGATAATTGAAAAATTGGATCAAGATTCGTTAAAACAAAATTAGCGAAATAGTTATAAAATATGTATTTTCCCGATCAGAATGAACTGCATAAACTGAATATGATCTTAGTTTCTTGAAGACTTTGTTTAATTTATGAAACAAGTTATTGGCCGGCGGGAAAGGCTCTAAGGTGGGTGATCGATTTGCAATGTACTCATAGTGTAAAACTGGACATTTGAATCATGTGTCACGGCCTGCATCACTTGATGCTCAAGGTTCAATATAAAGATCTCTAGACCCGTACCTTCTGACCTCTATTTTTTCAATTTTACAGTTTTTACATACTCAAAACATTGAGAGTAAGTGAATTTCAAACACAAACTACAGGTCAGTTTCCAGGTAATTGAATAACACCAAGAAATTGGGAAAGTCACCACATCTGGGGCTATGTTTGCGGTCAGAAAGTCAGGGTTAAGTTTTAGAGTTAATTGTACACCCATGTTGGAGCAAATTCACTCACCTTCCCTAAAGAAAGTACTTTCTCCCAAAAAGTTACTTTCTCTCAAAAAATGAAAGAAAGTGAAGAAACTTTCATTATCATATCATTAATTGCGATTTAAAGAATCTTGACCCCCCCAATACAATGTTTGAAAGTGAAGAGAATTTTTTTTTTAAATCTTACTTGCAGTTGAATTATCCAACACGTTCACCCTTTCATTGCTCAATTAATTTTTTGCGTCTACAAAATGTCATGAAGACAGGACTGGATTTTCAGATCTAGAAATTAGAACTATTCTTGCTTATTTCAGAAATTTCCAGCTAAAGAAAGAAAAATTAACAGTTCAAGAATAACTTCTTTTTTTCGTTCAGCTTGTTATATATTTCCACTAATGTAACGAAGAAAATTACTCGGCACTTCCAAGACATAAAAATCCTACATGAATGAAATACTGATAGATACCAGTTAGTTAGTTAGTTAGTTTTGCCATTTCTACATTTTTAGATCCAGAATTGAGTAAACGAAATACCGAAATTTTTCCAAAAAATACCTTGAAAAAAAAATCCAATAATATAATACATATTTATTAAGACTTCGTTCATACAATTAATAAAAGTGAAACGTAATTTAACATTTGTGGCCAATAAGTCTAAATTTCTGAAACAAAAATTAATTAAAACTGAAAACAAAAGGTCGGACTCACCTCAAGACCCCATGAAAAAATACAGATATATTTGAATTTGTACGTGGTGAAAAAAACTGAAATGGTTTCTGTTCAAGAGTCCCATTGTATCAAATAGTTGGTGCGAAATATTTTCATATTTTCATCATTCCCTTTACGTGCCACGGGTACAAGTAATAAGCACCCGATTTGAAGAAACTGAGTCAAGATTGCCAACCCCGGGAAAGTTCAAAGGGATTTGGCAACATTTTTCCATTATTGGTTGAAGTACAAACTTTTTAGATATTTTTAGATAAACATCTAAAAATGTTACCAAAATCTAAAAAATATCAAGAACATTTCAATAAAAAGTCTCAATAAAGAACATCCGTCTGAACGTGAAATATCTAAACATATGAACACATTTTCTTCACATTTAATGGACAAAAAATATCGAATTTTTATTGCAAAATATGTTGCATCAGTGTTGCCAACTCAAAAGAGATTTTCGTGCAAATTTGACTGCTAAAATGCGCTAAATTTGAGAGAAAAAATAGCCAAAAATAGCCAAAATGGAAAAAAAGATATCAATATTGATCCAAACTGTATCAACACGCCTGCGCTGATGTTAAATATTTTTCGTACAGCCAAAAAAAAAAAGACGCGCTAAATTCAGTGCAGAAAGCGCTAGATTGGCAATACCATCTGTGTCACGTGTGAAAACTAAAATGGTTGCCTCCAAACCTGAGTTGCCAACACAAATTTCATGTTTTCAACTAAAACTGCATAAAAAAATGTCTAAAATCGGTTAAATCTTTTTTTTTTTTTCGCTTTTAGCTATTTCTATGGCTAAAAATGTTATACACCCATTTATACCCAATTATCAAATAAGATTAGAATGTACTAAGACCCCAGAACCAATCATTAATTAAAAAAATTGTACATTCATTTTATAATTCATTTTTTATTAAACTTACAAGATTTGTAAAGAGAAATATCAGTATTTGACTCCCAAAATATTCTCAAAGAAAAGTTTCGGTTAGAATTAGGTTCATCAATATCATGAAAAGATATTTTCCTTGTTCAATTTGTTTGGACTGAACCCAACCTTCTTTTCTCCCTGAAATTTTTCGTTTTTTCAGAAAAAGTTACTTTTACTGAGGAAGCTAGCGAATTGGCTCTAAAATGGGAGACCATATATTTTTTGGCTCCAAGTACTTTTTTAAATGGCTAAAATTTGCTAAATTCATCTAACTTTCGGCTAATTTTATGGCCAGAAATATCGAATATATCAGCTATAAAATAAAATCAGATCGACTAATTATTATTCTAAAATAACCAAATTTTCGGTTATCTACTACCGCAGATTTTTATTCCGCTTAATAGGAGGAAATCGGCTAGATCTAGCCGGAAAATAGCTGATTTGGCATCCTTGCCTTTTGTCCTGATACCTCTTGACCAGTCACCGTTCTTACATTAACATGTATTTAATTCAGATACATAGCTCATCTAACCTTTTTATGAATACATAACTTGTCTGTTCAAACGACATGTAATGAACAGACTTGGATCTTCAAATTTTGTGATCTGCAGTGTATTCTAATTTCTTGGTATGAGGGATCCATCGAACCCGATGAGTCCCCCCAGGTCTAAATCTGTCCCTGTGTCTGAAAATAAATGTTTAAATGCACAGAATAAAAGCTTAAAATTTTCGAACAGTGGGTGGGGTGTTTATGAAAATATTTCCTCTGAAAAGTTTGAGAAAAATTCGTTTTAATAGTCTGGGAGCTATGGTTCTTGATTTTACAATCTTCATATCTTACTATTTGTGCCACATGCAGTCTTCCATAGAACAAGAAATTCAATCGTGAGCACCACGTCAAATGTGTACAAGTGGATGACTGAGAAAGAAATGGCCAACATCATTAATTTTACTTACTTCAAGCTTGAATGTAAGTAAATTAAATATATTTATATAATCCAAATTATATGAGGTATTGTGTGTATCTTTTGTAAGGGAAGCGATTTTGTCACGATTAATTAATCTATTTTTTTGTTTACATTATTGTCATCAACTCAACGCGACATTTTTTGGAAATAAGAACGTGCAAACCCTTGAAATTATTGATTTGCTTGAAAAGTCGGAAGAAAATAATCAGTCCTTCTTAATCATCTAATCGATTTTAAGCGCCTGAAATAATTTATTACGATCTTTTTGTAAGATTTAGATTCTTTTTAAATTGCCAATATAGATGTTTTTCATCTAGATTTAGATGTTTTCCGGTCGCATCTAGGTATCAGAAATTGCTTTTTAGATAATTTTTTTCGATGAAATAAGTATCATTTCTATTTAATTTAATCCTTAGGAACAAATTAAGTGGTATTTTTTAATAAAATAAGTTATATTCTTATGAAATAGATGTTGACAAATAGAGGCACATTCAATTTATTAATAATAATGTCATATACGTATTTCCTAGATTATCTTTTAGATATATATCTAGAAAATCTAGATGTTGTTTCTCTCAATTCCAGATGTATACTTGAGAATAAATTTGGCAACAGAGGTCGCGATTCGAACCGTTTCCTAATTTACTGCATTATTATACTCATCATGGGATGGGGAAGTGTGTTTGGTCATGTGATCACCTTAAATCTCATAACGTAGGGAGGGTCAAGATTTAATTAGGTGGAATATCCGATAGAAAATTGAAAAAAAAGTCATTTTTTGTGTTTTCAACTCAAAATACCTTTCTTACCCGTGTAAATTTGTCAATTCTGAGATGAAATAATTTTTGAGGGTGTTTTGACGAGGGGTTGGGTTCTATTTACGACGTAACTTTAATGCAAAATTGGACGCATACTTTCCGCCATTTTTACGGAAGTGGGGCTCCTGAAAGGTTTCTCTAACTTCTCCACACTAGACTACCGACATCTAAATGCTGGCTGTTTGGTCTAAGGATAACTCTGTACATCTTGGCACAAGGACCACTAAAATTGAACTATGGAATTGAAAACAATTTGTTGAGAAAGGAAAATCGAAAAACCTTTTTAGTTGAATTATTTTAGTGAATTAATTTATTTCTGTTGTTCAATTTCATAGATCATAATTTCCAAGAAAAATATTTGGGGTTGAAATGATTTATTACAAAAGTTGAAATAATGGGAATGAGTTTGTAAACCCACTATAAAACTATCTATTAAAATATCAAAATTATTTTCTACATTACACTTTAGTACTACATTTAATTGCTGAATGAGTTAGTGAACAAACTGTTTCATAATCATATTAATACTGATACTAACTAATGAAGCAGATACCGAAACTAACAACGATTAATGATACTAATACTGGAAAAATAATTGGCTGTGAGGTCACTTACCTATACAACACTGTATTAATCGTGTTTTCTGTCTAAACACATCTAGATCAAATCACAATTCGTCCATACATTGTCCATCGACATACAAAAATATACCAAAGCGTTAGAAATATCTTTTACTTCGCTGTTCTACATTTTATCATGCAATGTGTTCGTAAACCTACTATCTGGCCATTTTATGGCCAAGTGCTTTTCAAAAAAGCAAGATTTGTCAAATTTGAACTGTTTGGTTTGGCCATATTCTAAATATTGCCATTTTGCTTTTCATTGCAGTAATATTTTTTTAATGGATTTTTTGTTTGGTGTGTACTGCAGTATATGAATAATATTGAATATTAAATATCAAATAAATAATTAGTTTTTATGTTTGATCAGTTGCTCTCAACCTTGTTCCTTGTTTGGGGTTGTTTTTGTCCATTTTGTGCAACCATCATTGATTTTGTCGATGAATAAAGTTTGCTCACACCCAAATCCAATGATAACCTTTCAATATTCTGTGTTGTGTCAATAATGTTACATTTGGAATGGAAAATTTCCAAATATATGTTGTTGGGAAATTTCTTCTCCACATATTCTAAACGAGTGATGTACAATTCATCGCTTGAGTCTCACATGGGGACCGTCCCCCCAGCAGACAGCTCCTCTCAATTACATTCAAAGGGATTATTGTTCATTTCAAAACTTCTTACGCCATTGCCCACCCTTCAACATAATTTCATTCAAATCCATTCTTTTGGAGTTATCGTGTGGAGAGATGGACAGAAAGACACGAACAAATATACAAACCTCCCCAACTTCACTGCAGAGGAAAACTATTTTGAGTGAATTTCTACAAAAAATTGTTCACAATGAATTTTCATAAATCACTGGTAGCGAGTTTTTACTATGGATCATTTGCAATGAATTTTCATGCTAAATCATTTGCAATGAACTTTTATGATGAATCATTTGCAATGAATCTTCTTAGTAGATCATTTACAATGCATTTTTTTATATAGTAAGTCATCTGTTATGTGTTTCTATAATGAATCGTTTCCCATGATTCAAAAAAAAGTCTTTTTTTACATTGCAGTCCTATCGTAAATCTTTTGTTATTCATTCCGATCGTAAATCAGTTATAATGCATTTCTATTGTAAATCATTTACCACAAGTTTTTAAAATAAACCTTTCACTATAAATTTCTGCAGTAAGTCATCTCTTAAAATGATATTTCAACTCTGCCGCCCAAAAATGACTGCAGTATTTGAATAATTTTGCAATTGTACTGTGCTTATGAAATATACAAAATATCATTATGTTGCCCTGTATTTTCTTGAATGTCAAATTAGCATTTAATAGTTATCTCCCCTGGCTAATAATACAGGCATAGTATAGTCAATCATGAGGATTTGTATTCTAAATTATCTCCCATTCTTTTGTGTTCTCCCCAGCTGGAGCAAGCTTGCTTTGAAATTTAAAAGTATGATTAGTTTTTGGTCACTTCCCATGTTTGAGTCAAGAAAAGCATTCAGAGATTAGGACGCTTGTCTGAAGGAACTGACATTACCTCAATTTTGGTGAATAAACTTATGGTATGAAACTAACAATTTATTCCATATCAAATCATCTTGTGTTCCTGAAGTCATTCTCTCAGAAATCTGCTGAAAAAAATCACAGGTGCTCCCGTACTAAACTCATAGAGAAATCTAAAATATTATGTTTGTACATCTGATAGTTTTGAAATTAAAGATCATTGGAATTTTGCTCAATTTTATGCATTTTGCCAAACAAGCTTTTTTGTCTAAGCTCCTACATTTGTAGCTCCTTTGATATGGCTTGTAAGGTTTTGAAACTTTGTGACATGGGCTATCATTTTCTGTAGAACTCAAAAATGTAACCAGATCAACTGTATCTTATGTACTTTTCCTCCTGCACAACTCTGGATATGTCCCAAAATTCCTGACGTAAAAAGATGATGCCCATTTTGAGAGCTTCTCATTCTAACAATATGCAAGATAGAGCATTCATAGTTTTTTTTCCTGTCATACAATATATTAGATCATATATATTACTTTTGTAGGAGCGGCAGGATGATTGTTTGAAATGTGCTCGATTTCGATGGAAGTTTGGTGCTGTTGTTGAGATTCCTTGTGGAGTAATGATTTTTAATGCATACGGGATTAGGGAATGCTGAAAAGTTTTCGGCCCAAACCTACTATGCATTTTCATAGGTAATCTATGTTGTTGACAGTGCAACTACTAAAAGTTAATCTGAGTGATATAAGGGTGGAATGAACTGATAATTTGATGGAAACATTTTTTAGACCATTGAGTTTGACTTTCAGTGTCAAAGTCAATTTTATTTTCATTTTTTTAAAATTTAAAATTGTTCTTATTTTTGCTTATTCTTTATTTTTTTTTTCTTATTTCCATGAATGTCCCTCATTCAGATTTTCGATATTTTCTTTCTTTAATAGGTTGTGGATACCATTTTTTTTCACACAAGTTCCACCGGTAATTGTAACATCCCGAGAAAAGCTCAACTCAGTCAAACTCCCAAAAGCAAGGTAACAATATGACAATTATACTCAGGCCCTACTGCCACGCCTTTCGATACAGTCAGAGGTGGTCGGACGGAATGGGTTCCTTGTTTGAAAAAGAAACTTCATCCCAAGTTCAACCTCTGATTCTCTCTCCATTTTACATCCAAATGAAGTGATAACTCTGGAACACTATAGCAGAAGTATAAGTTTTAGACAACATCTTCACCATCAAGACTAGAAAGATCACTGACTGTCTAATAAACCTGTTTTAATATATTAGAATTGGTGCCAGGACCAGGATATATGACACAGGAAAAAAAAACTATTTTGATGTATTAAAATTGGTATCATGTCCAGGATATATCACACACAGCAATAGAATTGTTTTGATGTATTAAAATTGGTGGCGGGACCAGGATATATCACGCAGCTAAACCCCATAAAAATGAACCCTCATCAGAGCTATGAGATCCATAGCAGCAGTAATGATTCTAATCATTACAATAATTATGTGAGTACCTACCAATGTAACAATAATAACAGCTACAACTACAGAGATAGTCCGAGGGATTATAATCAAAACAACAGGGGTTATGATGACAATAACACTGATGGATATTATTACAACGGTGACAGCAAACATGGTTACAGCAAAACTCGTTGTGGCCGATACAGCACTTATGATGGCCGAAATTTCAACAGCTATTACAATAGTGTTATCCTGAGCAGCAGTTGTGACGACGTCTCTCGAACTGGCACAGGTGCATCCATGGCCCCTAGGTGTAAATATTCCATCCAGCTCAAGCTGGAAGTGATCGAGTATTCACAAAAGTTCTCAATTCATAAAACTGCCCGTCAGTTTCGAATTGACCGCAAGACGGTCCGTGACTGGCGGGGCCAGGAAGCCCAGTTGCGACGGAGACTCAAGGTTGAGAAGATAGATAACGAAGTTATGGAGTTTTATCGGTTGCGACAGGAAAAAAAACTGCAGGTTTCTCAGGAGGATTTGAAAACAAGAGCAACGGAGGTTTTCCAGCAAATGGTTCAGGACGGAATTGCGTCAGGCGATGAGTTCGAAGCAACAGAAGATTGGGTGCGTAAGTTTGTGAAACGTTTTAAGTTGAACATTGACCAAGTGACCAGTGTACCTTGTCAAAAGGTAGCTGGTGAATATGTTGACGAGTTTCTTGATTATCTGATAGACAAACAAAAGTTACCTGTGCCTCCCTGTCAGGCGACAACAAAAGATGCCAAGGTACTTAAAGATAAAGACCAGTATAAAATTGAAAATTTGAAATGAACCGTGGACTTGTTCATAATTTTAAGAAAAGTCATTGACATCCATAAAGCTTTTTGAACACATGGACTCATCGTTCTAGCTAACAGACATCCTCTCAAGGAAGCCCGAATAATGAATGAGAAGTGCAGATGAGAGTGAGAAAACTCAGAGAAGTGGCAAAGTCCAGACCAATGAGGATTACAATTTAGGATGGTTTGCACTGATTAACAGGGAACACAAGAAGGGACTCTTTGGTTAAAAGAAAAAGGAATTCAAAATGTCTTCATGTAAAAATTATGGTACAAGCTGTACTACATATACTGCTGAAAATAGAATACTGCAATACCTTGAACAGTGCTGTTTTTGGTGTAGTACTGTTAAGGTATTGCTGTACAAAACAGCGTAACTAATTATAAGCTGAAAAAAAGACATTAATTTGTGATAAATTCTTGAATAGTATAGTTTCGATTAGTGTGGGTTTTGATGTAGTATTGTTAAGGTATTGCTGTACAAATTAATGTAACTAAGTGAAGGCTGAAAAAAAAACTCATTAAATTATAAAAAGACTTTGAATATTGCAGTTTTGATTAATGTGGGTTTTGATGTTCAAACGAAGTAGTGCCATACTAATTAACGTAACAAAAAAAGTACAATCATGATAAGACTTTGAGCAGTGAGATTTTGAACAATACGGACAATTTCGGAAATTATCAATTCTAATAATCAGGGTATAGTTGTTATTTATTTTACAAGCGTTGCTGTTAACATTTAGAATTTCTGTTCGCTACCATTTTTAGTTTTACACCACCAGAGAAAGAGAGCATCTCGTTTCTTATTACACCGGAAGAAGTTCAAAGAATGGAATCAGCTGAAACATTGTGGGAACAAGTTAACGAAAAGAATGAGTAAAATTGTCTGAAAAACTCCTTTAACAAAAGACTTGTTATACAATTAAAGGGTTATGCTATCTCAAACAGTGTTCAGCTGGTCGACTGGAAGACTTATTAATGAAAGTAAGCATTACCTGAGATCTCTTGCATTCTGAGGGGATCAAAATGACACTAAACCGCTTGGAAACAATTACCTCGATGAAACAAAAGTTTTTTGCATTTACTTTGCCTTGTACTGCAAATATACCTTATTTTCTGCTCCAAATAGCATAATTTTTTGAGGGCAAATAAAGCTAATATTTAAAATGTTAGTCAAGTTTTAATTCTGATACAGAAGAGAATATCTTTGAAATCAATAATCAGATTGAACATATATACTAAAACATATGTAGATTATTATTTACATATTACATATATTGAATCAATATGATATAAATGATAAAATGATGTATAATAAAATGTGCACATATATTTTTAGAATGCTGTAAAATTTGAACTCTAATTTAAGAAGGAAACAATAGCTTAGAAAATCAGTAGCAAAATAAAGCAAATATTTTATGTATATATATATATATATATATATATATATATATATATATATATATATATATATATATATATATATATATATATATATATAATGTGTACTTTAGAGAGTGAGACAGACTCGGGAGTGAAGTTTTTGGTGGTAAGGTTTATTAATCCTTATATGTCAATAGTCCATACATGTTTCGGGATTTCTCCCATCATCAGTGGTGTGCGTTGTGTGAGTGTGAATTAAAATGTACCATGTGGAACCAGAGTCCACTGCCAGGGGCTATGCATTGTGGGTAAGTTTTGTTGTCAGGGCTACTAGAGGCCTCCTGCTGAATGTAAGAATGACCAGCAGGTATTGGGATTTTGGTAAAGCAGCAGCAGTTGGTCTTGGGGAGGGCAGAGTGTGTGGAGGTAGGGGGTAGTGTTGTGGAGGTGGATTTTTTGGTATGTTTGGGATAGTGTAGAAGGAGGGGTGGTGGGGTCAAGGAGCTACATATATATATATATGTATATATATATATATATATATATATATATATATATATATAGGAATGTACAATTCAAGTCAACACAGAACAGGAGTATATGGACTTTTTATTATAATTGTGTAATATCTGCACATGTTTCAGAGTTCTACTCCACTGTCAGTGGTTATGGGTCCACGTTGTTAGAAGGTGCAGATATGAGCAGTTTTTCCAATATCACAGCAATCATATAAGGTTATATAAATGAAGATGTGTGTATTCTAATCCTTCCTGTGAGCTTATTTATGTTGTCTTGGGTGAGTGATACGTTAACCATGTAATGACCAGAGATCATTTCAAATAAGTTTCTATATGATATCACACAATTTATAATCATTCTATCAGATTATATATATCCATTTCTAAATACATAACTGTTGCGTTGGATGAAGAATAAAGAAGATGAGAATTTTGGTTGAAAGTGGTTATTTAGGCCTTTGTATTACCAGTGGCTGTTTAGCTCAATGGTAAGAGCATTACTATGTTGAAACGGCTACCCTATCTGTTGCAGGTTCTATTCATTCATATATATATATATGTATATATATATATATATATATATATATATATGTATATATACATATATATATTATAGATGGATACAAATTTCTAAAAGATGGTGTTGAATAGTGTATTGGTT
This sequence comes from Thysanoteuthis rhombus, assembly GCA_963457665.1. Classification (NCBI taxonomy): domain Eukaryota; kingdom Metazoa; phylum Mollusca; class Cephalopoda; order Oegopsida; family Thysanoteuthidae; genus Thysanoteuthis; species Thysanoteuthis major. Next base: position 9,918,692 of record OY735214.1, read on the forward strand.
ATTAGAACAGAGAACAATTATAGAACGAGCTCCAGATTTCAACAAAGTCTGCTTATGTTCATTTATGCACCAATGCCCTTAGGAATGGTATGTATCCATATCTCCCTGTCCACTGTCCCATCATCAGATATCTCGACCAAAATATCTCGTCACTGGTATACCATTATGATAATTGGAGAAAAAAGAGGATGAGTGAGCAGTTGGGTGAGTCACCCTCCCAGAAAAAAAATATGTTGCATCCATTGTCAACCTCGACATAGTCCAATACATTTTTTCTCACAGTTTCAGTATAAAGAAAACTGAAATTAACTGGTTTTTCCAGCGGTCAGGAGACACTTACAATCTGTTAACTCTGCTTCTATGGAATCCGGTGGTGGTGGTGGGGAGATTTCAAATGTCAACAGACATGGAGGAGTTACACCCTGCAAATGCTTACGGGTCCTTCTTGGTGAGGACAGAGTACCAAAGCTGGTTACTCAGTCTCTCCCCTGATGGAACGGAGGAAGTGTTTCCAATTTAGCGTTTTTTGTGCTAAATCTAAAGCAATTCCTGTTTTGGCAGTGCGAAAATCGTTGAATTAGCGCGGACATTTTTAACATTCTTTGGCCATTTGTAGCAGGGAGGGTGGCATTTTTGGGGCTATTTTGGAAGATTCATTTTGTGCACTCAATTTTGGCACTCAAACTAGTGCGAAAATATTTTTTCAGTTAGCAACACTTTGCAGAAGGCTGGCACAGAGACTCTTTCATTCAAGATTCACGTCAACCGTTAGAGCTTCACTCATCAAAGACTGACCCATAACGTTTCATCCTCTTTGAGTCTCTGGACCAGTTCGGTTGACCTAGGCCAAATCTCTTCGTTCTGCTGGCTTGACCAGGAAAAGAAGAATGGAAAAAATATCAGTCGATTCAAATTCAAAGTATTAGGTTAGTGTAAAAATAATTGCGTTTTTTATCATTTTAAACTTTGATGCTTGTTCTCAAAATAAACTATTATTCAACTATGTTGATGGAATGTACCATTTTAAAGCGTGAATTCTGTTCTATTTATATAAGCTAAACGTTTTCTTTTCACTATTTATTTCTGGTTTATTTGAGGCTCTCAAATCAAAGATAGAAAAAAAAGGAAAATCGAGCAGTTTTGTTGCATGAGTTCAAAATGGGACTTGAAGCAGCAGAAACTGCTTGCAATATCAACCAAGTATTTGGCCAGGGAACTTTGAACAAATGTACGTCTCATCATTGGTTCCGTAAATTTCAAAACAGAGAAAAGAGCCCTAAAGACATGGATATCCTTCTGTGATTGATGACATCCACTTAATGATCATTATTAAGTAAGACGCAGGCAAATGATTCAGAAGGTTGCAGAGGAACTAAACGCTGACCAATCAGTAATTGTTCAACATTTGGAAAAGCAAAAAAGACCAACATATCATGCGAATAACCCTGAATAAAAAGCAAAACCTTTTGCGTGTTACGTGAATGATCTTGTAGAAATTAAACAGACTAGGCTATTAAAATCTACCTGAACAAGGTTACTCAACAGACATATCTCCGACTGACAACCATTTTTTAAAGCATTTCAACCTCTTCCTGCACGGTGAAGACCAACCAAGTAAAAGCTCATAACACCTTCGAAGACTTCATTGGTTCCCCAGGACCCCAGAATTATATACCTCTGGAATAAAGGAACTTGTTTCTAATTGGCAAAAATGTGTAGATTCTGGAGGTTTTCATTTTGATTAACAACTTTTAATCCAAGCTATGTAAGATATAATGCTTTAAGTTGATGTCGAAAAAACACAATTATTTTTGCATCAACGTAATAGTTTTATGTCAGATTTCTTTTCAATATGCGTTTCTCTGATTTCAAAGTAGTGTCAAATCTGTGACAAAATTCTGTAAGAATATTTGCAAGATAAAAGGAAACTCTTGACAAAAAATTAAGCCATATTCAACCGAACAGTTATGAACATTGACGTAAAAACCTGTTGGTTTTGAATATTTAAACGTCTGGAATAAACAATATGTTGCCTTCCTGAGCAGCATAAAAAATCATGAAAGTTTTTAAAATATGGTCTAGAATAAACTACAAGTTTGGTACTAATGCCCCCAAATTGGTTAATATGTTGGGTATTATGTGAACTCCTACTAAAATAGACTAATAGGGTAGTTTAGGTGCCTGTTTTAGCCAATGGTCCGAGATAACTGATAGTAGGGGTTAATACTGTATACATATTCAATATTGGAAAGAATATATACTAGCAACTCTCACAGACTATTTTTGTTCTCTTTTAAAATGTATTGTAATAATTCAATATTTTCTTAGAAAATTAAATTTTGGTTATAACTGCAGGATAATAACATAAAATTAGCCATAATAAAATGAAAAAAATACTTTTGTGCACTTACAGAGGATATCTGTGCAGACAAAGGCAGTGTTCACGATTTTGACTAGAATTTTATTGATTCTTCTATGATTATTGGATCTGTCACCAGAAAAATAATTTTCTGAAATCTTTATTTTCATTAATAACACAAAAGCTATTACGATAAAATTGATAGATTCCAAATTAGACGTTTTCATTAGCACACGTTGCTTCTTGCCAAAAGTCCATGAGAGTTGCTAATACACTTGGTATAGTGAAAATGATGCATCATATGATTATAAGAAATATATATATATATATATATATGATTAATAGATAGGTTATATCTGACATGGTGGTGAAGATTTTTATAGAGAATGAGAAAAACATAGATTGGGTGAATAGGTATTTATTCACGGACGTTTAGTAGAATGATGTGGGCTCACAATACATCTGTGAATAAATACCTATTCACCCAATCTGTGTTTCCTCATTCTCTATAAAAATCTTCACCATCTATATATATATTCAACTACATATATGATAGGGTATGTATACATATATTTAGATATGATCGTGAAAAAAAACAGATTTCTGCAATTTGGTACATATGACAATTTCGTTTTGAGTCATAAAAATTTCAACTTGTCCAATTCCTTTCTCTGTCTGTCTGTCTGTCTGTATATCCATCTATCTGTCCATCTATCTATCTAACTATCTATCTATCTATCTATCCATCTACCTACATATATATATATATGTGTATATATATATATGGTGAATTTAATAGACGATATAGAAACATGAAAGTTAGGAAACTGGATTGAATTTATTTCTATTCCATGTTTAAAGGAACCGTTTGCTATCGTTGTTAAACATCAAATGGGAGAAATGATAGAATTCGAAAATAACAAGGTTTGGAGAGCAGGGGAGATGATGCGAGGTTCTTGTTTTTCTAGATTAGTTATCATTGTTGGCGAGAAGGTAAATGTTTTTGTGTCAAAATTGGAAACATTTGTGTATAATTGAAATTGCAAAAGGCTTCGCGTGAATACATAGTTTAGTATAGTGACTGTTATGGAGAAAAATGTATGTGTCTATGTAGCGTTTGTAAGTGCGTTGTTGTAGGTATGTTGTTGAGGGGAGTGTACGATGTTACATTCTGTGAATGTGAGTGTGGGTGATCCAAGATTTTACAAAATTATAGGTTGTGTATTTTTTTAAGATCTGTTGGTTTTCATTCCAGTTTCCAACATTTTGTGTTTCCATATTGTCTATCAAATTCACCATAACGTCAGATAAATCTCACTCTTTTCCTCAACATACAAACACTCACAGACACACTCACACACACACATATATATATATATGTATATATATGTGTGTGTGTGTGTTTGTATGTGCATGTGTGTTAATGCATGTGTGTATATTTTCTTTGTTTCTTCGGAGAAGTTTTTTCATATCTCAAATTTAAAAAACCTTTGGGTACCACCCAAAATATATACATATGATCAACCATATATATATATATATATATATATATATATATATATATATATATATATATAAATAATTGAACAAAATGTCGACAGTGGCGATGCGGTCAGCCAAGGAAGATAGATTCAGCAATCAGGTTTATCCTTTTGTCGCCTCGAATGAGCCTGTAGGAGAACTAGGAGAAAGTCTCACCCAAGATGCACACACGCAAAATTCAGGAGTTATTTCCCTTTGATAAGCCTTCGTCTGTATTGATTTTGGTGCTAGATCTAGCTATTTTGCAGCTAAATTAACATCTACCTGAGTTATTGCCAACACGCACTGCACTATAACAAACAACATTATAATACTGGAAGCCTGTATAAATCCTATGGAATAAAAAGTTATGTTGCATGACCCATAGAAAATTCTGTGTTTATTAACAAATAACTATGAAATAATTGTATAGTGGTTTCATTTTTATGATAAATGAAGTCATTATTCATCCATGTTGATGGAAAGTGTATTGATGAGTTGTGATTGGATTAAGATGGCAGATGAATAAGACTAGACAAGCATATATTTGATACTATGTTTTGTATTGGTAAGTCTCTTAACAGCCGAAGGATGATACCTTTTTTTTACTACAGTTGATCACCTCTCATCCCAAATACCTGGAAACAAGAGTTTCGGATTTAGGAAATTTTCAGATATCAATATTTTCGTGTATATAATGAAATATTTTAGAGATGAGGGCCTGTGATGTAAGGGGAGCAATTTAGGGGTTTCCTAATCTGTGTTAATCTCCCACTAATCACTTTGATTGAATGCTGATTCAATCCAGATTTAAATGATTCCTTTTTGTTCTGTATTGTTGAAAAAAAGTTTCAAAATCATTTTATTCAATTCTTATTGTTCACTGGAATTCTTCTGTGTTTATACACAATAGACTAAACCATTATTGAATTAAGTTAGGAAAGAGTAAGTGACTCTAATGAAATTGATAGATGAATAAAAGTAGATAAGAGAGGTTTTGAAGTGGGGAAAATTCAAAGGATAATTAACTAGAAAATAGATAACAGTATAATGTATTTTGGGGGGTTTTTCTTTTAAATTTAAGATATATAAAAACAAATAAACATTGAATTACAAGTAGCTGTAAATAAATAGAAACTAACACTGAGAATCTTAACTGGTTTCATCTTCCACCGTTTATGGTGTAAATATAATTTTACGTTTCTAAAGTGTTAAAGGAAGATAACTAAATATGTCTATTCTAGTCTAAATCTGTTGGCTTGTCGGCTTTTGAAAGTTTTGGTTTTTCGTAGTTTCGGATAAGGAGTGCTCAACTGTATTAGCATTATTAATTATTAGTTATTGGTTAGTATCAATATTTATATCATTATGTAATGATTCTCAATGAGTACTCTTGGATACCAAATGAATGCCCCCCCTCCCCCTGCATATTAATTGTCGATTTGGCATGTAAGAGTGTATCTATATGAGGTTTGTCTGGATAGTATTCAGCCATAATGTATATCTGGAGAAGAGTTTGCGCAGCGTTGATGTAACTTAGCAGACGGTTAGATGCAGACATGTGCACATGTGTGAAGAGACACTTTCCCACGGGGTTACTCAGTCGTCTGTCAGACACCATTGAGTTTGCTTGTGCACTGAGGGGCTGTCACATTCTCAATTCACAGTTCTTTACATCTCATGCTGGTTTTTTTTCTCTAAAGTATAGCATTGTTCTGGTATATCAGTACTTTGAAGTAGACTGAGGCGACATTGCCTTAAGAAGGTTATTTTTTTCATTAATATTGTATGGTTTGATATCTAATGAACAGACCTTGTATTAAATGTCAAATCTGAACAAAATAATGATGCAGAAATTTACAAAGCCAAGCTGAGTATGATGCAAAGCCAAATGGGCTTAGGAAAATTGTTTTGAGTTAATCCTCCTGGTGGGGTGGACTTGCTTGCCTAGAAAATCAACATCCAAATGTAAGTTTCTTATATGAGCATGGTAATGTCTTAGTTTATGCTTGGGTGAAGAATTCTTTTTTAGAAGTATTTTATGAACATAAACTAGGACATTTCCATAAACTTGTACACCAATCACTGGCACTGATGTGATATATACAACTATTGAAGCTACAAGGCAGGACAAAGTGTTTATTTTGAATACCTGCAAATAATGCAAAATAAGACTCAAAGCTCTTTTGATGTGAATAGGTGCTAAAAAATTCGTTTTGGGGCATTATTCCATATTGAGGATGCTTAATTAGAAAATTAGGAAAAGGTGTAATCAACAAATAAATTAGTTCTCTCGACTTTTGTTGATTGGTGATAACTAGAATGTCTGAATTAAATAAAAAACATGTTGCCGGACATAAAGTGAGTGACCAATTTACCATATATCTACATTGTAAATTGAACCCTCTACTAAATACCTATGAGGGAGGAATTTTATAAAAATGTTTTCTTCTTGACATAAGGGAGTAAACATTTTAATTTTCAGTTATACAGCTCCTTTGCAGCAGCCTGTATACATGACAGTACATTCAGACAGCTAGACTCATTGAAAACTGAAGAAACCTGTGTTGACAGTTTTGCTTTGAGGGTGTCTAAAAGACAATTTTTAATCATTTTCCCTTTAATACTTTTGTTCCATTTGTATTTCACCATAACAGATATCTTGTTACTTAAAGATGTTGTCTGCTTAATGAAAAGCCAGATCACATGACCATAACAAATTATGAGATGCAACTATATGAGGTTCATTAATTTGTTGTAGAGAAGAGAAATGGATGTATATGTTTTTTGACACATTTGCTATGAATTTTCATGATAAAATCATTTGTAAAGCATTTCTATTTTAAGTGAGTTACAATGCTTTTTCATAGGAAATCATTCGTAATGCATTTCTATAGTAAATCATTTTCAATACTCTTCCATAAGAAATCATTCGTAATGCATTTCTATAGTAAATCATTTTCAATACTTTTCCATAAGAAATCATTCGTAATGCATTTCTATAGTAAATCATTTTCAATACTTTTCCATAAGAAATCATTCATAATGCATTTCTATAGTAAATCATTTTCAATACTTTTCCATAAGAAATCATTCGTAATGCATTTCTACAGTAAATCATTTTCAATACTCTTCCATAGGAAATCATTTGCAATGTATTTCTATAGTAAATCATTTTCAATGAATTTTCAAAGTATATCATTTGTAATGCAATCCTCCCAGTAAATTGTTAGCAATACTTTTTCATAATGAATTATTTGCAATGCTTTTTCTTATGAAATCATTTGCAATGCATTTCTATAATAAATCATTTGTAATGTATTTCTATGGTAGATAATCTGCAAATGTTTTCGTAGAAAATCATTAGCAATGCTTTCCCATTGTAAATTAGACCATTACTACTGTAGTGAGTTTGTTACACGCTGGTTCTTCCATCCCTGAGCTCGACTTACTTATGCTTAGTAAATATCAATTCTACACCTTTCATTTTTTCAGCCTGTTTCTTTTCGCAATCGGACTTTTTGACAGGGTATATTAATTTATTGGCTCTCTATGAGGGTAAATTCAATACATCAGGTTTAATTGTCTAGTTCCCATGGTACTAGGCTTTTGGTATGCCTCAGGCATCAGGGATTGACTCTGACCCAACTTCATTTAGTACATTGGGGAGGTGCAGCCTTGGGGGACGGCTTCCCTGGAACTAGATGGTTGCTTACCCTTGGCTGCGAAGGAACGAGGTGGATTGGATACTCCACTCGAGTTTCAGCCTGAAAGATGCAAGGATTATCATAACCCATTAATTGGATGGCACGTGTAATAGTCAAGTATTTCAAGATAGAAGCCCTTGTCTATTGCAAGCTATCCTTTGCAAATTAAAAGCCCAGACTCACTGATAGAACTCAGTTGCCATCTTTGTAGGATTTTATTGTTTTCAAGTTGGTCAGTCTGGCTGGCCATGTATGTATCGAGTGTGCGTACAAATTTGATTTAAACATTTATAATCCTTGTTATGTCTGGAAAGAAACGTTTCTTTTGTTTTTTTAAGATTCTCCACACTAATTTGGTTTTTAAAGGGGGGATTCAATTTGCGATGTAACTTCATGCTAAATTGGTTCCTTTTTGAGTCCAGCAGAGTTCATGCTTCATTTTTTGAAAATCATACTTATTTTTCCAGTGATGATTGCCCAATAAAAGGTGAGAGAAGTAACTTATTCATTAGTCCCTCCTGTGTTCAACTTCCCGCAAGCATGAATTTTCCCTTTTGAATACTGGCTTCAGCTCACTAGAGAGTTGGAAAACATAAACATTAAGAAGACAAGACTGTCTGCTGCTGGGTCAAATCCCACTCCAACTGAAGATTTGTGTTGTAAATATGACAAATAAAAAAATTATAGAAATATAATATTTTTTGTAAAAATGTATTTATTCATTAGAATGAATATGTGTATGATAGATTTTTGTTAATATCTAAGACTTGTCAGTTTAGTACAATCAGTAAGACAGCCTCCTCCCAATCAGTTGGTTGTGAGTTCTAATCACCGTAGAGGAATGTGGATTTTACCAACTGATTTACGTCCTTCATTTTGTAGAGGATTTTTCTTGTTGCTATAGAAGGAAATCAAATTCAAAGACATTGAACAAGAGTTTAGCAAAACCAATTTTAAAATGAAGATGAGTTATATATAATTTGGAATTACCTCCCTTTGTGATAAGAGATTCACCGCCAAAAAACTGTTTACCTTCTTGAAGGGACAGGCTTCAACTGCCCCTAGTTACTATTTCCTTAAAAAAAGGTTGACTGCCCTCCTTCAAAACAATATGATGGTGTTTAGAAACTGCGATTCTTATGGAGGTGCAGTTTTTCCCCTTAAAAAGCCCCCTTTCCCTTCTTCTGTGGCAACAGCTCAAGACAATGTCGGATTTTTGACACCAGTTACGATCAACAACAGGGTTTGGACCTGGGAATTAACTCCACCCAAAATTAGACGGTGGGATGAGCAAATTGCCACTTTGGGTCCATTTGTTAGAAACTCTGTGGCAGCCCCGTACTGGCGTATAATGATCGGAAGGTTGTGTTAAATGAAGCAAGATGAGGACCACAGTCCAATAAAAACTATACATAATGATAATCCCTCGAGTAAAGAGTTAGATTTAATGTTTGGTGTCATCAACATCAGGAAAAGAGTTTAAATTTGGCCATTAAAGACGTGGATATAAGCCAAAGAGAGTAAAAAAAAATCCTTGATTCTGTAACCTGGATCAGCAACTATGTTGCCAACAAAAAAATCATTTTGTTGCTAGTTAGACGGCCAAAAAGCACTGATTTTTTGTGAAGAACTAAAATACACCAAAGAGATACTGAATACAATGTGAAACACACTCCAAAATGGCTAAAATGTTCAAGTATGACCCTGCTAGTTCAGCACCTTTTCACAGTGCCCAAATGAGGAACATGCTAAATTTAATGCGAGAGGGTGCCAAATAGGCAACACACTGGGAAGAAATGGAGAGAGACAGACAGACAGACAGATAGACAGAGACTGGGGGTGAGAGAGAGGGAGGGAGAAAAATAGAGAGAAACTAGGGGATAGAGAAGGAGAGAGACTAGAGGAGAGAGAAAGAGAAAGAGATATAGATGAGGGGAGTGAGATGGATGTAGAAATGGAGGGATGCAGAGATAAAGTGGAGACAGATAAGGGAAGGGAGAGAGAGGACAAGTCTGGGGAAGAGAGAGGGAGTTAGAGGGAGGAGGAGGAGAATAAAGGCTAGGAAAAAGAGAGATAGAGGGACAAAGAGAGGAATACAGAAGAGAGAGAGAGGGAATGGCAGAGAGAGAGAGAAATATATTTCCTGGTTTTGCTATGGTCAGGTAAGTTTTTTCAAAGAATTTTACAACTAACTAGATTTTTCGGAGAATGGCTTAGCAAATAAATCCGATGTAGTCATATTTAACCGAATCTAGTTAGAAAAGCAGGTCCTCGGGTAATCCATGGGATCTCTCTTTGCCTCATCTTTTCAATCCTTGAAGTGACTATCAACTATTCTGCCTATTAACAGATTGAAACAATGGGGTTCATTTTTAACCTTATATTACACCTATAGCAAACCTGAACCCACAGGGCCCCCTAGAGAAATTTCATGAAAGGTGCAGAACTGTTTTCAAACCCCACCCTCTGCACGAACACCCTCATCCTCTGACCATCCTGTTTTCATCTGCTATATAACCCCTTTCAGCATGCCACACTGTGTTAGTAATTTAAAGTCAATCTATTCTATCAAGGGACATATCCTACCGTGAAGTTTCGATACGGAGCTCTATGGTAGAAACTCTCCAGTCTCCCCTTGGGTCTTAGTGTGATGCACTGGCTGCACCCCTTCTCTTGTAAGCTAATACATGATTCTTGCCTCGAGAAAACTGATACATCAGATTAATATATCTGTACCTTACAAAAATGAATTACTGTAGTCTGTGAGTGTACCAGAACTGATAATCAGAGGGAATTATCTAAAAAATTAGATCTTTTATCAACAAAATCATCTAAAAATATAGATCTTTCATCAACAAAATTATCTAAATAATTGGATCTTTTATCAACAAAAACATCTAAAAAATTAGATCTTTTATCAACAAAATTACCTAAAAATATAGATCTTTTATCAACAAAATTATCTAAAAAATTAGATCTTTTATCAACAAAATTACCTAAAAAATATCAATCAAGATTTGGGCATTGTTGGTCATAAATGACCATCCAGATCTAAAAGTGCACTTTATTTGAAAGATAAAAAAAACGTTTTTTGATGTTGTCTAGTGGTGTATTTATGAAAATTTTCAAGGTTGTAGACCCTGAAACATGACCAGGAGGGCCCAGAGACTCATGCACACACACAGATAGACTCGGACAAGCAAAGTGAGTAGAATTACAAGCTCATTTGGCTAGTTGGGTCACACTGGCCATTTCTGGGGCAACGTTTACTTCATATGAAGAGAATTGGGCATTTCATTTCTCAGCTGTTTTGGTGATGTCAAGGACTTCATTTAACAAAGAGGGGGGAAAAATACAGACAAAACAGTTCTACGATTTGAAGAATTTAGAATTTTGTTTCCAAAATATAAAAAAAAGTTATTCAATTATCTTATTATTATTCCAATTATCTCATTTAAAAATCAATATGATGTCATCCAAAGGTTATCGTCATGGATGTTTTGTTATTTTTTAAATATGAATTAACTCTTGAATTCATATGAAAAAATTTCAGGGAACTAACTACTGCTTATAGCTACCTACCTTTGACCTTCACTAATTTTAAAAATCTTAGTCACAGGAGAGTTCCACTGTTAATATGAACAGTGCCAAGAAATTTATGAATTAGTGAGTTTGATTTCATCTGAAATTCTGACTTGGACTATTGTCAGTATTCTGTTAGATATCCAGACAACTATCTTCATCGTGGCAGTTTTTATCACTAAAATCAACCAATAGGTTCTCCAGACTTTTTCAGGTGTATGACTCATCTGTTATTGTTTCTCTTATATACTAGATTACCGATGCCATTAAAAATGATGGTATATATGGATACACAGGTCATTTTATAAACAAAGATGATACAGATTAGTATTGTAGTGACATGGGAGAACAGTGATCTGTTCATCACAAACAGACTTTTATTTTATTGTTTTTGTTTTTATTGCTTTTTATACTTTTATGTTATTCTTTAAATTTGGAATTTTTATTACGTCATTAGAACATGAATGAAATTCTGCTATATTACGTCAATTGCACGAATGCAATTCTATTTCACTACGTCAATTGTGTCCCTCGATTTTTGATCAAATTAGAACTATGTATTTATTTATTTTTTGTTAAAAAATGTTTTTAAGAAGTATTTGCTTAGGAATTTTACATTGACTTAATTAACTTTTGATTTTGAAAAAATGGTTCTTTTATAAACTTGTTTTGCTTCAATAAACTTTTGATTAAATTAAAATTTCTTATTCATTCATTCTTGTAAAAAAAAATTCAAACTCAATCAACTAGACAAAATCGCTGATTTCATTCAACATATACATGAATCTGACAAGCTGAAATAGCAAACCCTGTATATCATCTAAAACTAAATGGAAAAAATTGTTCATTAAAACAAAAAACAACCAAAACAAAAAAATGGTATTTCCATTATTTTGAACATGTATTGAAAAATGATACCAATTTATAGTACAGGTGGACAAATGTTTTTTTCTCAGACTGAGTACTAGATAACCCCAGTCTGTAAGAATCTCTCATGCCAAGATCTTGAACCCTAAATTAGAGAAAAAGCCAAAACCAAAACCCTACTGAATAAATTACACACACGAGGAAGGCCAGAAATACATCAGATCTGAAACCCACCATCAATGACCTTATTTAGAACCCTACTGAAGTCCAGAGGTGAAATAAAAAAAAATTTCTCTTGGATAATGAATGCTTATTGATTCTTACATCTAAAATGCTCTTTGATCTAAAAAAACAAAAACATCTTCAATGTGAAGATCAAAAATTATCCTTGATGCCCAGATCAAAAAAAGCATTTTTGATGTCCAGATCTACAGAACACCTTTGAGGCCAAGATCTAGAAATCTATTTCATGCCCAGATATGAACAAAAACATCTTAGATACCCATATTTAGAACCCTCTTTGATGCCCAGGCCTGAAAACTAATTTGATACCCAGAATCCTCAAGCAGAGAAAAGAACAAAAACAAAACTATACTGAATAAATCATACATGAGGAAGGCTGAAAAGGCTTCAACTGAAACCTCACAAAAAAAATAACTATAAAGGATGAGGTTACTGGTCAGAATATCTTATGGTAAATTGGAAATTTTCATGAAAGACTTTTTCGACCGATTTTGTCACCAGTATTTGAAATACATTATGGTAATTAATCATTGATATGTTGTTTGTTAGAGGCTTCTGTGATAGGTATTTTCATTTGGAACCATTGGATAACTCAAAGTTTTGTTTTGTCTGCCTTTATCTGTACAGAATATTTGATCAGCAGCATTGTTCCATACACATTCTGAGACCAGTCCCCAAAGGAAATTAACGTGTGCAGAAAAAGTTACTTATCAAAAATAATTTAGTAATTAACTCTTAAATTCATGTGAGAATAAGTTTATAATGAACGGTAATAATTTCTGATCAAAATTACTCCCCTTAGAATTTTAGGTGTTATTTTTCAATTCTATTCAGAAAAGAGTTTCGTTCTTTGAAATTCTATTCACTCAACAGTTCCACTTTAAGCGGTTTCAAACGGTTTACAAAATTAAATGGTTATAATGTTACTTATAACTATAAGTATAAAAATAATAATATATCACACTTATTGAAAATAATCTCTTGGCTCAACTGTAATTTTCCGAACATTTGGTCCACACATTCTAGGAAACATTGATCAGCAGATTATCTTGATATTTTGTCATTTAAAATACATTTTGACAGCAGAAAATTATCGACTGTCCTGTGCGCTGTTTCAGTGAGCAATTCAACACATTTTACATTAGCAGACCTCAAGTAGCTTCATCAACAATTTGATCCATCATCTTGAGAAACAGGATTTGATCCAAAGATTTTAGAATACACAAATGTATAGTTCAAAATGTTGATCCTTGAGTTTGGGTGACAAGAACAGTCAGCAATTTGACCTGTACTATTTTTGCCAAAAAAACACAATTAGACAATATTCACTTTCTTATTAGATGATGGTGTGATTGGCATAGGAAGAAAGGTGAAATCAGAGGGGGTTGATAACAGCTCAAACAGTGGAATTGGCGAACTGAGTTCAAACTCTGGCCTGGGCTGTTATTGTTCACTATGCATAAATACCCTTGGGAAAAGTATGAACCCATCCCCCCGCCAGCTATGGGTAAAATAGCAGGGCAGATCAGGCTCTCTAGTTTTGGGAAAGCAACCAGTCTAAGAGAAGGATAATTCTGATTCCTAACCAAGGGGTGGGGCAGTCTAACAACTGAGCAACCCACAATCACCTAGCCCTTGAAGGAGCCGTTTCACTGTCCGTATAAACAAAACGGGGGCCATTTATTAGATAATACATTGTAAACCACTACTATTGATTTGACAATTATTTCCGTTGCCCTCTTCGCCTTGACAATCATAGACGTTTTAGTAACATATAGGGTTTTCCAGTCTATTGTTGTCAGCCCAATCAACCACATTGGTAATGACCAGGCTTGACGTTGCTCAACTTTGCAACTTGACTGAACACAGATAGCCTTCTTAGTTTATTGTTTACTTGTAAAAAATTAACAGTAGTAATTTACAATGCTCCATTCAAAAAAGGAAAAAATAATGAAATAATTGTTTTAGATTTACTACAGGTACAGAAACCATAACAGACATGGCATAGGAAATATCAGGATAGAAAACAGGTTTAAAGGTTGGATTTAGACTTCTGCAAGCCATTGACGCTCCCATAGCTAAGTTGGTGTAGCAGCTAGTGCGTTCAACCATGCTTCTCTCCAGAAACAGGGACGTGAGTCTAAGTCACGCCAAGGGGCTATTCTATATTTCTCACCGCCGTAGATTGACAGTCAAGTCGTGATAAAAAAAACAAGTTTTTAAAAAAAACTCAAGATTAAGGTAAATAGTAGTCAGAAAATTTCACAAGCTTATACACGGTTACATGTAAAATGCCTTGTCAGTAGGGAATCTGATCTGTGATTTTAATGATACAAATTATTCTGATTGAGAGACTAATAAGTTTATTTCGACTTTCTTTAACCCTCAAAATCATAAAAGAAAATTTAAATGATAATACCAAGGAGAATACCTACTGATCAAAATTAGCTCCCATCCATTGTTAAAGTAAATTTTCAAGATTCATTCTTTTTGATACTAGCTGTCATGATAATTTCAACAGATTTTGTATCCAACACGGGAGGGGTTCCACTCTCAATTAGTTCATGGAATAAAGGAATAAAAGAGTAGATTTGATTCTGACACGAGCCGATCCTTGAACTTAGTAGAGCAGGTTCAACTTGATCCATTGTTTTTTAATTGCAGACAACTTGATCCGTCTTCACAGTGCATATTTTGGTCAGCAGTAATTTGATCCTTGAATGAGTAAATAGCCTAAGATTCATTAAACAGAATGCTTGAGCCTCAACTTGATCCTTCGTTTTTGTTTTTTTTATTATAGCAAGTTTGATCAACGAAAACTTGATCGATACTTCTGTACAGCACACGTTCAACCAGCAGATGATTTAAGATACCATTTACCATTTTGGCGGTTGTTAACTCAAATTCTATTTGACTCATAATACAACACTGAAAATAGTCTAGCAGATTTTATAAGCATTTAAATGTACTGATGGTAAAACAAAAATAAAGAAAAAACAATAGTTTGTAGTTTCAATGTCTCAATTCAACACCTCCCAAGAGTGTGAAAAAGTTTGTTTTCAATATCTCCCTCTTTGTCACAGGTACAGTGTAAACAGTCATGGCTTTTAGGATTGGTACAACTAATTAATCAGCCTATTTTACACTGAACATTGTTCCAGACTAATTCAACCAGTTTAACGGGCAGTTAGGTGTTCTCCCCTCCTAGAATTGGGGGCAGGGGTTAAAAAGAGGGGAGATTTTTTGGTTTGTTTGAATTTCAGAGATGAAGAATTATCACTATTGCACTCTGATTTACTTGAACTAGTATCCTCATCTTGGTTGTGATGGTCATAATGTTTTGACCGTTGTACTCTCTGGTCTTCTCCAAGTAAGTCACAGTCAGTAACCTTGTAATCTCAAACCAAACTCTTTATTCAACTCACTGAGGTAGATTGTTCTCATTCTGCAGTTCACGGCAGAGGATATCTCGTATCGTATTCTCCCTAGCTAGTTCTTCGTTGCAATGTCACCTATCTGTCTGAAACCAGAGTATATGACTTTTCCGCCTTGCCTGACCCAGGGATTGAACTCATGACCAAGGCAAATAAGCAACACCAGGTAACATTAGGTTTATAAGACCAAGTATCAACAACCAGGTTGCCCCAAAGGACACACAACTGAGTGAATAAAAGTGTTAATTGAGCATTGTCTAGTAACCAGCCTTACCGAACTATAACAGAAACCTGATGAAGGCCAGAGGCTACAACAGCTGAAACTTTATGACTATAACAACAAAGATGAGGATATTGCTCCAAGTAAATCAGTGTATAATATGGAGAGTAGATATTAAAGATGAAAAAAAGGATCAAATATAGAATTTGGACCCTAAAATTGATTCAAGTCAAAAGCACAAATTTTCAGAATACACCATAGTTGAAATTTCATTCAATTTAATCGAAACAAGGAAGATATGTAAAATTCTGAGTTTATGCAATTTCATGTAGTTATAGGGGTCTGAATTCTATATTTTGTTCCTTTTTCGATTTAATCATATCGGATTTTGATCGTGGTGTGATTAGAAAATTTGCACTTTGAATCAATTTTAGGGTCCAGATTCTACATTTGAATTGAACTGCCAAATCTTTCTTAAGCCTCACTCTCACTATATATCACTTTTGATCATTTTTTTTCTTCTCTTTTTTTTTTTTTTTTTTTTTTAAATTTCCATTTACAAAAATTTCTTTTTTTTTAAACTCCGTTTTTCAGAGACATATGTAAGCAGGTTTTTTTTATTTTTAAATCTATTTACGCAGTTTCTGTTAGTTTTTTGCAGGGGAGGTACTATTCTGGTTGCTGTCATTTGCTTCGTAAGAAAAGCCTGTCGGGACACTGGTCCATCCAGAACTCATCAGGGGGGGCAGGGGGAACTCTCTCAACCAAATGTAGTTATTCTCCCAGCTGGGTGGCATCTCTTGCAAATAACTAGCAGGTACTGATGTCGGAACTACAATAGGCGTCAGCATATCTTTGTCGGGAGTGATCTTCTCCACCGACGTTGGCGGCTCCTGAAGAATATCAAAATTGTATTTTTTAATATTGTTGTTATTACTATTGGCATTGTTGCTGTCACTGTTGTTGTCGGAGTTGTTGTTCATGAGATGTTGGGGGCTATGCTGACTATCCTCATTGCTGCTGTTACTGTTATCGTTGCTGATGTCAATATTGTTGCTATTCAACTTCGACATTGACGGAGTGAATATTTTGATGGGTGTTTGACGGTGGAGTGTCGGCACACACTCATGGCGCTGGAAATTACTCCGGTCGGTGAAGTACTTGCCACATGCGTCACAATGGAAGACAGGCTTCTCTCCCGCCTCGATATGGGCTTTGACGTGGGCCTTCAGTGATGCGGGCTGAGCAAAGACTTCTCCACAGTAGTCGCAGTGGTATGGCTTCTCGCCAGTATGCTGTCGTTCATGACTCCGCAGGAAGAAGCGATTAGAGAACTTCTTGTCGCAGAAGCGACACTCGAGCATTTCGCCTGTGTGCGAGCGAATGTGGTCGTTGAGACAGTTTTTCTGCGAATAGCATTTGCCGCATTCCTCACAACGGAACGGTTTTTCACCCGTGTGCTTGCGGAGGTGCGTCTTCAAATTCCCGCGCTGGGAAAATGCCTTGTCACAGAATTCACACTGAAATGGGCGCTCCCCTGTGTGAGACCGTTCGTGGTTGCGGAGGAAAAATTTGTTAGCAAACGGTCGCTTACAGTAACTGCAAAAAAACATGTCCCCGGTATGCATCCGTTTATGATCATTTAAGCAATTTTTTTGCGCAAAGGCCTTGCCGCAAACGTCACACACATAGTCTTTTTCGCCAGTGTGGGTACGCAGGTGGATTTTGAGGTTTCCTTGCAGCGAGAAATTCCGGCTACAGAATTGGCATTGGAACGGCTTCTCGTCTGAATGACTCTGCTCGTGGCTCTTCAAGAAAAAGCGATTGGCGAAACCTTTCTTGCAAATGGAACAATAGAACAGGTCACCTGTATGGATCCGCATGTGGTCATTAAGCGTGTTCTTCTGGGTGAATGATTTCTCACAAATCTCACACTGGAAGGGTTTTTCTCCAGTATGTGTCCGCTGGTGTTTTTTCAAATTACCGCGCTGGGAGAATCGCTTAGAGCAGAACTCACACTCGTACGGTCGTTCTCCCGAGTGGATTCTTTCATGGTTGCTAAGGAAGAATTTGTTTGTAAATGTCTTGCTGCAAATTTCACATGTGTGCACTTCGCCCTCATTATTGTGTGTTTGCTCGTGGCTCTTCAGAAAGAACTGGTTCGAGAATTCTTTATGGCAAACATTGCAGGTATACATGTTGCCGGTGTGTACACGTTTGTGGTCAGCAAGGCAATTCCTCTGCGCGAAACCTTTGCCGCAAATATGACAGATGAACGGTTTTTCCCCTGTGTGGGTTCGGAGATGGATCTTCAGGTTCCCGTTATGCGAGAACTTTTTATTACAGATGTCGCACTCAAACGGTTTATTTCCCGTATGGACACGAGAATGATTTTTAAGGAAGAATTTATTTGAAAAAGTTTTATCGCACACATCGCAACTGAACACCTCCCCTGAATGGACCTGTTCGTGACTTTTCAGAAAGAACGTATTTGAAAAGGCCTTGTCACAAATAGAACAATGGTACATCTCCCCAGTGTGTATCTTCTTGTGGTCGACCAAGCAGTTACGCTGGGCAAAACCCTTGCCACACACGTCACAGATGAAGGGTTTCTCTCCAGTATGTGTGCGCAGATGAATCTTGAGGTTACCGTGCTGCGCAAATTTTTTGTCGCAATACTCACACTGGAGTGGCTTCTCTCCGCTGTGGATTCTTGAATGGTTCTTAAGGAAAAATTTGTTTGAGAACGTCTTGCCACAGATGCTACATTTGAAAACCTCGCCAGAATTGTGAGACTGCTCATGGCTCTTCAAAAAGAATTGGTTGGAGAACTCCTTCTTGCAAACACTGCAGGAGTACATCTGACCTGAGTGCATGCGTTTGTGGTCATTCAAGCAGCTCACCTGCGTAAACGTCCGATCGCAAAGCTCGCACTGGTACGGCTTCTCCCCGGTATGTGTTCGCAGGTGTGTCTTCAGATTAGTCCGCTGCGTGAACGCCTTGTCGCAGAACTCACATTTGAAAGGTTTCTCTCCAGTATGTGTCCGCTCGTGGTTGCGTAGGAAAAACTGGTTCAGGAAGGGCTTTTGACAGAAGCTGCAGTTGAAGACATCGCCCGTGTGTAGTCGCTGGTGGTCCTTGAGCGTGTTCTTCTGAGCAAATGATTTGCCGCACTCATCACAACTGAACGGTTTCTCCCCCGAGTGTGTTCGGATATGCATTTTGAGATTGCTGAGATGGGCAAATGTCTTGGCGCATATACTGCACCGAAACGGTTTCTCAAAGGCCTCCGGGTTGACGATAGGTGGGGTCGTTGGTGACGGGGAGGTGTTTGTTATGCTGGTTGGCATTGTGCGAGGAGTCTGGATCGTGCGCTGTTGACTGTGCAGGTTGGGGTTCTGTTGCTGCTGCTGATGTTGATGCTGATGATTCGGCTGCGACATCTTCATGTGCGTCATTGGCTGGGGTGGGGAACAATAGCCACTACCACCACTGCCACTCCCACTACTACGGGCAGCATTTGTGCTGCTAACACTCCCAGACGGTGACGATGAGGATGAAGATGATGACTGGGGTAACATTTGGTAGGGAGATGTCCGATCTGGTGTATGGACACGTTCATGGATCTTCAAGTAGAACTGGTTCGGAAAGTTTTTCCCGCACATGTTACAGAACCACTGTCTTTTAGGAGTATCGAGCGGGGTACGGGCGCCATCCATGTTAACCATCTGAGGAGACGTTGAAGGTGATTCCTTCCGTGGAATAGTTGGGATTCGCAGATCCTTCTGAGCAACAAGAGGTTCTTGATGATTCTCTGGTGGGATAATCTGACACGAATCTTTACGAGCAATATCTGGCACTCGAAAATCTTTACGTTCGATGGGAGTCTGTCCAGGGTTGTCCGCTACCATTTTTTCGTAAGGATTTTTCCGGGACATGTCAGTGGATATATATACCTTCTCATTAGTGAAATCTTTCGGCCCACTCGAGATCACGCTCGTCGGGATATGGCTTGACATTGAGAACCGTTGATAAGAGGCTTTCCTTGGGACTTCAGGTATGTACACCTTATCTGGGGCTGGATTCCTCCGCTGGTTGATCTGATATAAAGGCTGCCCATAGATTGTGCATTGATTGTTTTCCAGTGTAGGAAATGTCGGCTGGCCCGGATACATAATTTGAAATGTATTGAATATAAACTCTACTCTACAATGTACACACTCACAAAAATAGAAGCTTAAATTTTGAAAAAAACAATTATATCAATGATAAGAAAAACATCGGTTGAATAAATAATGTTTTAGCAACCACATCAGCAGATCTATATTTCACCATTTTCTAGCCGAGTCATGTATCAATGATTTGCAAGGGCGACCATATTGAATGAGGGATGCTGGGATTGAAATTCCACATGGCAATGTTTCACATCCAGGTATCTGGAATTGAACACATGGTTGTTTTTCCTGGAGGCCTTAGGAAGGTGTTGTATGCACGAGCGAAGACTTGGGATAATAATTGAACAGACTATCACATTGACCATCGGAGGTGACCTGCAATAGAAAATAGGAATAAAATCAGAGGAATCTCTAATACCGATAGCAAAATCTGTGTCAGTATCGGCACATGAAAGCTGTGTGTAATGCTATATATACAGATAGATATATATATGTTATATATATGAGTGATAATTGTCAAGATAATTTGTTTGGAAACATATCATGCAGCACCAGAATTATATTTTTAAAATTGATTTTTTTAAACATTTTTGTTCAGGCAACATGACAACAGAATTCATCTTATATATATATGTACATATATTTGTATTATTAGATTAGACTGTTTAGCTACGACAAAATTTTATAGTTTCAGTAGCAAGCAGCTTTTAATGGGGTGGAATTGTTAGCCCCACACCCAAACCTCCTTCCTTATCTGGGCTAGATTCTTTCTGCCAGAGTAATACAGAGGTCTTCAAACTTTAATTACTCAAAGAACCCTTTTCAATAATAAAATTTTCTAGGGAACCCCTTCAAAAAACAACTTTACCTTCTGCATACATATATATATATATATATATATATATATATGCAGAAGGTAAAGTTGTGTCATCCACAGAAAGCTGTTTCGATGTATTACATCACTTCAGTGTGGCTATAGACTTTTAACCCATCCAGTACTGCAAGGCAAAATTGAAACCCTCACATCAGACCTGGAGGCCGATATCCTACCTCTGGACTATGGAACTGGGTGGTCAGTAAGGGTGAATTTAAGCGATATATTCATTTACGCAGAAACTCCTTATCCACCAGAGGGCTCTATTCATATGTAACTATTGAATTTTGGCCTTGCTTATGGAATTATCCAAATATGTATAAACTCAAATAGAAAATACATTGAATGGAATAGTGAGAAAAGAGCTCACATAGTAAAATAGACAAATGAATACAGAAGTACATTTGAGTCACATAAATAACCAAGATGTTTCAGTTCAAAAACATAAAATGTAGTTAATTTTTTTCAAATAAACAATATTGTTTGTGTTATAGAAATAAAATATAAACATGTGAAAGCCACAAAGGGATCATTCAGGTAAAGAATTATCAAGAATATTGCGAAAATGTCTTCAAGTTCGGAGGAACACTGAAAAGGTCATGTGGAACCCAGGAGTAACACAACATCGTCTTAGATGGACTGCCTCACGGGGCTTCAACTGCCCTGCTATTTACCCTAATCTGGCAGAAAGAGTGGAGCCATGCCTTTCATAAGGTCATAAGTGTGAGGTAAACACGAGCAGGAACCCTCTATCCTGGTAACCATTATGCCACTCCGCACCAGAGAAACGGTAGAAATCAAGTTTCTCTATTTTTCAAATTGATCTGGGTCACTAAGTATCACATCTACAGACAGTACTAATGGAGCTAGAGGGCAGAACATTCAAACACTTACTCCTTATTATGTCAGGAAAGAAATGGTTTGTTGATTTGGGATTTTTGCTGGGGGGTTCAAATTGCAATGTAAGTTTATGCTAAATTGGTCACTTAATTTGTATTTGGCAGCATTTACACTTGCTTTTTGAAAATTTGGACTGTTTTAGTGATCACTGTCCTACAAAAGGCGAGAGAAGTAACTTATCCATTGATCATCAATTTTTCAAATTTTTTTATTGATCACCACAAACATAGCATGTTGCCAAAATACATCGGCTGTGTGACGGTTTTCTAGTGATTTACTGACAAGACCTGTTTCTTTTCAATTGCATTTAAGGTCAATAGTTCTCTGAATTCGAAGTTATTTGTCCAGATTGAATTTAAATTAATTCATTGCGTTCATAAGAAAGGAAGGATACAGAGAGTGAGTGAAGAAAGAGGGTTTTTTTTTAATGTTACACAGTGTCATATTCCTTTTGAAAAAAAATAGAGAGAACAAGAAAGGAAGAAGGAAATAAAAAAAAGAAAGGAGACTATACAGTGATTATAACTAATGTATACACTTCATGCATATATACATAACATTTATATTTCCTAATGAATTAAATTGCACTTCATATGATATTTTTTCATTTTTTTTCATGCAGTCATCGTTCATTTTCGTTTTGGACATTGTAATGGGGATTAACTTTAAAAACACAAGTGGAAACAAATAGTTTGTCGACGTATAAATGAACCCCAACAACTAGAGTGTTTAAATCAAGTCAAGTCCAACATTTTTCAGATATTTCAACTCATCAACATAAAGCAACATTGTGTCCATCAGAGTGTTTTGTTCGCAGGCTCTAAACAAGTGGTGGCAAACCTTTTTAGCAAAGTGTATTGAAATTTTTAGAATAATGCTGTTATTGGAGTGCCATTTACATACACATACATCAACTTTAGTTATAGGTAAATGCTCATGGATAAGCTGCCAATTTCTCTGATATATTTATAAAACTAGGAGATTTTTACCCCAAAATCAAAAAAGATCATTTTTCCAGAAAAAGGTCAAGAGGAGAACCAATGGCAGTTTCCAAGTTTATAGACATAACAGTATTGCTCAGAGCGCTGGAACACTCGAACATATAAACAAACACAGGCACATGAAATACGACAGAAACCTTTGCCATCTTTGATGGCTATGGTAGTTCAATTTATAAGTAGTACATCATGAATAATTCCTGGTGTAGTAGTTGTGTAGTCACTAATGATACCGGTGATTGACCGAAGTAAACGCAAGTAACATTTTGGCCGTTGTACCCTCCAGCTGTCTTCAAATGTCAGCTGTAGTTGGTAACCGTCTGGGAATTTCAAACCGATTCCCATTCAATCCTACGGGACATATTGTAAGTGGATAAAAGCATTGTTTACGCATATCTAGTGATCATGAGTTCAATTCCTGGATCAGGTAGCACAATAATATATATATATTTTGGTTCAGAGCAAGGAGAAGGCCAAAAGGTACAATGGCTTAACCGCTATGACTATTAATATACCTTCAACCATACAACAACCAAGATGAAGTCACTGATCCAGGTGAATTAATGTGTAATGATGATTATTTTTCATCTCAGAAATATAAGACACAAAAAGTACAAGGAATGAAACTTGGAATATTCCAATTTGCCTACCGATTGAAATTAATCAGGTTAGCTCAGTTGTAAAAGACCTGAACAAGAGATTTTAGGTTTCTATAGGGCAGGAATTCAAGCCCAACTTGAGGCAATTTCTTCACTTGACTTCAAAATGAATTACACTTTTTGAGAAATATAAATTGAAAAAATCAATAATAAAATTCATTTAGTAACTATGCGTGTATATATATATATATATATTGGATCACCATGGCCCCACAAATATCATAGGCACCCAAACAGTCAAGTGGGCAACAAAGAATTCTTGTTCTTCTTTTCCCTGTCTATCTGTCTGTCTGTCTGTCAGCGTGTAACTGTTGGTGCTCCTAGTTACATGTTCGGGGCCATGATCTTGAAAATTTGCATGCAAGTATATATATATATATATATATGTATGTATATATATATATATATATATATATATATATATATATATATATATATATATATATATATAATTATATATGTATACATATCTTATGCATAGATATATATCATATATACGCATATAAATTGTATATACATGTTTTATGCATAGATATACATCATCATATATACGTATATGAATAGTATATACATATATTTATGCTGCTCATAAATAAATATATATTATTTAGATAAATATATGTTTGATACATATATATATATATATACATATATATATATATATATATATTATACAGACATATCATACATGCAAATACAATATACAGTAATATATTATATATATATCTATACATTTCATATACCTATATATATTGTACACATATATTATGTATACATATATATGTATATACATATGTATATATATATATATATATATATATATATATATATATACATATATATATATATATATATGTATGTGTGTGTGTGTGTGTGTGTGTGAGTATATAAAATATGTATTATATATATGGTATATATGAATTATATATCTGCAAGGTGTATGGGTATCATATGTATATATATTATATGTACATTTTATATATATATATACATATATATAATATAAGTATATATATATCACATACATATTATATATACATATATGTTATATAATCATACATATATATATACATATATATATATATATATATATATATATATACATATTATACATGTATACATATATATATATATACATATTGTATATACATATATTTATGTTATTTATGAATGAATATATATTATTTAGATACATGTACATGTTATACATATATATATGTATATTATACAGACATATTGTATATACATATATGATACACACATATATTTATTATATATACATATAAATGTATCATATAGACATGTATCACATAAAAATGTAAATAGCCATATAATCAAAATTATATATATACTATATACATATATTATGTATATATATATATATGTATATGTATGAACCATATGGTATATATAAATTGTATACGTTTATACAGTTACATACATTATATATATATTATATCTATATATTATAGTTATATATATATCATTTAGATGAAATTAGATCCACTACACAAACATGTTTATGTTTCTGTCTTGTTTAGGCCTCTCCAGGTGCATGATTATATAAGTTTTAGATTCCTGATTGGGGAATTCGGGTAATTTCCGTGGTTGTTGCTAGGTGAGTAAAGTTTCTCCTTTGTTTTATTGTTTTTTTGGTTGTTTAAGTTTTTAGTATGTGTGTTTTGCTGGTTGTTATTAATTGCATGTCAAGGGGTATGGTATTGTGGCAGAGTTATCTGTAAGTGGATGCTGGGCTGTGTGTGCTTTATAGGGATGTCTTAATTTTTACCGAGGAATCATTAGAGTTATCAGTTATGGTAAGGTCCTTTATGACCATGGTGGGTTGTATTGTTCTCAATTCGCTAAGATGGGGGAAGTAGACAAACTTCATAAGGTGGTTCTTTGACATGGCTATGTGGGTGAACTGTCTATATTACTTTTAGTGTACTAATGTACGGGTTATATTTGTTAATTAAGATTTTGAGCGATGTCAGCATTTTGATGTTTCTTTTTTCCTCTTAGATGAATCTATTTCAAGTTTTTTTGTTTTTCTTGTAAATTTAAGTATTTTCAATTCCTTATTTAGTCAGAAGTAGCATGGATTTTCTATGTATTGGCATATAAATCTTAGTTTTGATATTGTCCATTTTAAAATTGGTTTATAATTCATTTTGCACATTTTCCAGTAATATAGAGATAATGATGTATCATTTTTATATTTTTCATTCATGAAGGATGATGTGTGGTTAGCTAGTCTGAGTTTGAAGGGTGTTATAGATACTCTGATGTAATATTTTACTTCTAGAGGTTTCGGTTGGGTTGATATTTTGACTTGGTATACTATATTTGATCTTGCGAAAAAGGCCCAAATAGGGCAGAGACATAAACATATTTGTGTAGCAAATCTACTTTCTACTATATTTCTAGCTCTACTCCAAACCAACTTGACACTTACAGTTTGAGATAAAATGTATCGAGCACTCAATGGAATAAATCAAACATATATAAGACATTGTTTCATATCAAACTACGCTACATCATACTGCAAACCTGACTTGTACTGCATGTACTATATATATATATATATATATATATATATATATATATATATATATATATATATATATATATATATATATAAATTATACATATCAAATGTAAAAATATATAATATACATGTATATATTATATACATATATGTACATACATCATACACACATATGTACATATTTCAAATAAAAATATAATTTGTTTACACTTAATAAACATATATTAAAAAAAAAGATGATATAATACAATTCATAATCATTTACATACACATATATATACATACATATATATACGGACGTGTAAATATATATATACATATATATATATGTGAAAATGAACATACATATGCATAAACATGAATATGTACATACACATAAATATACAACCATGAACATACGTACATATATCAAATATATATCAACTTATACATATATATATATATACATATACATATATATATATAGATATGTACACATATACATATATGAACATATATATACATGTACCTATATATATACATTCATATATATACATATATATATATATGTATAAATTTGTATATGTACATA
>OY735214.1:9955349-9967849 GCA_963457665.1 Thysanoteuthis rhombus
CAAAAGGTAAAAAGTTTATGAAATCATCATAACTCTATTGTGATAGTAATCTTTGTGTTATTAACGAGAAAAAGAAATTGTCGCAAATTTTCTATGTAGACAATATGAAACCTGGTTGAAAATTCATTGTAGTGGAAAACTTGAATTTGTTTAATGTTCACTCTTGCGAACTGGTTTTGTTGACAGTTATTTGAGGCTTTAAAAGCCAGAAGACACAGGTAGCTAGGGGAGTGATAGAACAGGGGAATTTGATTCCTTGCTGAAAAAATCCTTCACAATACATGAAGAACAACTGTCTCAGTCATTGTGAATATGACGGTCACTCAGTATACAAGCTCCCACACTGCTGAGTAACTCCACTAGAGAGTGTCTGTTTGTACGTGTGCAGTAAGGGCCCCTCTGATGATTGCCAAGTTACATTAACTCTTAAATTCATAAACTGCTTGAAACCGATCGAAATTGACAGTCAAAAAATTGGAATAAGCAGTGAATTAGTTGCTCTTCTCACCTTTTGTTTGATTAGTAAAAAGTTTGAATTTCTAAAAAAATAAGCTGGGCACAAATTAGTTACCGATTCAGAACAAATTTACTTTGAAAATTAAAAACTTATTATGAATTTGAAACAAAAAAAACATTTTTACAAGACACCGTGAAAGATAAATTTTTAAATTTTCATCCCTTTAGTTCCACTGGTTCAGCTTGTATACATGGTACATGTATACATGACCAGCCAGCCAGCCAGCCAGATCAAGTTGAAAACTAAAGAAACCAATGTTGACAATTTGGTGACAATTTTGGTTGACGGTCACTAATAGTGGGACTCTTCAGTAAACTGAACGAAGAAAAAAGTGAAAAATTCAACAAATGGTCAAAGGGAGCTAATTTTAACTTATTTCCCTTGAAATTGACATTCTAATTAGTTTGTAGGAATTTAAGAGTTAAGACCATGCAACTGGTTCTCGAGATATTCAAAACACCTGGATACTTTCCGGACAGACCTTGTGAATGTGCGTGCTTACATACATCGGGTATGGCAACTGTATCAGCGGACCATTTTGTAGGTATGTAGCAGAAAGTTTTTTCACTAAAAAAGCGAAAAGGCAAGGTCAGAAGGGAGATGAAGAAGAGCAAGAAGAGAGGTTATATAGAAAAGAAAGAGTAATCCTGGATCAGGCTATCCATTTACTTTGATGCTAATACATCAATAGGTTAATTCAGTATTTAATTTACTGTTATTCTAACCAATTGACAATGGGTTCATTTATCACAGAGTGCCCTAAAAATACAATTATATGCAAACTGTGCCTGCTTTACAAGAAATTATTTTTTATATAAGAAACCGTCAACCAAAACTGTGAACATATGTAAACGTAGGTTTCTTCAGTTCTTATGTGATTCTGACTAACTGCCCATCTCTCAATTGAATCACAAACAGCCCCACAAATCACTCGACCAACTAGTCAAGTAAGCTTCAGATATTTC
This sequence comes from Thysanoteuthis rhombus, assembly GCA_963457665.1. Classification (NCBI taxonomy): domain Eukaryota; kingdom Metazoa; phylum Mollusca; class Cephalopoda; order Oegopsida; family Thysanoteuthidae; genus Thysanoteuthis; species Thysanoteuthis major. Next base: position 9,956,832 of record OY735214.1, read on the forward strand.
TCTCTTTGAGTGTCTGTGTCTATCTAAATGCCTATCTAAATGCATGTCTATGTCTCCGGCTGCTCCTGGTCACATTTTGGGGGCTACAATCTTGAAAATTTGCATGATTACACCACTAGGGAGTATCTAATGATATTTTTTTGTTATTTTTTCAGAAAAGTCCATTTTAGGTCTTCATGGTCATTTAAGACCAGCAATTCCCTAATCTGGTGCTGATATTTTTTAGATACTTTTAGATAGAGAAAATATTCTTTTTTTCAAATCTATTTATCTATGTATTTGAAATTTTTTTTGGAAAATTCCCCCGCTGAATAAGTTGGGGGGGTGCAAGTTTGATTGTAATTTCATGCTAAATTGGTCTCTTAGTTTGTGTCCACCAAGGTTCATGTTTGTTTTTTGAAAATTCAGACTTTTTAGCGAAAAGGCAAGAATAGTAATTCATTCATTGATCAACTGTATTCCCCACTTTTTAATTGATCACCCCTCAACAGAGCATACAGCTAAAAGATGTTGGTCACAAGATGGTTTCCATTGAGTGACTAAATTAGACCTGTAATTTTCAATTTTTCTTCAAATGATTCATATAATTCAAATACCGAAATAATCATATATATATATATATATATATATGATTATTTGATGTATATACATGAATATATGATTATATATATATATATATATATATATATATATATATACACACACACATATATATATATATATATATATATATATATATATTGTAAGTTAAAATAAATTGATATGTTTATAAACAGTTGGCCCCTTCCCCACACTAATTGATGATAATTAATGCAAGATAAAATACCAATAATTGAAATTATCGTTAAGCAATCAATTAGAATAGATTGAAATAGCTTAATTAGTGTCAGGGTACTGACCCCCTCCCCCTCCCCAACATTCTTAAACCATGCTAAGGTGGATGTTTCAACTTTATACATGGAATTCAAATCCATATTTCTATGAATACTAAATGAATTATTTTTTGAATTAATGATTTGAAAATAAAAATAATAATCATACCTTCCATAAAAGAATTGCTGTAGCCTGCATATGTACCAGAAGTAACTACCTGAAAGAAAATTATCCAAAATTATCTGTTAAAAATAGATCTTCTATCTAAAATTATCTAAAAAATACTGGCGCAAGATATTGGTGCTGTTGGTCCTAAATGACCATAGAGAACCCCAAAAGCATGTTCTTTGAAAAACAAAAAAAGAAGTTATATTTGTAGTGGGTGCCCTATGGTTTACTCATACTAACTTTCGAGGTTTTAGTCCCAAAAATGTGACCTGGAGTGCCAGGAGACAGACACGCATACAGACAACCAAAGAGAGAAGAATCTGTAGTCCACCTGGCTGGTTGGTCGGGCGGGTCATTTGTGTTGCGATGGTAATCCAGAAGTAACCTCTGCAATCAACAATTTAAGCCCCCCCCCCTTACAAGAATATCTATTACTTCAAAGATGCTGAATGTTTGTCCACTTATTTGGTTCATTAAAGCCATCTGCATTTTGTACCACACTAGCCCTTCTATTGGATTGTACCTGGTAAAAAAGCCTCCATTCTCTACCATCCATGAGTTTTGGCTGTCCAATGCCTTGTTTGTAGTTGGTGATTTTTCACTTCTCAGACCACTGCCTATTGATACTCACCATAACTGGCACCAGTGAGAAATATGTAACTACTTCAGCCACACACACTCATAAATTTGTACCAATGGAGCAAGAAGGCTGAAAATTTAGACATTTACTTATTATTATGTTTGAAAAAATTTTTTTTTTGTTTTTTGAAAATTCTCCCCTCTCCCTCTCAAATAGGTTTTTAGCAGGGGGAGGGGTCAATTTGCAATGTAGGATTACGCAGAATAACTGATCCTTTAATTTTTGTCCAGAAACACCTATGCTTGTGATTTTTTTTTTTTTTTTTTGAAAAATCAGACTTTTTAATGATTCAACAAAAGGCGGGAGAAGTAACTTTGATCATCCCCAACATGGTATGTTATCCAACAGAGTGACTAATCAGACCTGTATTTTAGATTTTTAGCTAAACTGGATTTAAATCAATTCTTTTTTTTTCAATTTTCCTTTCTTAAAAAACTGAACAATTACGTTATTCTGTCTGTTCCAACCTGTGTTCGAATGGTACACTCCAAGTTGACACACAAGGGAAAGATTAAGGAGTTTAATAAGAGGGTAGGAAGAGAGAGGACAGAAAAAGGAGCTTTGATTGTTTGATATGAGGTTAAGAAGAAGGTAGAAAAGAGAGTTAGGTGGTTTGATAAGAGGGTAGGAAGAGAGAGTGCAAAAAAGAAAGTTAGTTCAAAAGGAGAGTTAAAAGGCAGAAGACAGAAAAGGAGGTTTGGTAGTTTAATAAGAGGGTAGGGAGGGAGGAAGGCAGTGAAAAGTTAGGTAGTTTAATAAAAAGGTAGGAAAGACAAGGGCTGGAAAAAAGTTATAAAGTTTGATGAGAGGGTTGGAAGAGAGAGGGCAGAAAAGAAACTTGGTTTGTTCAATAAGGGGGTGGGAAGAGGGCAGAGAAGAAACCCAGTTCAAAAAGAGGTTAGGAAAGAAAGTTAGGCAGTTTGATAAGTAGGAAGAGGGAAGGCAAGGAAGAAAGTTAGGTGGTTTAATTAGAGGATAGAAAGGGAGAGAGCAGGAAAAGAATGTTCAGAAGTTTGATGAGAGGGTTGTAAGAGAGAGGGCAGAAAAGAAACCGAGTTTGTTTAATAATAGGGTAGGTAGAGGGCAGAAAAGTAACTGAGATCAAAAAGAGGTCACGAAGAGAAAGGACAGAAAAAAGGTTGGCAGTTTAATAAGACTGTTGGAAAAGAACGGGGAGAAAAGAGAGTTGGGCAGTTTTACAGAGAGGGTTGGAAGATTTTCACACAAGGGACCACTCTATGTTTGTATAACATTTACATTGGAACACGGGCCAGCAACAAAGGTTGGAACAGATAAGGGAGAGAAAAGAGAAGATACAAGTCAAGCAGAGGCATGAGATAATGGATAATCATAGTTTTCAACACCCATGATCTCTAATTCTTTCGATGGCGTGCAATGGGACCAAAAAGCCTGTGGACACCGGAAGAAGCGGAGTGTACTGAGAATATTTTTTTCCTTTCAAGACGATCATTGATTCTTTTTGGTCGAAGGGTCATGAAACAGTGTTCACTTTGTACATCTCGGAATTTTTGAGATGAGGTATTATTATTATTATTTCTATTGATATTCGGACCATCCTTATCTTGGTTGTTTTTCATACAACGTTTCGAGAGGGGAGTACGGTCAATATACCCGCGTCGGATAAATAAAGGGTTCGGTTCGTTACTTCCCCACATCTACCAGATGATACCTGATGAAGGCCATAGAGTGCAACGGCCGAAACGTTGTATGAAAAACAACCAAGATGGGGATGGTCCGAATATCAATAGAAATAATATTCACTTCCTTCTAACAAAAAGTCTATAATAAAAGAAACGAATTATTCGGTACACAGATTTTTCTTCACAATTCATTCATAAGCGAAGACGATCATTGAAGAAATTTGAATTTTCAAAAAACAAGTACAAATGTTGCTGGACACAAACTAAGTGACCAGTTTATTCGCATTAGAACCGAGAAAACATATGCAGACTATTTTGGCTGACAGTCTCTACTAAGGAGACATGACCTACTCTTATGATACTGAAAACAAAATAGTATAAAATTGAATTGAAATAGAAATTTTTTGGTTGTTAATGTGGAATGTTGCTCAGAGATAGAGGTGTAGCTGACGGGTAGAGGGGGATATCAAATAATTTACCTCCCAATGCGGGCCCCCATCTATAAACACTATAATAGTTCACCTTCTGACAAATCTCAGTAAATGTTGATGGGGCTCTAGAGGGGTTAACCCTCCTGATCTCTAGCAACACCTCTAATCAGATAGTGAATTTATTAAATGAGAATTTAAGTGACCCTAGACTCTTTATACTTATCAAATATACTTGTAATTAGGGACTTATCTGTGTGTTATATCAGCATGTATTTCATTGTTTGTGAAGGAAGGGAAGAAGAGTAAAATGTAGGGAAGGTGGTCCCCGATTATGAAGTTTCACACCCTCGCACACTCTATGTTTAAAACGGCACACAATTTAAAAGAACTGAGAGAATAATTCACGACAGAAAAATAGAAGTAAATGCATAAAAATAATTTTATTGAATTTGTATTGCTATAGCTTCTCCGAATAAATTAAATTGAAAGGATTTTTTTTGCCTGTGCGCCGTTTTTAACATGCAGTGACCGAGGGTGTGAAACTTAACGACCGAGACCACCTCCCCTACATTTGTACTTATCAGTGTTTTATTTGCGAAGGGAGGGAGGGATACTTGTAACTCAAACTGCATATTTGACCGTGTATTTGCGCCTTTCTGTATGTATGTGTGTGTGAAACGGGGGTGGGGGCAAGTGCTTGCAATTCCCCGCTCCGCCCAGCCCTGGCCGTCCTTTCCTTCCTAGTCTTACTCTCGTCTCTTTATTCTCATTTAATAAGAGCGGAAAAGGTTGCCAAGCCGAACACAAGTCGAGGCCGTGTGTGGCTGGCGAAGATGGAGTCTCGTCCTTCTTGCCCGGGTTTTATAGTAATGAAGGAGATAAAGATACCCAGTCTCCGACGACGACTCAACACAGCTCTGGGCTGATTATTCGTCTACTTCTGCTTCTCCAACAACAGCATTTATTTTAAAGGCTACAGACAGACAGACACAGAAGAATGGCAGTGAAGTCCAAGGGAGATAACGGCGACCTAAAAGAAGAGAGAAAAAGGACACACAGACAGACCTCAGACATAGAAGAAAACACGTAAAAAAATTACAGTGAGAGAGAGAGAGAGAGAGAGAGAGAACCTTAAACTAAGCTACCCCCAACACAGACACTATGTAAACTAGAGGAAAAAAACTCCCTATAGATAGGCCACCCCACTCCTGCAGATCTCCACCCCAGACATAGAAAACACTTTAAAAAAATTTAAATAGAAGAATGTGAAAGAGAGAGAGAGACAGAGAGAGAGAGAGAGAGAGGGAAGACCATAGACTAACTAACCCGACATCAAACATGTAAACTGAAGTTGAAAAAATCCCCACAATTAGGCCACCCCACAATAGATAATTATTTTTTGTTTTTGTTTCGCTTAAACGCAGTATTTTATAAATAGAGGTAAAGAAATGATACATTTTACTTGTAGGGTTAAGGGAAAAAAATCAATGAAAAGAAAAATCACTTTAACGAATATTTGACCACTCGACTCATCACTGATTAACTAATTACTTTTTTGATTTTACTTACGAGAATTTTAATTCTAGTGAACAAAAATATTTCAAGTACGGTTGATTTCATTTCTTCGTTTTGTCAAGTTTTCTAATGTTAATTACGTTAAAGTAATTGTTTGTATAGTTAACGTTAAATAAATCATTTTTTTTTTCTTGAACACTTGGAGTGGGAGGTTAAAAAAAAGAACAACAACAATACTTAAAGAAGGGTGGGGTAGAAGCACGTCGGGTTTTCAGATAAGATGAAGGTAGGTGAGAGTAAATAATCTGAGACTGACGGTGATACAGTGAGGGGCTCTCGCAAGTTCCCGGAATTAGGTCTGAAACAAGTGCGCGAAATCAGAGAGAGAGTGGGACGTGGGGTGGGGTGGCTCTTACTTCATAAAAAAAATCCAGCAGTTAAATGTAAACAGAAGGGAGATAATAATGTGAATTGTCAGATCATGTGTTAGAGGAAGGGTTCATATATAAATAAATATATATATGTATTATATATAAATAAATATGTAATTTCGATTTAAAATATTTTAGATACAAATATGATTTTTTTTTATCAGAAGCAGCAAGCTTGATTTTTTTTCTTCTTTTATAGATTTAAAGAAAAAGAAATTAGATTAATTTTTTTTTTTTTTAAATTCTTTTAAAAAATAGTTTTAAAATCTGTTGACCCAAAAATTAATTAAAGAATTAATCAATCAAAAATCGATGTTTTTTCCAGACTACTTTTGAAATTTAATAGTGGTGTGGCTTTTGTGAAATAAATTAAATACAAACAGACACCAGACAGTCTTAATTTATTTACTTTAAATTTTCTTCTTGGTACTTATTTCAACCCCCCCCCCCACTATCTCATCTTAAAATAAGAGACGAACGGACATTTATTTTAAAAAAAAACTCTAAAACGAACGAGACTGAAAGAAAACAAAATAAAAACTTGGAATTGTTCATTAAAAAAAATTGTCTGTGTTAAAACTATTATCACTATCACCATCATCATCGTCATCATCAACAACAACAACATCTCAGTTTGATAGTGACTATATTCGTATGGAAACAATGGTCTGAACACCGTTACATAAAAGTCTACCTAAAAAGTTCATTTTTACTTCACCCCCAGGCTTGTGACTTTACTTACTTCAGGACAAAAACATCCCTTGAATATAAGTCCCCACCAAGACAAAAAAGAACCACAAGAAAAGGTAAGAATGATAATAATTAAACAATAAACCGTAAATAATTAAAACAATAGTTGTTGTCTCCTAAGGAAGAACTCTCGTTAACAATTTTCATTTCATAAACACTAACAGGTACGTGTTCAATTTATATTTATTATTATTATTGATAGAGACTTATTAATTTTGTTTTTATGTTGGTAGTACTAAAAATCTGTTTTATTTCGTTCAAGTCCGGGTTCGTTTATTCGAAAAAAATACCTATATTATAGAATGAAGCTTAGCCTAATTTTTGTAATTAATTAACAGGTACTTATTAGTTTTCCTTTAAAAGAGTGATATACTTTACTTATTGTTATGCCTGACGTTCCCTTTTAAACTTTATTTTTTGGTTCATGTCAGTTTATTTATTTATAAAGATGTTATCGTTTTTCACTCTTTGATCACAATTTATTGAGAGATAATAATTGCATCTTTTATTTCTTTTTTCTCTTCGTGTTGCCATCATTTTTTAATGTCACTTGATGTTCGCCAAGATTTGTTTAAAGAAAATAAATCTTCAAGAAGCTGCATTTTTTTTTTCCCTGATGTTGTTCTAAATTTTCGACCTATTTGAACCGGAGATTTTATCTCATTTCCCAATGTATATCCCTTACTTTTTATTTTGTTCATATTACACACAACAAAACCACAAGAACGTTATTTACACAACAGCCCCCCCACCCCAATGAAACTGTAAAAGATAACGATATGCAAGTTTTTACTGAAAAAAAAAATTAGCCTCAATTCTATTGTAAACAATAAAAAGAAATATGCCTGGCGGGGTGTAAAACTATCACGGACTTCATGGTTATACTACTAAGAACACAACGGAGTTGAAGAAATCTTACCCACCTTCCTGTCTATTTTGTTGATAAGGCTCTTCCCTCCCCTATTTAAACAAACTTATTTATTCCGACAATGCAAACATATATCTGTCCATTTACTTACACTAACACCATTTCAAATCTACACCCTTCCCTCGCTAGCTCTTGTACCACTAGACGTACGAATTATTCACCTAGGCCTAGAACCACGAATTCTTTTAATGTTTATCTTCTTCCTAGCCACCTAAAACACGCCCTATTTTGGATTATTACCCTCACAACGGAATCCACAACAGGGAGAACAAAACAACCGTCAGTATCTGAGACTAGACTTATCTCTCTCTAAAGCCAAACATAAGTAAAGAAGTTAGGGGGAACCCACCCACCTTTCATAGATTTTTTTTTCATAATTGTCCTCCTAAAACTTCTCTCTAGACTCAAGAGGAGGAAGGGTGTACCCATATAACCCACTTGACTATCAAAATACAAACCTTTATCACAGTCGACTCCCCTACCCCGAACCGATTTGTCTTATTAAAATTTTTAGCCCTCAAGATGTTTCTTTTGTTGCCAACGAACACTCGTCCTGACACACTGAGACACTAAACAGGCTTCTTCTTGTCTCTCTTCTCTTGTGAAACCTGATTTCAAACATGTGTTTGTTTGTCGTCGCCTTTTTTTTTAATTAGATCGACTGGACTGTCCTTTTCCTTACTTTTCTAAAAAAAAAAAGTGTTCTTATGAATTACAGATCCTTATTTATAATTGATATTATAAATGAAGTTTTTGAACGTTTTTATTTTGAAAATGTCGCTAAACGCAAAACTCCAGTCAGTTGTGAAGAGCGCACTTGTTAAAAAAAAAGCCATCCATTTGTGTTTCAGTGTTCTTACTGACGTCTCTTCTTGTTTAAATATGTCCTAAATCTGGCTAGATCTTGAATCTTAATTTTACTTATCTATCATATGTAATAACCCGGACAGGAATGCACCCTAGCTTGAATTTAAACTTTAATTCCAGTACAAAGCAATTTTGATTGTCTTTATTTTATCTAGATTATCACTTCTACACCATCGTCTACAAGATCGTCAAATGTACATTTAATTTCCTCTCTCTCTCTCTCTCTCTCTCTCTCCTCTGTGCAGGTTTTCGTTTTATTATTTATGTAAAGCTTTCAAATATAATCAATAAATGCATTAACCTGTGAAAGAAAAAAAAACATTTTTAATAAAGAAATTACCAATTTGCGCTTGAAATATGGTCGGGGACACAGAGAATTTAAATTTTAAAGCCCCCCCCCTCCTCCAAATCCAGGAATTTTATGTTAAATTGGCCCGACCACTTCTTGTCTAGTCTTTCTCGTCTAGTCGAGTGAGTGAAGTCTACAACAGGATTACCAGACAGTTGGAGACATTTCTGGCCAAAAACCCCCCAGAAAATGGCCAAATGCCAAAATGGTTTATAAAAGCAATTCTATTATTTATTTTTATTAGATTAAGTAGAGTAAATCATTACGATGAAAAGCTTGTGAGTGAAGTTCGCATCAAAAAGCAACTTGAATATTGAGATGAAGGTGATTAGCAGTTTGAAAAGAAAGTGAACGATTGTTTTAAATCGATGCAGTACGCTCCATAAAATGAGAATTTGTTGAAAATACTACTGCAATAAAGTCAAAATGACCAGAATTTCACGTTTAAAACGCTTTTCAAGTAATCAAGATTGGTCAAATTTGGCCATAAAGTGGCCAAAATAGCAACCCCAGTCTACAACCTTCTCTGTCTCGTTAAGGTCTAGCCTGATCTTTTTCAAAAGAAGAGGAAAAAAAAAGGCAAACCTTTCTAGCTTTATTTCTTGCATTTTTCTAAACGAAACCAAGATTTTCTGAACATTTTTATCTTGAATTGCATTCAGAAGCCTAACTGATGGGAAGAGGGCTGTTTGGAAATGCCCCCCCCCCAATGGAACGGGGCCAAAATCTTAATAGTAGTTCATTTACTACATTTATTTCTACTGACAATTCTCGCTAAATGTTGGAAGGAGGGCCCCCAAGGATCCAAACCCCGACCCCCAAATCTCTAGCTACGCCTCTGATAGTAATATTAAGTTATTCTGTTGTTTTTTTTTTCTTCTTTCCTTCTCTTATTTCTATTAGATTACTTGTGAGGAGAACGGTGTAAAACCCAGAATTTAAGGCAAAGATTCGTCTTTTAGCTGGATGCAGTCTCCCTAGAATAATTTTTCGTCTCGATTCAAGGTGCTTTCAATCAATTACACCCTAAAACCTTCTGGAAACTCGTTAGTTTCAAGATATAATTGTTTTTGAAGGTTTCACGACGGGGGTTCTATTTACAATGTAACTCTAATGTTAAAATGGGCACATACTTTCCGCCATTTTTACGGAAATACTGACGGAAATACGGCTCTCATGAATTATAATATTCTTCTTCAGGTTATTTTCTCTAATACCATTAACCTCAACCCTAACTTGAGAAAAAAAAGAAATTATTGGAGAATTTTTTTTTTAAAAATCGTATGTGATAACTCATGTAAGCCATACTTCCGTAAACATGGCGGAAAGTTCGTGCCCTCTTTTATGATTATTGTCATATTGTAAATAGAACCCTCCCCGTAAAACCTTTCCTAACATTTTTTTCCGAAAACTAACGAATTTCCGGATGGTTGTAGGGTCTGATGGTTTGAAAGCGCCTTGAATTGAAATCCAAAACAATTTCTCCTAGGAAAACCGCGAAGTTGAATAAAACGTATCTTAACCGAATTTAAACCACTTTCACGTAGCCGTAGTAGTAGCAGTAGTGAAGGCGTTCATCATGAGGGGTGAGCTAGACGATTTTTTTTATAAGCCAGCCGGTACACCAGACTTCAAAATGAGTTTCCCCTGAACGTACGTACAACAACATTTATCTTATCTAATATCAACAATCCAGATATATTTATTTATTTATTATCTACGTTCACATCGCATTTGAAAGGTACAATGCTCTAAATTCAAGTGTGCATTTCTCTCTTGTCTATTCGTAATGTACTAGTGAACTGAACACTAAGTACTATAAGTGAAGTGTACTACTAGTAAAAAGAGGGGGGAGATCTTGTCCTAAATTTTTTTAAAACTACACCTGCTCCAGAAAAAGTGCACCACTCCGAGATGTAGGGTTCAAAATTGTCAAATTAAAGTTGATTGTAATAAGTTTGTATTTGAAATTTAGTTATTTCTTTTTTATGAGATATGCAATTTAACATAACAAGTGCCTGATTAGACGGACTAAAGGCTAGAGGTGGAGGAAATTTGCCTTTATAAAAGTCAATTAGTATCATCATTTTGTGATCACCAGCATTATTGCTATTTGTTTAATTGTTAATATTAATAATCATATATCTCCAATAAAATGTACTATTAATCCTTCAATATGATCGTAGTTATTAAGAATTATTATATCCTAAGTACTCTCATTTACACTGGGGATACACTACAGGCTGTTTGAGACTTCTGGCATAGATGAATTGAACGTGTTTTTGTTTTAATATATGTATATATACATTAATACATATGCGCTCAAACAATTAGGCCGTAGTAGATGCTAACTTCAAAATGCCTTTTATTTTCACCGAATTGACAAAGAAACTATCTTTTTAAAA
>OY735214.1:9982849-9984613 GCA_963457665.1 Thysanoteuthis rhombus
TGTACGTATATATAGAGTCATGTATGTATATATATATATATGTACGTATATATAGAGTCATGTATGTATATATATATATATGTACGTATATATAGAGTCATGTATGTATATATATATATATGTACGTATATATAGAGTCATGTATGTATATATATATATATGTACGTATATATAGAGTCATGTATGTATATATATATATATGTACGTATATATAGAGTCATGTATGTATATATATATATATGTACGTATATATAGAGTCATGTATGTATATATATATATATGTACGTATATATAGAGTCATGTATGTATATATATATATATGTACGTATATATAGAGTCATGTATGTATATATATATATATGTACGTATATATAGAGTCATGTATGTATATATATATATATGTACGTATATATAGAGTCATGTATGTATATATATATATATGTACGTATATATAGAGTCATGTATGTATATATATATATATGTACGTATATATAGAGTCATGTATGTATATATATATATATGTACGTATATATAGAGTCATGTATGTATATATATATATATGTACGTATATATAGAGTCATGTATGTATATATATATATATGTACGTATATATAGAGTCATGTATGTATATATATATATATGTACGTATATATAGAGTCATGTATGTATATATATATATATGTACGTATATATAGAGTCATGTATGTATATATATATATATGTACGTATATATAGAGTCATGTATGTATATATATATATATGTACGTATATATAGAGTCATGTATGTATATATATATATATGTACGTATATATAGAGTCATGTATGTATATATATATATATGTACGTATATATAGAGTCATGTATGTATATATATATATATGTACGTATATATAGAGTCATGTATGTATATATATATATATGTACGTATATATAGAGTCATGTATGTATATATATATATATGTACGTATATATAGAGTCATGTATGTATATATATATATATGTACGTATATATAGAGTCATGTATGTATATATATATATATGTACGTATATATAGAGTCATGTATGTATATATATATATATGTACGTATATATAGAGTCATGTATGTATATATATATATATGTACGTATATATAGAGTCATGTATGTATATATATATATATGTACGTATATATAGAGTCATGTATGTATATATATATATATGTACGTATATATAGAGTCATGTATGTATATATATATATGTACGTATATATAGAGTCATGTATGTATATATATATATATGTACGTATATATAGAGTCATGTATGTATATATATATATATGTACGTATATATAGAGTCATGTATGTATATATATATATGTACGTATATATAGAGTCATGTATGTATATATATATATATGTACGTATATATAGAGTCATGTATGTATATATATATATATGTACGTATATATAGAGTCATGTATGTATATATATATATATGTACGTATATATAGAGTCATGTATGTATATATATATATATGTACGTATATATAGAGTCATGTATGTATATATATATATATGTACGTATATATAGAGTCATGTATGTATATATATATATATGTACGTATATATAGAGTCATGTATGTATATATATATATATGTACGTATATATAGAGTCATGTATGTAGTCATGTATGTATATATATATATATGTACGTATATATAGAGTCATGTATGTATATATATATATATGTACGTATATATAGAGTCATGTATGTATATATATA
>OY735214.1:10012313-10134813 GCA_963457665.1 Thysanoteuthis rhombus
CATAGGATCTATTTGTCAATTCCGTTGGAAATTCATCAATATATATTTGGATTAATTTTTTTTTTTTCTTTTTAAATACCGAATTTGGGAAGAGGATTTTATTCAGAACAGGTTGGAAGTCTATTTATTTATTTTTGATTTTTTTTTTTTTCATTTTTTTGCGAAATTTCAATCTCCCTGTGGAAGTGTCCAGTGTAATGGACAGCAAACCAAGAGACTCGCGCTGGTCTTCATTTGTGTAGATAATAGACAGAGAAACCAAGAATCATAAATTCAAAGACGCACAGTTCATTATAGAGACGGAAGACAAATGTACCTGTTAAACCAAAACAGAAAACATACATATTTTGTCAAGTCCTTGCTATACCAACTGAAAAAATGAAATGAATATCCATAACTTGCGTAAATGAATCACCATAGCCCACGTGTGTACCAAAATTATTTATCTAAAAAATACTAGCACTAGATTTGGGCAATGTTGGTCCAAAATGACCAAAGAGACCCCCATCCCAACACTTTCTTGATGAATGGAAAAAAAAGAAAAAAATGTTTTTACATGGTGCCTTGTGGTGAATTCCTGCAAATTTTCAAGATGTGACCAGGAGCAGCCTGGGACACCACGGGGGAGGGGAGCACACACTGACGAGCAGTGACTTAAGTATCTGTAGCTCACTTGGGCGATCCATGGGGCTACGGGGATTTGATCAGGAAACAAGAATCATAAGTTCAACGATACGACCACCAGCCATGGTAGTAATAGCAGGAGGAGGAGCAATTAATCATTCTCTGAGTCGATTTTGATTCTCATACTTGTAAAATATTGCAATCTGGTAATTGGTCATTTTTGGCTTTTTTTTTAAAATACAAAAATGCCAAATTCACACATTCTGTAATGACATCATAGCAGTTGGTTGTCACACCTTTGAATATGTCTTCCTTCCTATTTCTGTTGTTTAATGTTGCTAGGACAGATCGAACGAAAAGCATCTTCTTGGGATGTGTCGACACATCTAAAAACATTTCTTACCTTTTTCATTCCCTTTATGGTGTTACAGACAAAAAATAAATTTACAAATACATATGGCTTATTATTGTAGTTGATTAAGATAAGAATAAACTCAGTCGCTGTAGTAGTACTAGTAATTACCGAGATGATGTTAGAAATGTTATTTCTTTTAACACAAAAAGAAGCGGCCGCACTGAACTGAACTAATGTAGATGATCTAAAAAATGACTATAATTTTTCTTTTTATTTAGTGCTACTAAAGCATATAATGTCGGTGTGCAATTACACCTTTCTCTGGCCTTTTCATCGGTAGTGTAGTATCTGCTCCACGGCATAGACCAAGGAGTCGGTACTGACACTTGCCGTCGAATGGGTCGGAGATTGTGGTGTATCAAAGACCGAGTGCGCCGGTGCAAACGTTAGCCAATGAGGTTATGCTGAGGCTGCGTTTGCTAAGCGCATTGGGGAGCCTTTGGACTCGTCCTTAAGCTCTCCCATTATTACTCGGCCCTGCTGCAGGGTCTTTCCCCGTCGGCTGGAGCCATTTTTGGAAGGTATGCACCTATTTCTTCCCACATTAAGCTTGACCTTGTGTCACATATTGCTGTGGTGGGACAGTAATTAAATAGAGCATGCAGTCAAATGGGACTATAACCATGATTTGGCCAAGATCAAAGTGTAGTATCTGTTCTCTGACACCCTCAGGCTGAGAAGTTGATCATTATCCAGGAATTTGTTCCCTATTCTGTAATCACTGACCTGCACGCTCGGGCTCGTCTTGTGAACCAAGTCAAGCATATCTTGATGTCCTCACAAAATATGCACCCTGGGCCCACACCTTAATCCTGACCTTGTGTCATATTTGTTGTCATGGAGATGCAAATGAATGAACTCCTGCCTAAAAGAAAGGAATCATTTGAAATGTAATGAATTATGACTACTCCGATCATATTGTTTTACCTTTCCTGTTCCTAGTTGAATAGAATTTGCATAGAAAAAAAGGTTACGTAGTGTGATAGATTACCATTGTTGTCTTTGAATTTCACACAAAACAAATTCTATTGATGTGCTTATTTCTGCACAGTCCATTTCCGAAAGCAATTTAGTTGAATATCTTTAAAGATTGAGAAGTTTAAAAAATGTGATTGCAATGTAAGTTCATGCTAAATTTGTCCTTTACTTTATGTGCACCAGCATTCTTGTTTATTTTTTATTTTTGAAAATTGAGAATTTTGCATTGATCAGCAATTATTCCAATTTTTATGATTATTCATCCCTGACGTGGCATGCTGCCATAAGACACTGGGGACATGATGGTGTGTAGGGGGGGGGTTGGAAAGACGCAAGACTCATGTCGGGACTCAAAATCAAATCTTTATTTTTTTATTTTTTTACATAAGCCGATCAAAAACACGTCTTCGCTTGAAGACTTAAACAAAATTCTCTCTCACATATAGAGGAAAGAGAGCAGGAGAGAGAGCAAGCTTGTCTAGAGAGAGAAAGTTAGAGAGACTGGGTAATCAGTCCTTATATATTACCAACAGGTTCCAAGTGTCCACGCTTTACCCTATCAATAAATCTCCCTGAAATGTTTCTATCGTCCTTTTTGCGTCTGAAAAGGGTTACTCACTCACTGACAACCTTATCTTCGACAAAGTATGTAAGTATAGTTCACATATACTCGAGTATCTTTCAACAAAAGCATTATTGAAAAAAAAAGAAAAATATTCACGAATAAGAAATGAAATATCCAATTAGAGTATCTCCGTCTACTGTAACAATGATGGTTTTTATCCATTGACAAACCAGACCTGTTTTTGTTCTCTTCTTTCTCTCCGAATATCATACTTGTATCTTTACATCCCTTGTACTTTCTCTCCATCTACTCAATCTCCGAGTGAAATCTTTCTCCATGTTTTTCACTCACCCTTCCCAGATCTTTCCAAGTGTAGATCCCAAACTTCCCAACTTGTGTTGCAACCGAACTCCTTAATCTTGACTGACAAATTTTTCCTGATTGCTTTGTAATTTAGACTCCTATTATTACCCAAGAACTCGGATATTACTTCTTTATATGATACCCAAGCCTGTGAATATGCCCTCCTTTAATTTAGTCTCAAGATAAATCAGGAGGCTTTTGGCACAGGAAACTTTCGTCTAAAAAAAATTATTGAATTAGTTTCAATTTTTGTTTTGTACCAAAAATTTTGTTTTCAACTGATTGTTACATGATTGAGAAAAATGGTTTTCCTTTTTTTAATTCATCATCATCATGTCTTCTATCATTTGTGGTTGGACATAGACCTTCCACAGGATCCACCACATTTCTCTATCATGGGCATCACGGAGCCAGCATTTTCTGAATTTGTCTAGTTCATCTCTCCATCTTGTATTCTGTCGGCCTCAGTTTTGCATATGATCTCTGGGGATCCATGTTGTCAGTCGTGATGTCCATCGGTTTTCTACCATTCTTGCAACATGACCTGCCCATTGCCATTAAATTTTTCTAATAGATTCTATGATGTCTCTGAATACTGTTTTGTCTTGTGATCTCTCCATGTGAGGTTGAGCATGATTCTGTCACATGCGCGTTGCATGCTTCTCAGTTTGTGAGGATGTCTCATTCTTAGGTTCCATGTTTCAGCTCCATAAGTGACTATCGAGAGCATGCATTGGTTTTATAGCCCCAAAATACGTATAAAAATCAACTGGAATTATCTAAACAATTTTTCCTTTGTAAATCTGTAAACTGCAGAATTCAGTTATGTTTTCCTGTGTGAACCTTATCCAATGTCTCATTAAAAAAATTCCCCAAAAAACATGTTAGAGATAAAAATAATGTTAATTGTTTTAAAAAATCTATAGGATAAATTTAGATGTAATGGAGTTGTTTATGAACTAAAAAGTCAGTTTTGGAAACATTCCGGTGAAGTTTTTGATAGATTATAATTTAGTAAAAAAAATATTGTAATTTCCATTATGTGTTCAATTGTACAGACAGGCATCTCTCCTAATGGCATTTAAACCTGACTGGAAATTTCAGTCAGGTATAAGGTTTATATTGAAGATTGATTGAAGTAAAATGTCAATTTGTTCAGGGAGACCAGGATCTCTCCTCAGGGATTTGAATAAATCCGAAGCCTTCAGTGTCAGCTGTCAAAAAACCCCCAAAAAACAAGTGTACGATATCAAAATTTTTTTTTTCACTAATTTCACAAATATTCTACTTATTGACTAGAAGTAATTCTTTAATTTTCATGTATTTTTGAAAGCTGACCATAATAATGTTTTAAAATGCCCAGGGAGGCCTTACATCAGTAAATATTTGACATCCACAATACAAATAAGAGTTCATACAAAAATGATTTGAACTTATGAACAACTGGCCCTTAAAATGCTGTCTGTCCAGCAAATAATACCATCTTAATTATGGGGTTGTCACATGCCCATAACAACTCTTCTAACTCCGTTTTTGACGTTTTGTTTCTGCTATGAACTTGAGATTCTTGCCACTGAGACATTTTCCGGCTCTGTTTTGGGGAAAGAAAATCCGTGTGTGCACATATGTATGTATGTATGCATATATATATATATATGTATGTATGTGCACACACGGATTTTCTATCCCCAAAACAGAGCCGGAAAATGTCTCAGTGGCAAGAATCTCAAGTTCATTGTAGAAACAAAAATATATATATATGTATGTATGTATATATATATATACTACACTGCTACCCACAACAGACCGGTTTATTTACTGTTGTTGAGTTTAGGTTATTCCTGTTTTCTGACATTTATGTTTACCTCTCTATCCGCACTCATCCAGCCTTAACTGTTCATAGTAGAAACTTGAAAAATGAGGTTGCGTGGGGGGGTTCGATTTTCAGTGTAAGTTTATGCTAAATTGGTCACTTACTCGGCGTCCACCCTTGTTTTCAAAATTTGGACATTTTAGTGGCCAGAGAAAGGCAAGAGAAATAACTTATTCATTGATCACCCCGTTTTTCCAATTTTTTAATTGATCACCCCAACATGACATTGGTCCCTGGGCAGTTGAGGAGAGAAAACACCTTTGCAAATGTATTCCATCTGTTTTGCACGTAGCTGTTATTGTTGTTGCTGTTATTAATCACCACTACCAACCTATTTGAACACTTTAACTGGGTTTGGGTTTTTTCATAGGGTCTAACATTTATAAACACTAGCTGTACCAATGGGTAAATTCCCTTGGTTGTTGACACCTTGACTAAACTTAAAACTAAATCTGAATATCATCGCTTAGTAAGTCTTTCAACCTATGCCTCCATTTTCTCATTGTTGCCCTTATCCCTTCTGATATTTGTCGCCGGTCTATGATTTTATCCAATTGCTGTACAAACCTGGATGAGATTCATATACCAAAATTTTCTTACCCCCTTCAGTAAACTACCTAAATTTATTTCTTTCCCCTCTCTTCCTAGCCTTTTATGAAACTAACTAACTTCCCTTCTTTTTCTCTCCTTACCCTTTAAGTAAACTAATTGGATTTCTGTTCACCCTGTTCCTTTCTGTATAAAAATAAGGAATATTTTGAATGAAATAACATACTGTCAAAAGACAACAAACCAGTTGAAACACTTTTGCTGGCTTATTCATGTGTTCAGACACACACACACATATATATATATATATATATATATGGACTCATCCGAGATCTGTTTTGAGTAGAGACTGTAAATTCTACTTGTATATTTTCCTCTGTGAGTAGTTTAATTTTTTTCATCCCCCCCTAGTCTTCTGTTAAAAATTCAATTTACAATGAAAGTTGGTGATAAAAAAGTGCATATATGAGTGGCAACAATTCATAATTGCCTTTGGAATGCTTGTTGTTTGTTTTTTTTTTTTCTTTAAATTCCACACCCCCCGCCCCCGACAATTTTATCGAGGCATTCCATTCACCTTGGGAGTTTCTGCTAAACTGGTCCCTTAGTTTGTGTCCGGTGGCATCCATGCTTGTTCTCTGAAAACTCGTACTTTTTAGCGATCACAGATCCCAAAAGGGAAAAAAAGTAACTTCATTGATTACTTTTTTTCCTTTTTTTTTTTTTCCAATTTTTTTGA
The DNA here is from genome assembly GCA_963457665.1 of Thysanoteuthis rhombus. Lineage (NCBI taxonomy): Eukaryota > Metazoa > Mollusca > Cephalopoda > Oegopsida > Thysanoteuthidae > Thysanoteuthis > Thysanoteuthis major. Next base: position 10,018,420 of record OY735214.1, read on the forward strand.
ATTGATCACCCCTTATAGAGTGACTCACTAAACTTGTATTCAGAAAGGAAAAAAAAAAATGAAAAAAAGCATAGAGTAGTTACGAACCATACTTGTAGTAATTTCGTCTGCTTAATTTGAAAGGTAGAAAGCAGTATTTATGGGTGGCGAAGATTTGTAATTCATCATGTGGTTTTTTTTTCACTCTTCTGGACAATTTGAGGATGGACAACCTTTTTGAGAAACATCTTTTTTGTTTCTATATGCATTAAAATATGGTACCGAAAATTGCTAAGATTCCATCTTAAATATCTTACTGATGGTCGTCTGTTTATGTTGGTCTGTCATGTCACAAAAATACTTGAACATGGGTGCAGCCCTACCGAATTTGACATACCTACTGAAAGGACTGGGAGGAGGAAGGTTAAAACAAAAGGTTTTGAGAATCATTGAAGGGTTTTGGAGGTGGGGTTCTATTCATAGTGTTACTATAATGCCAAAATGGAACCTACTTTCTACCATCTTCTGATTTTATTTGCTTATACATAATTCTTTATGATGTGTAAAATGGGAGACTCATTCTCAACAGGAGTAATGAGATGAGATACTGATCCTTCAAGTGGTCAGAAGTGAAAGACTTTCTTCCAAATTGAAATTAAATTGAAAGCTTTCTTAGATGCTTTAGTGGAAGTGCTCTATTTATAATGTAACCAAAATACAAAACTTGCCATTCAAAATATATAAATACTAGCTAAATAACTGTTCATGGGATGGGTATTCAGCTAGTGCTATTAATATGCTTATCATGATATCTGACCATTACGCTGTGATTGGTCGGTTTTTGATGAATTGACCAATCACCGGAGAAAGAATTTTGGAACATAGAAATTTCAATAAAGCAGATGACTGGGACGTTTGTTTCGTTGTCATGTTGCCAATTCTCAGTTAAGATTTGTTTTTTTGTTCCAGAGCAATTTTTATGAAAAGATATCACTCATTTTTATTTTAATATATTTGCTCACCAAATTGAATAAATAAAAATATTACTTACCGTATTTCCCAATCTATGATCCCCTCCCATAAGGAATTAAATTTCAATCGCAAAATGCCTTATACCATGTATAACAATTATGTTTCCGTAGATAATATGCAGCTGGACTTTTCAGCTGAAATTTTACGTTAACAGTTTGGGGATAATACGTATGGAAATACAGTATCTTATTAAGAATATTATTTATGATTATAAAAAAATTTTTTTCATTTTTTTTCTAATATTCAACTATGGTAAATTTTGTCTGCTTTTTTTTTAATCAATATTTTCTGTTTCTTTTTCAGATGTCAAAAGAGTAGACCCAACTCTCCTGGTGGTGGAATATTTCCTCCAAAATTTTCTTTTATTCCTCCTTGTCCTGCAATCAAGCAAAGGAAGATATTCACACGCCTGGGGGTAAGGAAAAAGTAGTAACCGAAGAAATCTCCGCCATAAAACTAGAATCAATGAAAAACTAAAAAAAAAAACCCAAAACTAAATATATCTTTTATTCCTTCCTTCTTTTCCTCTCCTCCAATCGTAGAAGTAAATACCATAGGAAACATGGAAAAGCTACCAAACGATAAGCAGGTTCAGGGAAACATCTCTCGGAAACAGTTCCCGCAGCCACCACCACCACCACCCCCACCACCGACAAACACCCTCCAGCCACACCGTATGCCGGAAATGCCCGAGAAGACATTCCACAACCAAACTTACGTTAACCAGTTTGCTCAGAGCTATTATCTACAAACACATGGGTTAATGCATACGAACCAGAAGCTTTTTCATGGCCATATCTATGGGAACCAGTTCTCCCAGAACTGTTACTTTCCGACCTATGAAACGATGCATGCCATCGAAAAACCAGCTCAAAGCGTTCCCCCTACTTGTCCCAAGCAGTCTCCGCAGCCTGTCGTTGTGCCGAATAAAGCGTTGCCCAGTGTGCCGAAGCCTCAAACGACGCCGGCGGCGCCGGCCGTCAAACCGTACCAGTGCGACACGTGTCCGAAGCAGTTCGCCCGTAGGAACACCCTGCAGCTGCACCAGCGGATACATACAGGTGAGAAATTGTTCCAGTGCAACTACTGCGAAAAGCAGTTCGTGCACCGGGACAAGCTCCAGATTCATGAACGAATCCACACAGGAGAGAAACCGTTCCATTGTGAATTCTGCAACAAGCAGTTCTCGCGCAAGGACAAGCTGAAGATCCACCGGAGTACGCACACAGGGATCCGACCCTACCACTGTCACTATTGCGAAAAGCAGTTTGTGCAGCGGGACAAGCTCAAAGTCCACGAGCGTATTCACACTGGCGAAACGCCGTTCCACTGTGAGTTCTGTTCCAAACAGTTCTCCCGAGGTGACAAGCTGCAGCTCCATCGGCGAACCCACACGGGAGAGAAATTGTTCCATTGCCACTACTGCGAGAAGCAGTTCGTCCACCGCGACAAGCTGCAAATCCACGAGCGAATACACACGGGCGAGACGCCGTTTCACTGTGAGTTCTGCCCAAAGCAGTTCTCGCGCAAAGACAAGCTGAAGATCCACAAGAGCTCCCATACCGGGGAGCGCCCGTATAGTTGCAAGTACTGCGACAAGCAGTTCGTTGAGAAGGGCAAGATGAAGATCCACGAGCGACTCCACACTGGCGAGAAGCCGTTCCACTGTGAGTTCTGTTCGAAGCAGTTCTCGCGTGGCGACAAGCTGCAACTGCATCGGCGGACGCATACTGGTGAGAAACTCTTTCAGTGTAACTACTGTCCGAAACAGTTCGTGCAGAAGGACAAGCTGCAGATTCATGAGAGGACGCACACTGGAGAGAAACCATTCCATTGCGAGATCTGCGCCAAGCAGTTCGCACGCAAGGACCGTCTCCAGATACACCGCAGGACACACACAGACGAGAAGCCGTTCCACTGTGAGATCTGCTCTAAGAAGTTCGCCCAGAGGTACCACCTTAAGATCCACCGTCGTATCCACACTGGAGAAAAACCCTTCCATTGCGAGTTGTGTCCAAAGCAGTTCGCCCGCAAGGACAAGCTGCAAATCCACACCCGCTCCCACACGGGAGAAAAGCCATTCCACTGTGACGTCTGCCGAGAGCAGTTTGTGCGGAAGGCACAGCTGCAGGCACATAAGAAGATCCATGGCGGCGGACCACCTACCACTCCGGTCCCTGGGCCTGCTGCCCCTGCTCCCGTCCCTGGATCGGAGAAGCCGTTGAACTGTGAAATGTGCTTGCAACAGTTCACTCAGAGGGATGCACTCCAGATGCACAGAAGAACACACGCTACAAATGCACCCTCGCAGTGTGACCTTTGTCCGAAGCAGTTTGCCACCATCGAGGAAATGCAGAACCATAGAAGAGCGCATAAAGCCGTGCGGAATAATTTCCTGAAGCCGACGTCGTGCAAGAATATTAAAGAGTACACGCCAATGAGCACCCTGCTGTGGCAGACTTTTTACCCTGGTCTTCAAAACCAGGTGTGAAGTTAAGTAGTATCACTTCTAGAATAAGAATGTTGTTATTATTAATATTATTATTATTATTATCACTACTACTACTACTACTGTCTTTATTCCCTTGTTATTATTAACATCTTGGTGGGGGCAGGAGAAGGTTGCCAAATTAGCCGTTTTTTTGGTTAGTTCTGGCTAAATCTACAACAGCCCAAAATCTGGCCATTTTAGAGGAAAAAAAAAAAAAGTAGTGAGTTTTTTAAAAGAGAATTAAAATTTTTCATTAATGACTTTTTCTGGAGTCTAGAGTTTATTGCAATTGATGATTAGGCTCTGAATGAGTATACATAGCATTTTTAGCTATTAAGTTAGCTACAAATTTGAAAGTTTGGCCAAATTTGGCCATTTAAAAAAAAAGATAATTTTAGCTATGAATTAACCATTTTTAGCTAGAAACAAACCATACTAGGCCACACTGGGGCAGGACTTGAGATAGGATGAAATCTTCATCTTCCCATCTCCAAACCAGGAGTAGAACCTGGGAGGGTGGTCCAAATGGAAAGAAAATTGTTTTACAGGTAAATATGTGGAAAAGAAAACATATTTCAAACCTCAAAAATGAGAAAGTAATATGTGATCCGGCATTTTCCACAAACATTTTAGCTGTAGCTTTTATAGCTCTTGAATTCACTGAAGAATGGAGTGAAGAAAATAAATTGAAGGAATTCACCATGACTAATGAATGAAAAAAAAAAAATTATGAAGAATTAGATTGAAGAAGATATTTTACTTATGTTAGATAGAAAAAAAATGCTTTTTTTTTTTGTTTCTAAGGTTTATTTATGATTACTTAATGCTTTTTTTTTAATTATGAAAATTCCTTTATCTAGATATTTTAGAATTGTGCTCTGTCTGAACTGGTGGGGGTTGTCCAAACCCACCCTGTGAATTCTACCTGTCAACTCAGCACATTTGACTAAGAAATTACATTGGGAATCGGGAAATGAAGTAAATTGGAAGATTTATGCAAAAAAAAAACAAAAAAAAATCATCTTTACATGAATTGAAGGTGGAAAATGGAAGAAAAATAAAAAGGCCTGATCAATTCTTTTAGGAAATTAGAAATTCAAATACGACAAGGAGAGTAGGAGGAAAAGAAAAACAAGATGCAAATCAGGACGGAAAATTCTAGAATTATGATGTAAAAAGGATAAGAAATCACACTATAATCAAAGAAATCTATGTTCATGTATGTGCCTAGATAATTCAACAACTGGCCTTAGTACAAAGTTGATATTTGCTGTGTATATTAGCCAGAAGACGGTGCAATGATGAATTTGGAGATTTATGGATCAGCAATTCTCTAGAAGTCAGTTGAAAATAGATTTAAAAAAACAGATCTTGGATCTTTTTTCTGAAATTATAAATGTAAGATCGAATATATAATATCTGAATTGGCAATGCTTGAAAGAGTTGACCGAGATATTTTGAAGCTATAGTTCTGTCTAACAGACAATAAAATTATTTTACATGACAAAAAAATCTAGTCCCTTCTGAACATGCCCCTTTGGATTGGGCACTGCCCTAATGATCAAGTGTAGTTTGGCGCGATGCCACAAGTATGGTGTACCCAGTGACGATCACTCTTCACAAGAGATGATGACAAAATATGAGAGATATATATATATATATATATATATATATATATATATATATATATTATCGATACTTTTTTAGGAGATGAAAGGTAGATAAATATAAAATTGTTAAACGGTTTAAAACATTATCTCATGAACTATTTAAAACTCTAGTTTTACCTTTGCAATTGAAAAATCATGGGAGTATTCAAGTAATTCTACAATTGCAATTATGTAAAAGCTTCGAATCTGAAGAGAAGGTGTGGAGCTAATTCAATGGAGGCATTGTCACAGAATTCTAATATTGTGTACAATCACCTTTCTCTTACAAATAATGAAGTAGTCTTCCTAGGGAAGTAATTCTTGCGTTAAAATATGAAGATTATCTCCCTTGGTGTCAGACAAAAGAAAAATATGGTCAAGAAAAACCCTGCCCCCACCACCACAGTGGGAACCTCTTATCTGGTGTGTACTTCTTTCTTACTCAGTCTCTTTTATCTTTTGTTCCTTAAACAGATCAGGGTAGAGAAGCCCCCCCCCCCCTCAGGACAGAAGGGAATTGTCCAAAAAAAAAAATTGAAGAAAACCCTGGAATTTGAGAAAAAAATAAAATTGGTAGCTAAAAATCAAACCCTAAATAATGAAAAGCAGACTAAAGTTGAAAATCATTGTGTAACGATCACAATGTCCGTACACCAAGAAAAAAAATGTTTATCTTTTTTTAAAAAATTTTTTTTTATATACATGTGTATGTATATATAAATATATAAAGTGTACACCATTTATTGGAATTTTAAAAAATCCATCAATCTTTTCTACTGCTGGGGTTATATATATATATATATATATATATATATATATATATGTGTGTGTATATATACATATACAAATATATATGTATATACATACATCATATATATATATATATATATATATATATATATATATACATACATACATAAAATTTAGTTTTCCGATCCAGGAATCTTAGTAATTTGTGGAAATTTGAAAAGAACTTTTTTTTTTTTTTTTTTCCCATAAAGCAATGTTCTATTTTTTTTTTTTTTTTTTGTTTTTTTTTTTTTCTCAAGGACTTTTTCTTTCCGGACACATACTGAACATTATATGTATACATAAAAGAAAGCAAGAAATATATATATATGGATATATGTGTGTAAAATATATTTGATTGAAATAAGTGAAAAAAAAAAAAAAAAAGAAAAAAAAATCTTATGCGGAGGAGACATGTGTGCTGATCACTAGGGACAGGAGACTGTCTGGGACATAATGGGGAACGCGAGCGATTAAATAATGGAAAAAAAAAAAACAAAAAACGAGGCTGGTGTTAGAAGACATTGTCGTTTCTGCAGAATCAAAACCCGAAAGACGAACAGGGGGGTGAAACAGAAACGGAGGAAGGAAAAGAAGGAAGGAAAAGAAGGAAGGAAAAATGAACAAATTGAAATATTTCCGAAAATCATGACGAAGAAGAAAAAAAAAAATGGAGGAATAAAAGAAAAAAACGATTTTTCAGCTAAAGAAGGGAAAAAAAAATCAGAAGATACCCCCACCCCTACCCCCGCCTTCAATGATATATAAAGAACACAAATCGAATATATATGGAAAAAAAAATGGAAAAAAAATAAAAGAAAAGGACTTAAATACTTATTTCAGCAAAAATTGAAGAAAAAAAAAGAAAAAAAAAAACATTAATATCCAATTTCGGTAGTTCTTAAAATGTCTGTGTCCATTTTGACATAAATATCCAGGCTTACTTTTAAGAATTCAAGGAAGATAACTCTTGTACGCAAGAGTCCCAAGTCTGGAGGAAACTGGATTATTCTACACAATTCATCAAATTATAACTCCTATAAATGTGTAGAAAAATAAAAAAAATACTTAATTTCAAAACTTGAATAAACAAAAGCAGGAACTTTTATCTTGGATTGGTATGATGTACAGGAACTTTTATCTTGGATTGGTATGATGTACAGGAACTTTCATTTTGGATTGGTATTATGTATGTTGGCCTTCTGAATAGTCATTCTTGGCCAAAAAGATATATATATGTATATATACACATACACATACATATATTCTGTATTTTCAGAAAACTTTTGAGAACTAAATGGCTACTGTATTAGCAAGTCCAAGTCACCAACTCAATGGTGTCATTTAACTTTCTGTCACAGCTAATTATCAGATTTGGGACTAATCAAATATTTTTCTGGAAAAAAATGCATCTTATCAACTGGGAAATATGGTATACATATAAGAATATATATATTTGTGTGTGTGTGTATGTATATATATGTACAAAATAACATAATGACCAACTGGCTGTTTTGCAGAAGATATAACAAATTACATCATCAAATGTTTGTTGCTCTCAGAACAGTCAACCATGAGTAAATCAACACAACCTTATTCTGTGTTTCGGATCCAGAGGAAGTAACTATGGGAGTTTTCCAGAAGGTCAAATCATGCTGAAAGCAGCGGTTCTCATTTGATCAAAGAAGTTGAACTGTGTCGAGCCTGGTCACTACTCAGACGGGTCACCGCTTTGCAACATCTGGCATTGTGAGCATTTGCTGCCAACACCTACGTATGTGAGCCTCTACCTTTTAAACCAGTTTCACATCATATTCTATCATCGTGTGGAGGTAGTTAAATATTACTGGAGTTTTCCAGATCATGACTCTTTTCTTTTTTTTTTTTTTGTCTTATGTTGGGGGAAAGAGATGAACCAAGATATTGTCTATTTTTGAAGGTTTGCCTTGTGCCAAATTCTTACATGACCCACTGTAATAGAAAACAAAAAGCACTGTCCAGACTTGAAAATTCCCCCTTTTTTTAAGGTTTTGTTCCTTGAATGTAGGCTATGTTTATAACAACCCCACCTTCGATCATTTGGTTTGGTTTGGTTCCACAAGTCTATATAACTATACTTGAGCAACTTCTATCATCTTTGTCAAATGTCTGGATCTTATGATTTTAATTATTACAGGTACCAGACCTTTTATCTGGCAAGATTGGTACTGGAGGAGATATCTGGAATTTTCTGGTTTTCTGGACCAAGGTTTAATATATACTTGAAATATAAGATAAAAAAATGAAAAGTAAAGAACAAAATTGTATTTAACAAGATACAAATTGATACACTTCTGAAGCAGCGTCTGTTTGATCTTAATTAATCCTCTTGAAATTTTTTAAATTTAGAATGAAAATAAACAACACACGTTGATAAGACATCAACAGAGGCTAGGTTATGGTTGAGAAAATGCCTTGAATGCAGGGCACAAAAACATGCTTCCGTGTTAAAAAAAAAGAAAAAAGTGGTATACTTTTAAAATTCAATTTATGGCTGTAACAGCAATATGGCCTTCATAAAAATGCGGAACCCCATTTATAACTACAGCAACATCATCAACAAAACAGTTTTGCCTGTAAAGGAGGCCTACATTTTAGTCTTACCCAAGTTTGAACAATGGAAAATCAGGAAAAGAAAAAAAACTCTAAAAGTAAATTCGAATATTGCAAATGTCCACCTGGCAACAATTTTTCTTACTTTGTATAACAAAAACCAAACAAAAAAAAATGACCTCTTGAAAAAACAAAAAGAGAAGAGAACAACCAAAAAACACAAGGCGAAACGCTCTCAGGATTAACAACAAATTCAAATTTGAAATATGAGGCAAGGCAAAAAAATGAAGATATTTTGCATCTTTTGTTCTGGGGAAGTGGGTGGGAAAACATATGCAAACTACGTTTGTGAATTTGGTTTTTGAAATTAAAACATCAGACTATTGGCTAGGAGATTTGAGGTTCCAATTCATGTACAAGGCTGTTGATTACTAAATGTTCTGTCACGTTCTTGCAAAATCCATAATAGCCTTTTAAGCCACTTTTGCAAATCTTCCTTTGCAATTGAATTTTCCAGGAAAAAAATATAAAATGAAGGAGGCACCACTTCGAAAATGGATTCTTTTGGAAGACATTCTGAAAAAAATGCGTCATTCTTGAACACGTTGGTGAAAAAAAAAATATTTATACCTCTGGAATACATTGGAGGAAAAAAATGCATCCTTCTGGAACATTAATTGAAAGGAACATTTTTGTTTCCTTTTTTGAAATTTGAAAAAAAGTCTGGGTAAGGTTGTTGATTTATATGATGGAAAAAAAAACAAAAACAAAACGATACCAATCCGCTTTCCTGCCAAAAACAAAAATATATATATAACTAGACTCGTATATATCTTTTTGGTTCTTTTTACACAACTATATCTGTAGAGACAAAAAAAAAATAGAGCAAAAAAAATTATTAGCAAGTGTTGTATATGTTTTGTTTTCTCTCTTGTAGAAATCTTTGAAAAAAAAAACCACAAAAAAACATAGAACCAAACGGATGGGTTGTCATATAAAAGGATTATAAATAAAACCTACAAAACAATACAAAAGTAAAAGAAGGAAAAAATCATTCAGCTTTTTATTAGCCTTTACTACTCTGTAGGCAACTTCTAAGTTACTAAGTGCACAGAATCTTGGCACCCTTGAAAAAAAAAAAATACAGAGTGCTAAAAGTTAAGGAAAAAAAATAGATTGGGAGATTCGGTCCAGTTGAGGGGGAAAAAAAAGAGTTATTTTAATGATTTACCAATCATGTTCTGTTGGTAAATATTGTTGGCATGACTTGTGTTCAAGGTTGCTATTACGTAGACCTTCAGCAAGTCTTTTAATCCAATCAAATGCTTACCATGGTTAATGTTTAATGTGCTTGTAAAATAACAAATAACAAAACAAAAAACACTCATGATGTCTGAAGAAGTATGGTACCTGACCATTTATCCTGTAAGCTTGGGACCAGAGGTGACCCAGATTACTGTATTTCCTGGCTGATCAGACGCTACATATGGTAAAATGCACTCTATGATTGACTAGGTATTTTTCAGGGAATATTTGAAGATGAACTCTTAGATTTATGGACCGCTTGTAACTGCTTGCATCAACAGTGAAACTCTTCAATGAATACAATTAAAAATAATGGAAATCTGTTGTAAATTGAAAATTCATCTAATGGTCATGGGGGATAATTCCAATCAGAAGTTATCTCCCTTGATATTTTTTAAAAAATTATTTATTCAATGGATTCGTAAGTTGAATAGCTTACTATACTAGCAAGTTCAATTTGCCAACTCTATGGTGTCATTTTCTTTCTTTCTGTCACAACTATTTATCACATTTTGCACCTATTTTCAAATATTTTCTTTGGGGGATAAAAAAAAATGCGTCTGCCAGCCAGGAAATACAGTAAATTGAAACACAGAGCGGCTGAGTGGCATACTAATACAAAGCCCGCAGGATTCAAAATTAGCCAGTTTTTTTTTTTTTTTGTTTTTTTTTTTTAAACAGCGGATTATCTGGTAAATCCGGTTTTCTTGAAAGTGAATAAATGATCCGGTACTGTACAAATTATCCCATTTGTATTGTTACTAATATCACTATTCAGGATTTCAATTTTTCAGGATAATGTTTGTTTTTTTTTTAAATATTTTATTTTCATTTTTTTTACAAAATAAAAAAAACAGGGTGGGGGTAATAACACAATTAGCGCAGTAACTTTTTCAGACTTGACATTTGCATCTTTTCCTATCTGTCTCTCTAAATCATTATGATACCAGGTTAGTGGGGTTCATTACCAGGGCTGTACTTGAGGTTGTGCAAATAGACAAGCAGCTGCATAGGGCCCTCAAGATTTTAAGGGTTACTCCAAAAAATTTTGATATTTCTTGTATTTTGGGAGTAAAAAAGCAAATTCTCTTAACTAGACCTGTTGTGTTACATAAACATAGATTATCTCTTCGTTCTGAAAATATTATCAAAATAGAATGACCCTCGAGTTATGTTATGCACTGGGCCTCAACATTGTTGAATGTAGCTCTTTTCCAAGCATTCATCAGGGGTTGGCAAATTTTTTTGCTTCTGAGAGTGGGATCATGTATTAATAAGTAGACAGTGGGCCAGACGAATACTAAGAAAGGCTTGAAGTATTGAAATCATCCATTCAAATGCGTCTAGTTATATTTTGCCTCGTTGATGAATAACGCATTCCAGAAAATCACTTGTGCTTAACCAACGATGCCGATAAATAATCAAAGAACTTCTATTTAGTCGCAATTTCTTTCTTTCAAGGTATCTTTTGAAACCATCTAAAAGACACAGGGATTCTTTAAAATATAAAAAGAAAAACATTGTATCCCAATATCTGCTCGCAGACTGGTCAGAATTCCTTTTTCAAGCTAGATTGTGCCCATGGGCTGTAGGTTACCTACCCCTGGTCTACAATATCCTTATTCTTACCATAATTCATCAAATGTTTATCTGTCTGTCATTGCATAGCTCAAGGACAGAATGAGCTTTGACCACCAAATTTTTTACGCTTACTAATTGGACACTGGAGCGTGTTATATAAGTATTTTGATTTTTCAATTTTTTTGGTCAAATGTAATTATCATGCTAAAATGAACCTTTGCCTTATGTCCATCAGGTTAGCAACTGTTTGAACCATGGTTGTAGCTGAAAATTGCACCCCTAGTATGAGTTATGTGGTTGTAATTAATATAGATTTTAAAAAGGATAAATCGGACATGATCCTGTTAGTGTGAGCCGAATTCATTATGAATACAAACTAATATTAGAGAAAAAAAATGATTGATTGAAATGCTGTGATGATCGGGAAAAGATGCAGAATGTTTGTCGAAACAAAATACTGTATTAGAAATTGAAATAAGCACAAAAAGATCGCTCTCTCTTTCTATTCAACATACTGACACTCACACACATTCACACATTATGGACATTATAAACCTTTTAAATTCATTGTCTTGTGTTCGGTTAAAAAATGTCTTTGTCTGTAACACACGGTTACCTCCCCTGACTGTATAACTGCTGCACTGAACGGGAAAAATACTTGAATAAAGAGAAATGTTCAACAAGAAAAGAGAATTGAAAATTAAATTGATGTACAAAAAATAAAATTCAAAAAATAGAAGCAGCAGCAGTAATGGCGGTCACTACCGAAAATCCGTCCCCTGACATTGGACAATGTTTCAAATTTTGAGTTTTGAAAAAAGATGAAAAAAAAAAAAAGCAACAAAAAAAAAAAAGTGACATTATCATTTTGAATTGCAAGGACACAATGGAATTACTTTTTTTTTTTTATCTTTATTTTATTTATATTTTTTTTTTTTAGGAAAAAAATTTTAAAACTTTTTTTTTTCAATCGGATATTTTGTTGTCTAGGTAAGAATTATTTCTTGAGCATTTAAATGTAAATTTTGGATTTTTTTTTTTTTCTTCCTTCCAAGTGGATACTTTTTAATAGATATGAGCAGACTTGCATATTAGTCTAATGTGTATACTTTATTTGTTATTAGAATTTTAATTAAAATCCTTTTTTAAGTTGAGAATGTCTTTATAACTTGATTTTCATTATGTGAAACCCAAACTTGTTTTGTATTTTTTTTTTCTAGGAATTTCTGACTTTCTTCCATTTCTAAAGTAAGAAAATTCTCCCTAACTTGAAATCTTTTGTTCAACGCTTGAAAATAATTTAAACATTGTAAATCATATATATATATATATGTAGGTGTATGTATATATATATATATGCTTTTTGAATGTTTGCTGCTTTTTTGAGATTATCTAGCGGGAATTTACAGACTAATTTTAGAAAAAAATGTTTTGTAACTATCCCCCTTTATCGAAACATTTTTTTTTTTTTTTTTTAAATTTTATTCACAAATTGTCAAAAATACCAAATTAATTACAAATATTTTCCTTTCTTTTAGCTATATGAAATTCAAGGCTTTCATTAAGAGAATTATTATACACCAATTAGTCAAACTTATGTCCTTATCTTGGTTGTCTATAGTCCCAATGTTTTCGCAGTTGTACCCTTTGGCCTTCTTTAAGAGTCTGCTGTAGTCTGTGACCTTCTGTGGATTTTGAATGGAACCCTTCATTCAATTGATGGGGATGGATTGTCCATGCCAGACACATGGCCTTGTAGTTATAAGCGCTGGATAAGCTGACAGTCATGAGTTTCAATCCATGGGTTGGGTAACGTAGGTAAGTCATATGCTCTAGTTCTGTGGAAGAGGCAGACAAGTGTTATCGTGAGGATGGGATATCTTGTACAAGATATCATCTACCACAGTGGTTTTAAATCTAAGGAAACTTGAGGACCCCTTCTATGGAAGAAATATTCTGGTGGACCCATATTTTCTACTTGTGGTTTTCCGACTATTCAATGTATCACAATAAAGACGTCATTGACCTTTTAAAAATCATATTCATTTGAATTGGATTATGTCAATTCAAATTCAAATATATACTTCAGGTCTATGGGCCATAGTTGGTTTTGATAGCTGTGCAATGGATTAAGTTGTTTCTTTGCCTCAAGATTTGTAATGTCGGGTTTTGAAGGAATACTGCTGCAGACCCCGATTATTATTTCATTGACTTCAATTGGTGCGGACCCCAGTTTTGAAACCCATCACTCTAGCATAGAAAGGTGAAAGAGAGCTATCTACTGTTGTGGATTGAATCAATGATTCGGTTCGAAATATTTCCAGAAAGTTAGACTACTACAGACGACCGGAGAAGGCCAGAAGGTAGAATGCCTGAGACACTGTGACTATAACGACCAAGATGAGGACACTTGTAAATCAGTGTATAATAGTAATCCTCCTCTCAGAAATTCAGAACAAAATTGTCAAAAATGTTTATGGATTTTGTAATATGGTATAGCCTACTAAGCCTAATAGTTAATCTGCGACGGGATAGATGTTATGAAAAAAACCTTCAGTTAAGATTTAATGTTGTGATTATGAATCTGCATTCACTTATTTTTGTGTTTAATGTTGCTTTATCAATATTTGTTTATATATATATATATATATATATATATATATATATATAAGTTTCTGTTTTTTTTTTTTTTTTCCTTTCCAGAAATTTAGAATGTTTTTGTCCAAATTAGTGAATAAAAGTTTTTTTTATTTTTTAATTTCATCAAATATGTATTATTCTTTTTTATAATTGAAAATTAACATTTGAAAATAGTAATTCAGGATTATATGAAGTTGAAGAACTTTGGTGGGATTATCGAATCACCGTAGCCCAGATTCTACTCTTTGCTTGTGTGTAAGTACACCACTAGACACCATCTAACACCCACACCCCTGTGCTTTTGGGGGGTCTTGATGGTCATTTTAGGACCAACCATGCCTATATCATGTGCTGGTATTTTTTCTCACATAATCTCAGATAGATCGTTTTTATAATTAGATCTAGCTCATATGTGGGCTATAGTGATCCATTTATACAAGGTATGGATAATATTTTTTGCTAAAGTTTTTAAAGTTTCTTCATTGTTAGTCTCCACCAGAATAAATAATTATAGCTATAGGTGTTTGCAAAGTATATGAATTTTTTTTTTCAAGTTAGAAGCCCCCAACACAAACTAAACTTAGCAGCCCTGACTAACTCTAACCTTAAGTTATTGTCTCAATGAGATTATAGGAGCTGAAATGTCCTTAGTTTTCAGATGAATCCACATATCTCGAAGACACTTTCAGCTCAGGTGTTGTCAGTCCCAGTTGTGTTGAACAACAGAAATAGGAAGGAGGGGTTTGTGATTTATTAAATAGCTGCTATGATGTCATCAATAGGTGATGTAAGAAGCGTTTTTTTTCTGCTGTCATATATTGTCATTAATAACCAAAACAGTCTTCAAAAATGGCTAAAATTGGCTGAACTTATATAATGTTTTATATTTATCTAAGGTCCACTCATCCAATAAAGTAACCATTCACTCAGACTCAAGAACAAATTATTGATGAGAGTTGTACTCTGTAAGTTGAACTTACTAAATGTTTTTTTTTTTTTTTTTAATCACCAGATTTTGGAGTAAACTATCCTTAGCTTTCACTTCCTCCTACCACCAATTCAACAACTTTTTTTTTAGAATAAGATGGCGGACGTGTCATTGAACTTACGGTTCTTGTTTTTGTGTACGTTTTTATAGCAAACAAAAATACTTTACTATTCCGGTACCTGCCTAGTCTTAAGCTTGCTGGATCAGTGCAGATCAACCTGTACATTTTTATTGTAAGCAGTATTTTTTTTTTTTTTTTTTTTTTTTTTTTTTTTTTCACATTAAGAAATTTTTTTTTTTTTTTTTTTTCTTTTAAAATATTTATTGAAATATATAATCTGTGATGGATTACCTCTGCCCCAGGCCCCTAAATAGAATAAAGTGAGGTCGTCACGTTCAATGACTTATGCATCTTACTATGTATACTGTACTAAAAGTGTAATATCATAAAGCTATACGAATCAATTACAGCCTGTTTTATTCCTTCATTTTTAATTTTAGAAAACAGAGTAGTATTCCGAAGACTTTTCCAGACGACTGAACTCCTTGGTTTTTTTTTTTTTTTTTTTTTTTTTTTTTTAAATATGGCCGATCTATTCTACAGCCTTCTTCAGGCACACTATTTTTTTTTTTTTTTCCTTCAATGGTAGAAACACTATAATAGATTCTGGTGATATCTTTTCTGTTTTCTCCGTTGAACCTGGAGTTCCAAAAAATTCAGTTTACTACCATCACATCGGATAGTTCACCTTAGGAAAGCTGTAGAATGGATAGGCTAAAACAGTGTGTTAACATCACAAATAACAAGGGGTTCAATTGTCGAGGAAAAAACATTAACGACCCCTCGCAAAACTATACACAAAATAGTGTCTGTAATATACCAGATACGGGGGAAAAAAATTTAGGCACAATTACTGAAATATGATCCAAAATACTCATGTGTTTACTAAAACCATTTTTTTTTTTTTTTGTACACTTTTAACGTTTTTACCCTCACCCCCCCATTTTTGAGCCCCCTCAGCTTAAGCTTACTTAGTCAAATAATTAATCCGCCACTGTACGTAATTTAACCTATAAATGGCACAACTTGGTGGTGATCGTACAGATTGAAATCCAGTTGATGTCATGTAAAGCTGGGGGGGATATAGGCAGAAATTCATATCCCCGTATTGTCAGGCTGAATACTGATATAAGTACGATATATATCCCAGGATTTTAAAAAAAAAATTTTTTTTTTTTTTTTTTTTTTTTCGATCAAGTTGGAGCCTCGTGAGATTTCGTGAAAATTCCTATTGAAACATACCGAAATCAAAATTTACAATAGACGATATAAATAGCCACATCTCTGGGAATACTGCTTTTTCACCTATAACAAAAACAGAATCCTCGACACTATAAGAAACTAAAAATGTAAATAGGACAAAAAAAATTTTTTTTTTTTTTTCAGCGAGATACTTGAAGGAACTGTGGAGGTGAGAAGAGTGGGTTTGGTGCCCTTGCTCAGAGGGAGAGTACGGGTGGGATTGCGATCAAAATTTAGTGGGGGTACAGGTGGGTCTGAGAAAGGTGCTAGATTTAGCTCTAAAATAGCTAAATTGGCATCACTTTGGGTATATTGGTGTAAATGGTATTGCCCATCCTTCTACCATATTGTGTTAATATACCGGTATATAGTATGAAGTCGTCATACTGTCCAGCCTTAATGTCATACAGATATACAATCTGTTATACAGAGTCTGCGTTATTCTAGTTTTTGCATTCATTGATCGGGTTCAGATGATGAAAAACCATCGACCAAAACTGTCAAGATAGATTTCTTCAGTTTTTTAGTTAATCTGGCTGGCTATGTATGTATCATGCATACAGGCCACTACCAATAGAGCTAGTGGTCTGAAAATTCAAACATTTAATCTTGGGTATGTCTACAAAAAAAAAAAAATGTTTTTTATTTTTTTTAATGATTTTATTTGTTTTGTTTTCTAAAATCCGTTCCAAAATAGGTTTTTAGTGGAGATTCAACTTGCAATGTAACTCTGATAAAATGGTCCCCAGTCGTTTTTTTATGTTCATGCCTGTTTTTTTTTTAAATTAAGACTTTCTAGTGATCCGACAAAGTGAGAGAGGTAACTTATTCTGTGATTAACCCTTTTACCAATTTTTTAATTGATCATCTCCCACACAGCATACTGCTAAAAGGCACTGGTCATGTGATAGTCTCTATTGAGTGACTAACCAAGCCTTCTTTTTTTTTTCTTTGTTCAATATGGAAATATTCGCTAAGCTGATGAAATCATTCTCTGCACTTTCCTCTTAGCCAAAAGGTCAGCAAAGGTCAATAAATGTGAAAACAATAATAATGTTGATTCTGTATGACAGATTGCGACCACCATATTCAAGTTGTGCCAGATGTGAAAAAATGTCTGCCAAAAATCATTGTCCACTATTTGTTATCTTCTGAAGGGCAGGGGTGAGAATCAGATATATCGTATTTTAAACTTTCAACTTCTAAAAAAAAAAAAAATTTCTGTTTATTGAAGGTAAATGTTAAATCCTACAACCTGCCAACACCAATTCATTCTCAGGTCAAGATCTATCATTATTGGGGGTGGATTTTCTAGCTTTTGTGTTTGAAATAACTTCATAATTTGAAAAAAGAAATACCTTTTGTTACTGAATTTTTCAAAAAAGTTGCCTTTTTTTTTCCAATTTATCATGACGCCTTTGAATAGAAAGAAATTTGATGTATAGTTGAGAAATTTTTTGTGAACTGAAAATTGAATTTTTCAAGGCTTTTTTGAAGAAATGAAAAGATTTGGTAATTTCCTATTTTTACATACATGAATTGAAAGGGACTACAGCTTTCAAGAATTATCTCCCTTTGCTCTGAGGGTAATTCATTGTGTATTTCAATTTGTGTCTCAATTTGGATGATATTAGGTTTGTATGGTCAACCTATGGAGTCCTACTGTGGTTTATAATTTAGTTTGAAAATTCATACACAAACAATCAATGTCCCAGATTTTTTCTGATCGAATATCTTGACCACCATTAGGTAATATTTTGATAAAATGAGTAATATTTCATTACTATGATTTGAATAAAAGGCTCAGCGATTTCTCGTCGCAAGTCTACCCAGCACCAACCACTGAATGCCAACTTCTCACCGCAAGGGATATCAGCGCTAGGAGGACCAATATAAACTAACTATGGAAATTGAAACCATTTATTGAGAAATGAAAGTTGAAATTATTTTTTGAGTCGAATCATTTCGGTGAATTAAATCACTTCTGTTGTTTTATTTGATATTTTTATCCAGCTAACTCTAAATTATCGAGTTGAAACTAAATATTACAAAAACTGAAATTATTTCAAGTCTGTGTTATGGGTGGATGGGTTTGTAAACAAACTATAAAACTTGTTATTAAAGCATTAGAATTATTCGCTGAGCTTCATTTTATAACGGCATGAGTTCGTAAAGAAATTAGTGAGTTTGGAGCTGAAAAATTTATTACATGAGTTGAAACCTATTTAGCGTTCAAATATGCAGTGTTTGTCAATTCATGATAATCATGTTCGTAACCTCCGAGATGATGCTATTGTCTCTTCAAGTTGCTATTTCTAACTCGGAAGGGAAACGAGAGAAATTAGAATAATCATTCTTCTCAAAGTTATAGACAATTCATTTAATTATAGTTTTGTTCTAATTTGCTTCATTTTGTTCTTTTGTCTTTGTTCATTTAATTATTTATTTATGCCTACCTAATACTTATTTCATTGAAAATCATTCGGATGACAATTTCTTACCCTTAGACACAACCAAAAACATCTGGATCTGGATCTAGATTAAAAAAATAAACATTTAAATTGTGAACACTGACTGAAGTCTTTCGAAGAAAACAACCCTCAGCACAAAGGAGAGATAATTCCTGTAAGTCTTAGTTCCTTTTATAAAATAGAAAAATAACTGGAAAATCTTTTTAATATACCAGCCAATCCACAACTGAATTGAAGAAAAAAATCTCAGGAAATTTTCCCTTTTTAGATTGTCATACACCGAAATTTTAAAAAATACAAAAAAACAAAAAAACCCTTACTCCAGGGCTCTGTTTACAGCTTGGCTAAAAATCCTTGACTGACTATTGACTTTTATATTTTGTGGCCTCATTTATGAAATCTTCTGTTCCTAAGGATTGGTATCTTAACTTCATTTAAAATACAGGATGTCTAAAAAACGACTAAACATTTTTTTTTTTTTTTTCATTGTTCTCTTCAGATTTTTGTCAAATCTCCGTATGAATAATCATATATACGTATGCATACCTCAAACCCGAAACAAGTATGACACATCTAAAATTAAGATAGAATAGGTAGTCCTTTGAGAGTTCAAGAGATTATTATTGTAATGTTTTCTTTCTCCTTCTGTTGTCTCTTTTTCTCCCATAATCATCAATTCTCGTTGATTTTCTTGCAAGTGTGATGAATCAATCATCTCCATTCTACGATTATTTACCTTCCTCATTTACTGCTCCAGGACAAGACCACAACTATATTTCAGGGTATTTATGCATGTGCGCCTCCCAGTAGCACAGCTTGAGACGTCCAACAGACCAGGTTCCATCTACCAGCTCACCAATCTCTGTGAAATTGATATCAATCGGTAGCTCAAAGTCTGTGAAATCTTTTTGACACTTAGGCTCTACATCAGTGGTCGCTAACCTGGGCGATTAAAAAGCTTTTAAGTTGGCGATAGACCCATTACTGGGTCACAAGGTATGTCTGTACTCGTCGCAATAAAGTATAATAAATTTGGAAAGCTCTATTCTTTGTTTTTGTTCTGGCTCACCCTTGCATTATTACAAAGATGGCCTACCAAAACCATGGCTTTTATTTTCATAATTGTCTTAATATTTGATGAATATCTGGTATATTTATATTTTTTTGAGCCTTTGTACAAGATTCTGGAGTGTGTAGTTGCTAGTTACCTGGAAATTGAATCTATGTAATTTCAATTTTTAAAAATTTTTTATTTCTTTAATCCAGCCACTTTTGGCCAACTAACATGACCATTAAGTGGTTTTGATACCTTAGTGGCTAGTCCAGGAATTTTACTTTCACAAATGTCTCAAAAGTGGGTACTTGGTAGAAAAAGTTTGCAACAACTGCTCACAGAAGGGGCAGAATTGTAGTCTGGCTAGGGTTAGAGTTGGCAATCCCATCTCAAGGGGCTGCATGAAGAGCGAGGTTCTCGTAACAAAATCATGAGATCTCTATGACCTCGAGACAAGAATCGGGGATTGTTGTGCAAGCATTACACTTGAATAGTTGCTGATGTCAGGAATGCCTATATCAATTGGTGGCTCGGCTGAAGTGCTATTAAAAAACATGGCTCACATGAATTGGCGGACCTACATTTTGGGCTTGAACTGTTACGGCGATCCATTTTCTACCAGCAACAATAGGGAAACATCCATCAATGTCCGAATGGGCCTTACTGCCTTTGCAAGTACCTTGAGACCCAAACGACTGAGAGTTGGGGTGACTGGGTACTGTCCTTGAAAATGGAGCCACGCAATGATATCTAGGTAATCAGTTATCTTCTTCAATGGGGTTCGGGTAATTCAGCAGCCATCTATTTATTTTTTGCTTTGTAAGTCGGGGGGGGGGGTCATTTCCAAAGTTTATTTTTGACCACAATGACCGATTGCTTATCTTAGGGCTAGATCTTTACAAGAACTGCATCAGTTTTGTTGAAATATTCACACATATAAAAACAAAATTAGAAGGATGCTTCTGGGGCTCAGGGGCCCTGAAATTCAAGCTTCATTTGTTACACAGTAGGTCCACCACTACACCCCTGTAGGAGTTTACCAGTCAAGTAATTCTCATTTAAACTTGGCAAAAATGAAATAACAAAATTCTCAGATCCTCTAGTTGATGTACACCGATTCCGGAAACCTTGTCATCTGTTTGCTTTGAGGAAAAATAAAGAAGTAAGTGTATATAGTTAGACTTTGATCATCTGAAGAAGATGGGTAGAGTGTATTTCGCTCAATTAAATGATCCAATTCATTAAAAAAAAAAAAAAAAAAAAAAAAAAAAAAAGGGGGAGCATTACTGAACACAAATCACAGAACCCCAAAATCTCTCACGGATACTCAAGGTTTGACTGTTGTAACTTCCGAGACACCCTGTATATCTATTATTCTGCAGTCAGTGCTTTTTTTTTTTTTATCTACTTATAAAATCTCCAGTATGGTGTTAACACCGGGTGGGTGGAGTTGTCTGAAGGTTGAAGAATCCAGTTATCCATTTGCCATTTCTAGGTCCGAGTGGCCAAAATCTAAATCAAAGTCATACTGCCATCATCTGAATCTTAGGCAGAATCCTTTTCTTGTCCTGTATCTGTCGCGGCTAGTACACTTGTGTCCTGGTAAAATCTATTGTACCGGGTGGAATACAAACAGCCATGCATCTTCACGAACACAAATGTTGTACAGATATATCAAATGTTTATAAATGCATACATACATAGACACATGCGTTATACATACACTCCAATTTCTATTCAGACAATGATTAGTGCAACTTTTTGTATTGTATCGGAAACTAATGGTAAATTATGAAAATATTTATATTTTTTGGTAAAAATGTGTTTTCATTACAATGAAAAAAATCCTGCATATCTGTATGATAGATTTTTGTTGATATCTAAGTTCGGTCATTAAGACATTCTGCTGGCAATCAGTTGGTCTTGAGTTCAAATGATGGTAGGGGATTGGGGGTTTTACAACTCTGTTAGCATCTCTCATTTTCGAGGATTGTTCTTGTTCTTAAGATAGGAAGACGGTCAACTCAAGACTTTATAATGTAGTTCAAATGCACACACGCACACACACATATATATATATATATATATATATATATATATAACTCCATACTTGATTATGTAGTTTACACACACACACATATATATATATATATGTATACTCATACTCATACTCATCTGCAAACTTGTGTAGTTATAAACATATACGCTTTCTTAAGTGTGTGTGTGTGTGTGTGTGTGTATATTTATTAATGGAAATGTGGGTGCATATGTATGAGATATACACACACGCATATTTGTATATCCACATGTATTGATATAAATATATACTCATATGTGTATAATTATATATAGATATATTCATATAATCACTCTTGTATATGTATGTATGTGTAGTGTATATTATATATGTTACGCTGAATTAGTGAAATAAGCAAAATTTATCTATTTATTATAAAAATAGGAAGTTTGATTTCACTCTTATTACATGAACTTTTGATAAAAAATAGGTGTTTTATATCGTTTTGATCAAATTGAAAGTACGTATTTATTTTTTGTAAAAAAAAATACTACATATCATTCTCGGTAAAAATAGTTGAATTTCACAAATTTCATTTTTAAAAAGACTGGTTGCTTTATATCATTGCCTTGATTTAATAAACTTTCAATAAAATTAAAATTACCTATTTATTCTATTTAAAAGAATTTTTAATTTTGCCAATTACATAATTTCACAGATTCAGCATAACATACATACACCTCTCTCTCTCTCTCTCTCTCTCTCTCTCTATATATATATATATATATATATATATATATATATATATATATATATATATATATGCTAGCAGTATAACATAATATGATAATATATCAATAATATAAAGCCACTTCTGAAATGTAATGGATTTATTTTGCCTGATGAGGCCCAAAGAGGGCAGAAACATGAGCTAGTTGGTGTAATGAATCCACATTCTACTAATATATATATATATATATATATATATATAAAAGATAAATAAATAAAAGGAAAACAAGACAGTCACTGTGAGCTTTAAAAAACACGACAAACAAACGAAAAAAATATGCAGGAAAGTATTTTCTTTGTTTCTTGTTTAGATTTTTTTTTTTTTTTTTTCTTTCTTCCCTAATAAAAAAGTTGATTTGAATTTTGTTTTAAAAATATTCTTCCAAAAGCGAAGAAACTTTTTAATGTCTTTGCTAATTGATGTTGTTGCTTAAGATGAAGAAAAAGAACAGGATTTTGACAGAGATACACGTCCGCATAATACAAGTGTTTTTTATTTGATTTCCTGTATCAAGAGCCTCAATCCTCATTAGGGCATTTTGCAATCATTGAAGTGTTCCTTTGATTTCTTGAAAATCTCCATGGGGGAAAGAAACGAAAACTGTCCAGATTCTCTTTCTTATACCTAATAAATGTCTATGCATATAAGTTCTCCTTCTTATATATTCATTCTTGAACCCAAGTAGAGCATTCCAACTTTTGTTTAGACAATCAAATCTCTTCTTTTCATCTTTGATCTTAACACCATATTCCAACTGATTCATTCTGCAGCCTTCTTCAAGCATGATATGTAATATCTGCAAGGAATGAAAGTCTCCTCACTTTTTTGTCTCTTTCTCTGATTGTGCACTTACCTGAGTCTTTGATTAACAATATGGTCAAGTCTTTATAACTAGCAATGTCAAAAAATGAATTGTTCCGGTTGGTATATTAATGACCATAATATTTCTTCTCTGTTCCACAGAGACCTAAGGCAGAAATCTTTGTTCAACAAAGGAAGAAACTCGCCATCACAAAAGGGGTCAAAGCTTTTCTTTCCCCTTATATCCGAAAAAGCATTTTTAGAAGAGGTGTAGTGGAGTACTGATGCCAATTTTCAAGGCCAGACAAAACGGTATGGCAAATTGCACTCAAACACACACACGCATTTAAAAAAGGGATAGAACCCTTCACTACCTTTTTAGAAGCTGAGGTTATCCAACAGAATATTTCCATGGTACAAACTATTGAATTAGCTATACTGAGTACATTGTTGAAGTAAAATATCTTATTTACAGGAGTTGGGATTAACATTTGAATTTTGTGTTTGATACCATTTTTTTTTTTTTTGTCTTTGCGCCCATGAAAAAAAAGATCCTCTTTCCTTACGGATGTTACGTATCATGCCAGAAGATGACTCCGGAATGAATTGGCCGAAATGTTGTGTTGACAAGATCAAGGATGGGAATTTTAATACGCATATATATATATATATATGCATTAAAAAAATATATATATGTACATATAAAAAAAGTTGGACCATAGTTTTTGGTTTTGTCTATAGTGCCGTTGGAAGCCGATTCTTTTTAAAGCTCTTTTCTCAAAAAGAACCTTCATTTAATGCTAGTAACATAGTAAAATAAAATTTTGTTCATGCAATTGAAGGTGGGCCTGTCTCCTAACATGATGAAAAAGAATCCCATGGTTTGATGACATAATAAGGAACTGTCGTTTGAGTGACCTCAGATTCAAAGAGAGATTGGGAGGGAATGTGTCGTGAAGATAGTATGATGCATTTGCTGTCTTTTTGTTTCTCAGTCAGTCAGTGACAGTGATTGCTGCTATAGATGCTAGCCCATTTAAAAAGGCATTGAAAGAAGGCCCCAATATTGCGTGTTCCTGTATACATGGTGGTAGCATCTGCCAGTCTTGCGAGACCATGGAATACATACCCAGACAGTTTTGCTTCCAGTCTCTCAGGGGTACGAGCCCGGACAAGATTTGTATGGAAGACAGGTGTTTGCCTATGCTAAAGGTTTCCCCCCTCTACACACTAACGTTGCCCATGGGAAGGGTAAGGACTGATACAGTTTGACACCAGTGTCTTTGTAGGAGTTGCCTGAATGAGGTTGAAGATGAAGTTGATCTTCCGGTCTCCAGCTGCTAGTTTTAAATTCAGTTTTCCTTGACTGATTGCCTTCCAAGGCTAAATATGTACATATACATATATATATTATATACAAATGCATACATGTATAGAAGTATATGTACAGCTATATATATATATATATATATACCTATATTTATTTATATACAAGTATATATACAGCCATATATATATATTATATGTATACAGCCATATATTCACATATGTTTTTTCTATTGACATACACGAATGTGTGTATGTATACATATATATACATATACATGTGTGTATGTATACATATATGTATACATATATATATATATATATATATATACATATATATATATATGTATACATACATATATATATATATATATATGTATATATATATATATATATATGTATATATATATATATATATATGTATATATATATATATATATATGTATATATATATATATATATATGTATATATATATATATATATGTATATATATATATATATATGTATACATATATATATATATATATATGTATACATATATATATATGTATATATATATGTATACATATATATATATATGTATATATATATGTACACATGTATAGATATTGTCTCCATAGTACCTTATACATAAGTAAATGGATATCTATACATATAAATTCAAACAATATATGCTCATTTATATAAGTACAAATTACATAAAAGCCCCCCCCCCTCAGCCGCAATGTGATCTCCTGTCACGTGTCACCTTGGATGTTTGCATTTGTCTACATTCACATGGTTTTACTTTAATTACTCTAGTTTTTCTCAACCTTGAAAAAAAATCTTTTTGTTTTTTTCTAAACATGCATCTGAAAATTTATTAGAAATTCGAATAAACCTATGACGGAATGACTCAAAATTGATTGCTGATAAATCTTTTTGTTGCATATTCGCTCTCTTCGAAGACTGTTCCCTGGCGATTCTCTGGTGAGTCAAATACAGTCGTGAAAGAAAAAAAGTGCCATAAATGAAAAGGGACCTATCTTGCGTGACTCCTGTTCCTGGAAATGATTAAGTGGGAGAGAACGAGGTGTGTATTAAAAGTAGTTCATATTCATTCTTTTCCGATTTTTTTTTTTTTTTTCTCTTTCCGAGCAGATGATGGAAAAATGTAAGATGAATTTTTGGGGTCAACTCAAGAGACAATGCAGAATTGGAGAAATGTATACGAGGAGGCTTAGCGAAGCAAAGTAAAGAAAAATTACTTCCGACAGTCACCCCCCCTCCTGTTATGAAACTCTCCTGCCATGAGCCAAGGACTCGTTAAACCGGGATTTATCGATAGATCCGATCAAGGGGACACGCTAAGGAGGGTATCATTTTGGGTGAAGGTACTCAGTTATGCCTCGTTATCTTTTGGCTAAATGTCGCGGCCGATCCACTTGAAATTTTTATCTATATCTTTTGGCGCCTCATCCACTTCACGCAGTGTCCATCTGCTCACTCGGTCCAAAATGCTTTGCTCGTCAATTGGTCCACTTTTACGCCCATTGCTCACTGTTCAGCCGTCAGTGCACATGCTCAAAATCTCATCAAACATTTTTTTTTTTCTCACACTTGTTTTGAAATTCTATGATCTTCAAACTAGTATCTTCATCTTGATCATCATTTTATCACTTCAACTACTGATCGCAATAAATACAGCCTTTGTCCAAAGCATTCTGGTTCAGATGCACTTTTTACTTCAAGTAGTAATTAAAAAACAAAACAAAAAAAAAGGACTTGTTTACTTCAAATGCACTTTTCAGTATTATATTCACCTTGAACTATTTCTCAGCTAACAACTGACTAACATCTGGTCTATCTGAAAGACCTTCTTGTTTCATACTTAGATAAGAGGGAGATAATTCATCATTCGGGAGTTGCTAATTTTCAGCTTCAGAAGAACTTTAAAAAAAATGCTGATGTGAAAAGTCTCTTCCTTTTTAACTTCAGAGTTTAATCACTTGAATAGTAAAATGGTTTGCATGTCTGTCTTCAGCACATTAGGTTCTGGGATCGATCCCCCAGTATGAGTGAAGAGGACTGATTTCCCTCTGCATCCAGCAGCTAATTGAGTACATACGAAGCTGTGTGATAAGGATGGGGATATCTCCCCGGTGTCCCTGCATACTGCCGAAGGGGATGGTGATGAAAATTTGTAGGGATAAAATCCCGGTCTTGACCAGGCTTGAGACTTGCAAAGATCGCTAAGCTGACACATGCAAGAGAAACCGGGGGTGGAATTTGACCCTGCAACAGCCAGGCTTGTAATTATTGAATGACCTGAGTCATCAAATATGGCGTAGGGTTCTTTTCATAAGTGCATGTGTTGGTATACGTCTTTTTAAGTGTGTCATGAGTGTATTAATGTTCAACATCAACAACCCAAACAGCATGGTGCGTAATAATAATAATAATAATAATATTGAATAATCATAGCCATCAAAGATGGCAAAGGGTGCTATCCTTTTTCCATGTGTGTGTGTGTTCCAATGCTCCTGGCCATACCATTTTGTCTGCAGGCTTGAAAATTGGCATCAGTACTCCTCTAGAAAATGTTTTCTTGATTTTTGGCAAAAAAGCTTTTTTGACTTTCTTCCTCCTCATCTTCATCATCGTAATAATGTCAATGTTGATGTAGGAATAGAAGTGGTATTTTCTTCAATTGTTTTTATGCAGGGCAAAGCGTTACGAAGACGAACATTTGTCTAACAGACTTTAGATATACATCAAACACAATTGTTCCAACTTCCATTCAAATCCAACTGGAAGACAGACCTAGGAACGGAACCCATTCTTCCCCGGGGACTTCCTGTAATAAGAAAAAAATGAGCCAGATAGTGGATTTCATTGTTCTGGCAGACGACCGAGTGAGGGTGAAAGAAAGTGAAAAGCTTACCTTTGACTTCACCTATTGTTCTATACCAACGATCATTATAATATCAGTATAATTCCAAGGTTTTTAGCAATTCATCTGCTGGGTTTTTACATAAAAACTCTATGGACGGAGGAGGGAGTCCTTTAATATTTCTACAGCTCAACCTTATCAGCCACAAGGCCACGATAGTATAAAATAGGGTCGCCAACTTTTAGAAATATAGGACTTGGGTGGGGACATAAAGTGACCCAGTGTTTTGGGGGGGATAAAATGCTTTGAATCTTGTCCATTCTGGATATTTTTTGTTTGTCCGTTTAAGTTTCCGAAAGAAATTTAAGAGCAAGCCTGAATGTTTATGAATGATGTGAACATATCTGCTAATTTGCTATTTTTAAACAAAGCTCTTTTCTGAAATTCTATTTCTGAAGCCCTTTTTTTCAAAATTCTATTGCTAAAGCCCTTTTTTGAATTTTATTGCTGAAGCCCTTTTTTGAATTTTATTGCTAAAGCCTTTTTTTAAAAATTTTATTGGTAAAGCTCTTTTTTAAAAATTTTATTGCTAAAGCTCTTTTTCAAAATTTTGTTAAAGCCCTTTTTGAAAAATATCATTGCTGAAGCCCTTTTTTGAATTTTATTGCTAAAGCCTTTTTTTTTAAATTTTATTGGCAAAGCTCTTTTTAAAAATTTTATTGCTAAAGCTCTTTTTCAAAATTTTGTTAAAGCCCTTTTTGAAAAATATCATTGCTAAAGCCCTTTTTTGAATTTTATTGCTAAAGCCTTTTTTTAAAAATTTTATTGGTAAAGCTCTTTTTAAAAATTTTATTGCTAAAGCTCTTTTTCAAAATTTTGTTAAAGCCCTTTTTGAAAAATATCATTGCTAAAGCCCTTTTTTGAATTTTATTGCTAAAGCTCTTTTCCAAAATTTTGTTAAAGCCCTTTTTGTAAAATATCATTGCTAAAGCTCTTTTCCAAAATTTTATTGCTAAAGCTCTTTTTCAAAATTTTGTTAAAGCCCTTTTTGAAAAATATCATTGCTAAAGCCCTTTTTTGAATTTTATTGCTAAAGCTCTTTTTCAAAATTTTGTTAAAGCCCTTTTTGAAAAATATCATTGCTAAAGCCCTTTTTTGAATTTTATTGCTAAAGCTCTTTTTCAAAATTTTGTTAAAGCCCTTTTTGAAAAATATCATTGCTAAAGCCCTTTTTTGAATTTTATTGCTAAAGCTCTTTTCCAAAATTTTATTGCTAAAGCTCTTTTTCAAAATTTTATCGCTAAAGCTCTCTTTTAGAATTTCATTGATAATGTAATAATTGAAAAAAACATCGATTAGCTATATCATAATTAATCTTACTCAGTAAGCTATATACATGTAATTTTGATCAGTGAGCGGTGCAAGCAAGAATTTTTGGACCACAATTCAATAAAATATAATTCGAAAATAAACTTGTTTTCATTTGAGAACAAGTTATCAGAACATAGGACATTTACGAGTTCGTGTAGGGAAATGTGGGGAATAAAAGTTTGTCCTATTAGATATGGGACAGTCGGTAACACTAGTAGTTTTAGTATGGTAGACATGTTTGCTAACCACTGCTTCATGGCAATGTGTCCATAATATTTAAGCTTAGCTCAGTCTGATACAAGGCTTCAAGTATGAGGTACTTATTCATTTAAGATCTTTGACCCTATGAGGTGCATAGGCTATCAGCAATAATCTGCCTGCACACTCGGCATTTGGGTATCTTTTCCAGATCTTTCCAGGAGTGACCGACTGTCTTTATCTATGCCTCAGCGTCATCACGCCATGTGTTTTTTGACCTTCCCCCCTTTCCTCTTTCCCCGTGTGTTCTAGGTCAGGACCTGTCTAGTGATGTTGCTTACTGGCAGGCTTCCAAAAGGTGTGTTTGTTTCGAACCCTACTTTCTTTTCAAGGTCTGTGAGACGATAGGTTCTTGCTTTTTTCTATGCCACAATTCTTCATTGGAGATTTCCTCTGGCCAATGAATGTGGAGGATTCTGCGTAAACAGCAGTGGAGAAATGTCTTGAGTTTATGGAGTGGGTCTTTTGTTATTCTCCATGTTTTCGAACGATAGAGGAGCACAGGTTCCACATTTGTGTTGAATATCTTCAGTTCGGTTGATGTGTTACATACGCATGAGATTTGAAAGTGTTCAAGAAAAAAGACAGGATGTGGGTTTATAAAAATATAGGCATATATTTTTATTCGGTATAGTTCCAAGTGGCATCTGGAGAACACATTGAGAGAGTAGTGCTCAGGACAACAGATGGGGCGCATGGGAGCCATCTTGAAGTCTTGTGATCTGCACTCACAGGGAATCTGGTCTGCCCGAGACGGCGATCATCTCCTTCTTATAGGGGATTCTCACCTACAAGTTCGGTGGATCTGGCCATGCTTCTTGGTGTCTCTGCCCACATCCACCTACGCTTTTTGATGTTTCCGCCCACCCGGATGTGGCTTCTTCCAGTAAAAACACTTGTTGTTTCTCTGGCTCTCCGTTCAAGAGAGCAAGTAGCCTATCCTTTCGTCAACACACTCGTCAGGATGTTCTTTATCAACATCTGTCATCGAGGATACTTTTCTGCATTCGCTCTTCCTATTTATTGTTATCAGTGCTCACCAGATATAAGATCAGTCCCTTGACCTTTGTTACCCAACAGATGTTCTTATCACTATTTAGCTCCAAACAGTGACAGGCATGAGTTGGATGTCACTCTGGTTAGTTACTCATGGTACTACTCCCACTCCTCCCAGAATTTTCAATTTTTCAAAGATATCTAGAATTTTGGTGATATTTATTACTAATACTATTCATTATTCATCATGATTCTCCCATAATATAGAATATGATGGCACAAGCCTAAAAATCTATGGAGAACCTCTACAGATATTGTGTGGACATTCATGAACATTTACCCCAAATGTATCAGACAAAAAATATCTCTCAGTCAAAAATGAATTCCTGGATCCACCCTCAAATTTATCGAACTCTCTTTTGCCCCCATTGCTCAATCTTCCACAAAATTTCATTGGAATTCATTGTGCACTATCGGAGATATTGTGTGGACAGACAGGTCTTTTATGAGAAAAGAAAAAAAAAAAAGGATTACCAAGAAACTATATGGCAGTCATCTTGGTGTCACACCTTCTAATGGTTTCACCTGGGGGCTGGGTGCCTCCTCATACATGCCCCCCACTCCCTACACACACTTTGTCAGCCATTGGCTCCAAACCGTCATGGGAATCTGGGAAGTGATTCAAGTAATGAGAATCAAATTTGCTACACTGTATCAAAAATGTTCTAAAAGATGAGCCTGTGAACCAATGCCACACAGTGAGGAACACACATTAACTAAACTTAACTTAGTGTGGTAAAAGACCACAGTAGTGAGGTAATTGGTAAGACTGAACTCACTACTGATGTAAATAGGTTCGTAGTAATAAAAATAAGAATGTCCTGAGCTATGTGAGGTGTGTAAAGAAACCTAAAATGCCACTTTAGCATAAACAGCAGATATGGATGCTCGTAATGACCATTATTTACCTCTACCTACAATGTTGGAAGTGGTATGTGTATTTACTCAAGTTTGTCAGTCTATTTGTGTACACAATATCTCTAGAAGTTCTCAATAAATTTTAATGTCATTTGTTGAAGAGTCAGCTGTTGACTAAGGAAAAATTCATCAAATCTTGGGATGAATCCAGGAATTTTTACAGTTACTTCTCCAGCATTGTAGCTATGTGTCTTTTTTCACAATATCTCCCTGAGTTCGAAATGAATTTTAATGAGATTTTCTGGAAGAATACGACAGGGGGTAAGAAAGAATTAGTCGAATTTTAGAGTGGATCCAGGAATTTTTTTTTTATTGAAAATTTAAAAAGATTTTTTTAAATTTATGTGTTCACGTATCGACTCTTATTTTTCCTCATGATATCACCACAAGTTCTCGATGAATTTCAATGTTATTTCGTGAAAGGTTGCCTGATGAGGTTAGGAAGTATTGATCAAATTTTGGGTTGGATTGGGGATTTTTTTTTTTTCTACAGCTCCCTCTCCTGCATCTAAGCTGTATATGAACTGATTTTCATTCAGTTTTCACGCAATGATGATGGCATTGGTATAGGTATGCACTCTCCGAGTGTCTTCTAATTTTCCTTCCTCCATTCAAGGCTCCCTCTGTGATGCCTTGCCATTTCTCTATCGTCCGTTCAACATGTTTTCTTAGTACTATCAATCTAAACTGCCAGCATAGATTTCTTCAGTTTTCAAGTGAGTCTAGCTAGCTGTTGTCTGACCAGAAATAGTGCTGAAAATCTAAACATTTACTGCTTATATCTAGAACAGTTTGGGGGGAGGTTGAAAAATTCCTCCCTGAAATAGGTTATTAGTTTGCAATTTAGCTTTCTGCTAAATTCGTCCCTTAGTTTGTATGCAGTAGTGATCATGTTTTTTTCTCGAAACTCTTACTGATCACAGCTCAACAAAAGGTGAGAGAAGTATTCTATTCATTATTCATCCTTCTTTTTCAAATTCTTTTCTAATTGACAGCCCTGCCCCTACACGGCAAGCAATCAAAAGACATGGGTCACATGATGGTATTTATTGAGTGACTAAGATAGGTGTTGGAAAATCTTAATGTTATTTGTGGGCTTACTTAATAGACTGAGGTAGTTATCTCTCTTATTGTTCGGACTATGCTCATCTTGGTTGTTTTCCATACACCATTTCGTGTCCATGGCGTAGTGATTAGAGAGTCAGACAGAATTACTGCTAGTAATCTGATGGTTCTAGGTTCAATCCCAGTGTGAGATAATAATAATTTGAAAATACTACTACTGCTAAGAGGGGAGTGCGGTCTATATACCCCTGTTGGTTAAATAAAGGGTTTGGTTCGTTACTTCATCCACACCTACCAGATGATACCTGATGGAGGCTGTAGAGTGCAACGGCCGAAATGTAGTATAGAAAACAACCAAGATGAGGATAGTCCAAACAATAATAGAGATATTAATAATACCTCATCTCAAAAATTCTGAGAAACACTAGACTGAGGTAGTTGTTCTCTCCCCAAGGGCGATATCTCAACATTATTTGTAGGCTTACTTAATAGGCTGAGGTAGTTGTGCTCTTCCCAAGGGCAGCCAGACATCCGGCTTTGGCCGGACAATTTGGCTTGTGAGCATTCTGTCCTTATTTTGTCCTCTTTTTGGAAATTGAAAATGGCCATCCTTTCCCCACCGGAGCAAGTTCAAGCTAGGATTTTGAATGCTGATTTTCTAGGCAGGAAGAGCTGCCACACTTGGACGATTGTCTCTACATGGTCTTTCTACGAATGAATTTCCCCCATTTTGCCCTGTACCAGATGAAGCAAAGCTTGATGAATAACATGTCTGGTCAGTAGCTCAATAGAAACTGTCATGTGACCAATATGGCTGCAGGCTCATGTTGCGGGTGATCAATTGAAAATTTGGAAAAGGGCGTGATCAGTGAATTAGTTATTTTTTCCTCTTTTGTTGGACAGTGATCACTGAAAAAAGAATTAATTTTCAAAAAAAAAAAGCATGAACATTGCCAGACATGAACTAAGTGATCAATTTAGCCAAAAACTTATGCAGCAAATTGAAACACCCAGAGAAAATCCTGTGTAAGGGAAAGTTTTAAAAAAACAAAAAAAACTTGAGTAAATGTTTAAATCTTCAGTCCTCTAGCTCCATCAGTGTTGCCTGCATGCTTGATACATGTATATATATATTTATATACATAGCCAGCTAGACCAACTTGAAAACTAAAGAAACCTATGTTGACAGTTTTTAATTATCTTCAAATAGAAGAATGAGATAGGAAGCTAAACTGATAAGTAAGTAAGGCGGAGGTCAGCATAATCAAAGTCGTCATGGAAGGAGATGGGAAAGGCTTTTGTCCAGCGATGGACTTGAATACCTGCTGCTGCTAATGATGATGATGATGATGATGAAGTACCTTTTTTCTTATTTGAAAGCACATTACTGGTTGTACCTTTTTTTTCTTCTCACTCCTCCCTTTCTCCTTTCTCTTATTCCTCTTTCTTGTTTTGTCAAGTATTGTCGGGTGACCTTATTTCTCTTCATCATGACAATGACTATGACCACACCAAAAAACTAGCAATGTCATGCATGAATAAGAGTTACTTACACAAAGACCAACGGTCGACTTGTTTTGCTAGAGTTAGCAAATCCCATTTACAGGAATTTGGAATAAAGGAGTTGAAACGGGACACGTAATTTTGCAATAATATTGTATTGTACAGAGAAATGACTTCTGTTACATTTACTCTTTAGATTTCAAATAAGCAAGAAAGTTTGACCTTAGTGCAGCCAAGCTTGATCATCTTCTTTTTCCTCTCTTCCTCTTTTAGATGTGTCCACACATCTCTATTTGATACTTTTCGGATGGTTGGTTTATTAGTCTGTTCTTGTTATGTTAAACAACAGAAATGGGAAGGAAGGAAGAGGTGTGATATCATTAAAAGGTGTCACACCATTGAAAGAACAGTATTTCAATTAATTTTCTTTTTGTTCGAGCTGCTAATAGAATATAATGTAGAATAATAGAATATCCGAGGTTGGCAACTTTTTAATTACAAAAAAGCCAGATGTGACAAAAAAATGCCAAAAATGTCCATTCACGATTTTTATGGAAAATAATACTTGCGGAATATTTCCATATTGCAATATTTTATAAGTATGGGAATCAATTGACTCAAAGAAAAACTAATTGCTCTTCTTCTTCCTCCTCCTTCTGCTGCTATTTCCACAGATGGTAGACACACCGTTGAACTTATAGTTCTTGCTTTGATTTCTCTTTCTTCTGTTTTTTTCTTTTTTCTTCTTCCCAAATTCAATTATTATCATTATTATTATTATTATTATTATTATTATTATTATTCCTTTTTTCTTCTCTTTTAAATACAGCGTTTCTTCATCTTCTCCTTCTCTTCTTCTTTTTCTGTGATTATTCCTCATCTTTCTTCTTCTCTTGTGGATATTTCTTTTCTTCATTTGATTTTTTTCCTTCCTCCACTTTTTTTCTCACCCTTCTACTATTAGTCCTTCTTCTTCACCTCTTCTTTTCTCTGTAATTATTCATCAACCTTTCTTCCTCTCCTGTTAATATCAGTTATTAGTCCTCTCTTTCTTCTTTTTCTTTTTTTATCATCATCATCATTATCGTCATCGTCATTAATAATATCCTTTTTCTCCTCACCCTCTATTTTTTCCCTCTCTCTTCTTCTACCTCTCTTTCTATGAACCCTTTCGATACTTCTCCCTTTTCTTCATCTCAGCTTCTTATACTTCTTTTGATATCTTCATCATCATCATCATCATCATCTTGACCCCCCCCTTCATCCAATTGTTTCGTTACCTCTCCTTCTCCTTCTTCGCTGTCTCTAATCATTTCAGAACCTCTTCTAGACATCCTCTTCGCCCCTTCGCCCTTTCACCCCCGCCCCCCAATTTCAGTCGAATGTTAATCATCAGCCGCCAGCCCGTCCATAAAATCAATGAATTATTCCTGCCAAGCAATCTGGCGTTGACAATTTATGTGTAGCAGATGGAACAGCCCCTGCGAGGAGACAGGGCAGTCAGATAGGGTGTGGCAGTGGGTGCAGGGTGGTGATGAGTGAAGGTGAAGGTAGGGGGAATTGTCTGTAGTTCTGAGATTTCGAAACAGACTTTCAAATCCAGGCTGGTCGACCGACCGAAGACCGAATCACTGCTGGCAAGTGAACCTTAATATGGGAATGTAATGCAACGGAGAGGTGAGAAACAGAATCAGCGAATCAAGTTCGAATCCGGTTTGAGGTTGTTTCCAGGTCACCACACACTATGCCCTAGTGACTCGAAATGTGGTATTTTTTTTTTCATCACAGAACAGGGGTTGGCAAACTATGGCCCACAGCCTCATTTCATCTGGACCACTGACTCTATTGAATATAACATTGCTCACAACAATTGCTTTCTATGTTTTCCCTATCTCTTTTCTATATTCTATACTAGGCTTTCATTTTTTTAACACCTTTCTAATATATATATATACATATATATATATACATATATATATATATATTTATCAATTATTATTTCTTCAGTAGCCCCATTTTCTTCAATTGCTTATTTCATTTACATTGTCTTGGCCAAATGATAGATTCACCGTGTAATAATAACAAATAGTTTCAATATGATATAACGTGATTCATAATCGTTTATATATATATATATATATATATATAAACGATTATATATATTATAATATATATATATATATATATTCTGTGAACAAGATGGCTGGCCACGTCGAAATGCATTGGAAAACGCCCACAGAATTTTTAAAAATTGAGATGTTGTGAACAAACACCCTAAGCTGGTCTCCGCAGCCCTTTGCCGGTCGGTGAAGTGCAACGCTGGTCAGGTCGTAAGTGACTGGTCGCTGTATTTCTACCTCAAGTCGCCCCCCTCCTCGCCCAAGGGGATACGGCTGTTGGCTATAAGACTCCACGGCGCTGGAACAAAGACCCCAGGAGGTATCACTAATTGGTAACGAACAATCTACACTGGGAGTAAATATTCAACAAGATTCATGTCAGTATTATTACAGGATGACAGGTCAAAATATACGCCGATGCGAGTGAGGACACTATGGAATGACCGTCTGATTTTGGGGTTATTTCCTTGGTATGTCTATTTGTATAGCTTCGCCGAAATTCTCGAGTCGAAATCATAGGTTGTTCGGGGAATCCACTTTATGTCTCTTGGTATATCTATTGGTATAGCTTCACCCAAAGATATAATTTTTTGGCGGTTAGGATATCCGTGGTGACAAGGGACGTGGAATTCTATGCAGTCCTCAGCGGCTCCTTTGCACTCACTCTCTCTGCTGCTACTAAAAAAAAAAGCTGTCTTATATAATATTCGGCTCCCTTTGTGTGTGGGGCCGATGGCTGAAGGGTTTATGATTGGTTTCTTCCTTTCTCAGCAGGTAGATATTGAAATCATGCTAGCCTAAGCAATCTTCGTTCCTCTCTCTCCAAATTTGGAAATCTGTAATTTTCTTTTGGAAATATGCATAGGTGATATGCAGTGCCAGATCCTCTGTCAATCAATTTACCTGCCCGGAAACTAGAGATATTTTCCTCACTCTGGGATTTTTAAATCTCTCCAACTACGGCGATTAATCATACATCTGTATTCTGTCCAGGCCTCGCTCGTCCGACACTTTAGTGCAAAAATATTTTCCCAATTCAAGGATTTTAAAATTTCCCGAGCAAAGGCAATTAATCATACATCTAGGTTCTCTTAAGAATCCCATAGGTAAACTTCTGAGTTGTAAGTACGCCCAACCTCGCAGGGTTATCTTATTTCCACTTTCAGATTTTTCTAATTAGCCCTTAATATCCATAGTGTCACAATGTAACACCGATCTCTTATGTTTTTCTGTCGGATCACTTTACATCTATAATATATATATATATATATATATATATATATATATATATATATATATATATATATATATAATGGGCAAAAGCTTGATTTTCGCAGTGGCTCTAAATGAATCTGTGTTTTATAGCTAAATATGTTTTAACACAATGTATTCCTGCTATTCTGTGTAAATACTCAGCTAAATAGAGCAATAGATGTTATATTCCATCGCATTTTCTTATATACTCATTAAGAACACGTTTGTATGCTTGACTTTTTCCTTTTTAAATAATTATTTCTGTATATATGGTGCCTCTTATATATAACAGGAGTTCATTAAATTTTTAATTTCCAAGGCCTTCGATGATTCTTGTCTGATCAATCAAAACTGTCAAAATAGGACTCTCCGATTCTTGAATGGCTGTGTATATATCATGCATAGAGTGGAGCTAGAAGGCTGAAAATTCCAACCATTACTCCTTATTACGTCTAGGAAAAATTTTTTTGTTTGTTTGTTTTTTGATAATTCCCCGCCTAATTGGTTCTTAGCTTTGGGTTCAATTTACAATGTAGGTTGATGCTAAATTGATACCTTAGTTTATGTTTGATTGGGATTTTTGTTGTTTTTTATTTACACTTTTTTCAGTGATCACTGCCCAACGAAAGTCAAAACTTATTCATCAATCACCTCTTTTATCCAATTGTTTAATTAATCACCCGTAAGATGACATGCTGCCAAATGATGTTGGTCACATGACGGTCTCTGTTGAGTGACTAACCAGACCTGTTTATTATTTGACTTTTCTAGTCCTGCCTGCTTGAACAAAAGTTTGCTGACTCCGTCATGGTGAATAATGCTAAAAGTAAAAGATTTACTATTGTAATTGCATGTTATTGGGGTTTTTTTTTGCAGATTCCATGTAAGTAAAGATTTAAGTGGTTAATAATTGAGGTTCTTAAGCTCTTGATAGCAACGGTGTTTACACAAGAATTCGGACTGATTTTCAAGTACGATTTCAAATTAAGACATTATGTTAGTCAAGTTTCTGATGTTGTCGACAAAGTATTTGCAGCGAACACTATTACAGTGCGAACTGTTTGGCATTGGTTCAATAGGTTTTGGTCTGGAAATACAGATATCAATATTAAACCTCAAGGGAGGCCCTGAACAGGACTTAATTATGAATTATCGAAAGATGTGGTCAATTGTTTCTCTGAATTATTGAGATGAGGTATTATTATTTCTATTATTATTCGGACTATCCTCATCTTGGTTGTTTTTCATACAACGTTTCGGCCGTTGTACTCTACATAGCGTAGTGGTTACAGAATCAGACAGAATTACTGCAAGTAATCTAATGGTTCTAGGTTCAATCCCAGTGTGAGACAATAATAATTCGAAAATACTACTACTGCTAAGAGGGGAGTGCAGTCGATATATCCCCGTTGGTTAATAAAGGGTTCGGTTCGTTACTTCCCAACACCAACCAGATGTTACCTGATGAAGGCCGGAGAGTACCGAAACGTTGTATGAAAAACAACCAAGATGAGGATAGTCCGAATAATAATAGAAATAATGTGACCAACTGTTCGAGCATTTCTGGAGAATTTAAGATTTTAACAGTATCTATGTATCACTTTATAGGCGATAGGAAGGGTTAAAATATTGGGAAATGGGTTCCACATGAACCCATGGTGAAATGCTCCATGACAGTGATAAACCCCACATCTCTCTTTTGACTTTTCCCTAAGCTTAGAGAATTTGGATATGAAGTCTTACATCGTCTTCCATATTCACTTGATATCTCTCTCAGACAATCATCTGGAACTTCATGTCTTCAACAAGGTTCAGTGAAGAAGCTGTAATCCATAGTTTCAGTAAATTTATGACCTATAAATGTCCAGGATCTTACAAAGATGGCATACTATCATCATAGGATTGTTTAAAAAAGGTTATTGCTTCCATTGTGTCATATATTTGATTGAAATATTTAGTCTCTCGTCATCATCATCAGTCTTTTAACGTCCGTCGTTGGATATAGACCTTCCCTAGGATTCGCCACAATTCTTTATCTTGGGCGTCGCAGAGCCACTATTTCCTGAATCTGTCTAGTTCATCTCTCCATCTTGTGTTCTGTCGGCCTCGGTTTCTTATGTGATCTCTGGGGATCCATGTTGTGAGATGTGATGTCCATCGGTTTTCATTCTTGCAACATGGCTTGCCCGTTGCCATTTGAGTTTTTTGATAGTTTCTATGATGTCACGGACTCCCATTTTCTTCGTTATATACTGTGCTGTCTTTTGATCTCTCCCTGTAAGATTGATTCTCTCATGCGCACGTTGCATATTTCTCGGTTTGCAGGTCTGTCTCTTGGTTAGGTTCCATGTTTCAGCTCCATAGGTGACTATTGGGAGGATGCATTGGTTGTATACTCTTCTTTTTAGGATTATTGGGATCATCTGGTTCTTGAAAGTTGAGCTTGCTCTGCCGAAGGCTTGTTATCCAAAGGTGATTCTTCGCTTGATTTCCTCCTCTTTTGAGGGTCTCATGGAGAGTCATTGTCCTAAGTAGATGTTGTGGTCTACCTTACTGAGTTTTGCATCTTCTATCTTATTCTCAACATGAATTTTGCACATGATTTCCGTTTTACTGAAGTTCATGTGTAGGCCGACTGTTTTGCTTTCTTTGTTTAGATCATCTAGCATTAGTTGGAGGTCGTGTAGGTTCTCTGCGAAAAGGACGATGTCGTCTGCAAATCTAAGGTTGCTCAAGTATTCGCCGTCTATTTTGATTCCTCTCTTTTCCCAGTCCATGTTCTGGAAGATCATTTCAAGGCAGGCTGTAAAGAGTTTAGGTGAGCTGATATCACCTTGTGTCTCACCTTTTGGGAACTGAAACAGTTCAGAGTCCTTATGTAGCCTAATGAATGAGTTGCTGTGGTTGTATATATGTTGCAGTACTTTAACGTATACAGGGTCTACACCTTGTAGGGCGATGGCCTTCATGACCATGGGAATTTCTACAGAGTCGAATGCCTTCTTGAAGTCTATAAATGTTACAGCGAGTGGTATTTTGTATTCTGCTGCCTTCTCTTTCAGCTGATTTATTGAATGAAGATGGTCCATGGTCGAGTAATTTCTTCTAAATCCAGCCTGTTCTCGTGGTTGGTTCTCGTCCAGTGTTTTAGTAATCCGGTTGGTGATGATTTTTGTGAAAAGTTTGTAAATGCAGTTGAGCAGGCTTATAGGTCTGTAGTTGGTGAGGTCTTTGGGGTTACCTTTTTTATGTAGAAGCATTATGATAGCAGTGTACCAGTCTTTCGGGACTTTACCCTGTTTCAGACATAAGTTGAATAGAATAGGTGGCTTTCTGTTGACTCTCTTACCAGCTTTTTTGAGTAGATCGATGGTGATGTTTTCTGTTCCAGGAGCTTCTCCTTTTTTTTTATTTGTTTGATGGCTTGCTTCACTTCCCATGGTGTAACTTCGGGGAAGTCTTCAAACTGATTGTCGGCATCTTCTGTATTCTGGTCGTTGTTGTTGTTGTATTGTCCGTATCTTGAAGAGTAGAGTTCCTTGTAAAATTCTCGTGCGCGTTAAACTATTCTGTCTCTATTTGTTGTTATGTCTCCGTTTGCTTCGAGAATGCTAGTTATCTGTTTCTTTCCTGTACTGAGAGCTTTGTTTATCGCTTTAAATCCTCGATGTTTTTCAAGGTTGGTCTCGATTATGGCTGCCGTATACCTTCTTTTGTCTTCTTTTAGTTTCTTCTTTATTGTTTTGTTCAGTTCGATTTCTTCTATTTTCTCCTTTGTGGTCGTTGGTGGTTTGAGGTTTCTGCTCTTTTCTATCAGTTTCCTGGTTTCATCTGAGATTTTGCTAATGATCGCTGTGTTTCTTGGTTTGATCATATTGGCTGCTTCTATCAGAGAGGTTGTTATTTTGTTGCGGAGTTCGTTGGCTTTGGTGACGTTTGCGTTGGTAAGGATATCAAATCTGTTTTTCAATTCTAGCTTGAAGGCTGGGTGAGTTCATTTGGTACGTTTAGTGGCTGCGGTCTAGTGTGGAACGTTTTCCTGCGTTCTTTATTTGTGTTTATTTGCATCTGACATCTTACCATTCTATGGTCGCTCCCTGCATTCACTTGGTTTAGGATTTGGATGTCTTTGATGGTGTGGTTTTTGTCCGTTAAAAGGTATTCTATTTCGTTTTTGGTTTCATGGTTGGGGCTCTTCCAAGTCCATTTTCTATTGGGTTGGGTTTCTTTCAAAAACAACAAATCATACGTAAAAACCTAATATCTATGATGTACGATGCACTCATCGAGTTTCCACACCAGTAATTATCAGTGGCTCTCACAAAAGATCAAGTGACAGCAAGCCCTCTCAATGCCCCAGTACTTTCCCCAGTATTGTAGCTCATTTTGATAATACTATCATCTAAAATGGTTGATATTTTTCCTTGGATTTACAATTCTTTCAACCTTTTTGAAAAGCGTTTTGGGTTATTATTGGTATCATTGATAACTGGTGGATCAAACGGGAGATCAAGTGAAAGCAAGTCCACAGAATTCTCCAACACTCTCCCTCGTATTCTTGTTTGTTTTTTTTGGTGATGCGGCCATCTGGAATGTCTTCATTATTTCTCAGATTTCTAATCATTCCAGCGTTTTT
Organism: Thysanoteuthis rhombus; assembly: GCA_963457665.1. Classification (NCBI taxonomy): domain Eukaryota; kingdom Metazoa; phylum Mollusca; class Cephalopoda; order Oegopsida; family Thysanoteuthidae; genus Thysanoteuthis; species Thysanoteuthis major. The sequence continues at coordinate 10,060,282 of OY735214.1, forward strand.
TGTTGGGCTCTTCGGGACCGTTGCAAGCAGTGGTAGAGCCTGGTCAAAAATTTGGATTGAAGGTTCAGGATGCCTTGTCAACTCAAAAATTTCTTTCACACTAAATCAACATCGAAAAAGCATCCAAAACGCAAAAATGCGCTATTTTTAAGCCATTTTATGACGATTAAATGGCTAAAAATTGCTAAAGAATTGGTACCACTCGTTTGATTTTTGGCCCTGCCAAAACTAGAAACACTAGTGAAAAGTACTAAATTGACAACATAAGTATCTAAGTTTCGTTGAAATTCGATTGTTTGGTGAGAAGTAACAATCTTTAAAAAAATGTAATGTTCATTTTTGTCGGGCTAGCCTCACCCCAACGTAAACCTCACACTTTTCAACTAATTTTTGCACGAATTATAAGGGTCAGTCTTGAAGAAATCGATGGGGTCTGGACCCACCCATCACTCCCTCTCTAGCTCCGCCTGTGGTTCCAAGTGCTTTATTAACGACGAGCACGACTGTCATTTCATATCCAATTTTTTTTTCACCTTCTTTGCGAACTCTCTGTACCCGTCTAGCTTATCACTTTCTTTCAGCTTCACCCAGTTGTCTGCCAGAAAAAATGGATTCTGCTATGTGACATATTTTCTTCTTGTTACAGGAATTTCTTGGTAAGAACGAGTTCCGTTCCAAGGTCTGTCGTCAAGTTGGATTCGAATCAACTATTATGTACGGTGTATAAGATCAGTAAGTCAAATGTTTGCTTTGGTATTGGTTTTCCCTGCATTATAAAAAAACGTCAAAGAAACTACTACTACTACTACTACTATAACAACAATATTATTATTACTATTATTATCATTACTATTATCATTATCATTATTAATAAGGTCAAAATAGCTTTTTACCAAAAATCAAAAAAGCATTTTCAGAAAGGATATAGAGGAGTACTGATGCCAGTTTTCAAGTCTGTGGACAAATCGGCATGGCCAAGAGCATTGGAACACACACACACACACACACATGGAAAAAGGATAGCACCCTTTGCCATCTTTGATGGCTATGATTGTTCAATATCATTATTATTATTATTATCATTATTATTATTATTATTATTATTATTACGCACCATGCTGTTTGGGTTGTTGATATTGAACATTAATACACTCATGACACACCTAAAAAGACGTATACCAACACAAGCACTTATTTTTTTTAAAAAAAACCTTGCCATCTTTGATGGCTCAGATAGTTCAATAATTACAAGCCTGGCTGTTGCAGGGTCAAATTCCACTCCCGGTTTCTGCCGTATGCGCCAGCTAAGCGATTTTTGCAAGTCTCAAGTCCGGCCAAGACCAAGACTTTATCCCTACAAGTTTTCATGACCACCCCCTCGGCATTATGCAGGCGTACTGAAGAGATATTCCCATCCTAATCACACAGCTTGGTATGTACTCAATTAGCTGCTGAATGCAGAGGGTAATTTGTCCTAATAAAGAGTTTCCCAACACTCTTTGCTCATCCCTGGAATCGAACCCAGGACCTTCTGCGTGTGAGGCAAACATGCTTGCCATCCATACGCCACTTATGGGCAACCGTAGGCCTGCGGGTCGTGGTAACATTTTTTGTGGCTCTCAGCCAATCAAGGCATTTATTTATAATCTTATGTATTTTTTTCAGAAAAACAATTTCATCACTTATGTTGTCAAATCACTATTGTTTTGGCTTCACGAATCAATTATATGATACTTGTAATTCATGTTTGTCTAAAATAGAAACTGTGTACGCTTTTTGTTATACGATCTATTTGGAATGAATGTGAGGCCTGGATAAAAACGAAAAAAATGTGTTGCGTGGCCCACTACACCAGAAAGGTTGTCTATGCCTGCATTACACTATCCGAGCAGACAGCTGAGGTCCCTACTCCCCTAAATTTGGTGAGGCTTGTTCTTATTTCTACGGTAGATAAACTGTGTCAACTTTGGACAGTCAATATTCGTTGAAGATTGTTCTAGTTCTTTTGTTAGGATAGAAAAAAAATCAAAGTCATCCTCAGGCTTGAACTGGAATTCGGCAATAATAATAATAATTATAATAAAAATGTTATTATTACACACAAGCAGCTTTATATCAACGCTGTTAGGGCTATTTATGTTGGATGTCAAAACACTCACATGTCATAGCATTAACGGCCACATACCTGTCATGTTTCAATGTGAAAAATGAGTGAAAACCATGCCCCCTTCCCACACACACACTCCAATTTTTTCCCTAGCGCGGAGAGGAAAATTTGGAGGGGTCATCTTGGGAAGTCTTAGGACATGCTCCCCCCTCCCCAGGAAATTTTTAAATTGATGTATCCAAGATTAAAATAACGTTTCAACCAAGACTCTTCATTTCATGGAGTGTTTTGGTTTCAGGGCATGTCAGCTACGGAACTTGATTGTTATCTAGAATTCTTTGTAAAACATGTTTAATCTCTGATGATATTTTTATCAGATATCTAAACCAATTTGATAAATCTATCATTATTATTTATTTATTTATTTATTCATTTTTGAAAAATGCGAGCGTGAGAATAAACCAAATGCGTTCATCTGCCTTTGAAGGTATACGGCTAACGTGATCCGACTTGGAATGCAGACGACATAGTTATTCCTCAAGCCAACGAACTACTAGGAGCTATGTTTTGATGTGTGGTGCAAAGTAGTGTGCCGTTCATTACAACGAACCGTTGTCAATTCTTCGATTAAAAAAAAAAAAAGGACTATATGACCGTCCGTTCGTAAGCACAAGTTATCCGAAAATCGGACATTCTGAACTCGGGAACTTCCTGTTTTTCCAATGCAAGTGTACGATTATTTTTCTCCTGCACTTCTCTTGAGTCGAAAGCGCTCAGAGAGTGCCTAACTTTTCCGATGCCATTGTTATTCTCCATAGATCTGCCCAAAATGTTTTTCCACGGCCTATTTGTTCAACCTTCCACAAAATCTGGTTGAAATTCATTGAGAAATTTTGGAAATACCTTGTAAACAAGAAAAAAAAATGGCAATATCATGTAGTTTGGACATATAACTACGACTCAGGGGAGGTAATTGTGCAAGTTTCTGCTCAAAAATTCACCAATTCTTCTATAGTCTATTGTCCACCCTTTACCAAAATATTATAGAAACTTATTCAGAACTTTTTAAGATGACCAATGGACAGCCGTGAGCGTGTACATAAATTTAATTGAAAAACAACCAAAAAAAACGATAGAAAAATATCTCTCAATAAAAAATAAAATCCTGGATCCGCCCTTAATTTTTACCACCTCTTTCTTACCCTATTGCCCACACCTTTCATAAAATTTCATTGAAATCCATTCAGTACTTTCCGAGATATCGGGTGGACAAACGTAGAAGTGCAACGTATATGTACGTCTTTTCAACTTGGTTGATATGTGAGACTATAGGATGTCCAGGGGTTAATGGGATTTAGAGTAAAAAGAGATATTTGAAAAATCGTACGGAGAATACTTTTGTTGAGAAATGCAGTAGATTTTACAACTACATAAGTAGTATTACATTGAGTGGTATATAACAAATTATGAAAGTCTGAATTTGCTGGATATCAAAATGTATTCTTTTATCTAGAACCAGAAGGGCGAAAACAAAAGCTTCTTATCAGAAATATTAGTCGAGAAAGGTTAATGAAGATTCGATGGCAGAAATGGGAAGAGAAATTTGAACTGAAATTACGCTTGAAAACCGGAAACAGAACCAGGGGCTCGTCGTCAGTACGAAACTCTTATCAGAATATTGAGATTGTTATCATATTGATTGCAAGGCGATGGAGAAAAGTGGAGATCTCCTTTGATAAACAAGAGGTCAAAAACCCCAGAATGATATTAACAAAAAGAATGTGTTAGTAAAATCAACTCTCTCATCTGAAATAGTAGCCGAGAAAGGTTAAAGAAAGGCTAAATAGCTGAAATGGGAAGATATTCTGAACTAAAATTAACTATCTCTTTATACCGTCAGACCTACTCTCGTATGAAGGCGATTATCATAGAAGTGGCGATCTTTGGACTTTCGTTGTGAGTAAGCACACTAATTCCAGACCAGCCAGAACCTATGAGACCCGTGTTCTCCATTTGACTGAACAACCCGTGAGGATCGTGGCTTTTGCTGAAGTCCAACTGTACTTACCATCATTTCGAATTACCATACCAGTAAATGAGCATACGGAAGAACCAACTCTGTTGTGAGTCGCTCGCTGCTACAAGATCTCCGTGCCATACGAGAATGCCACCCGAATAGAAATCACATTACCCCAATCTAAAAGGAAGCGTTTCTATGATTGTAGCCCTCGAGGTATTAAACTTTATATTCGTTTGATTAAACCAACGCGTTTTCGTCTATCTAGCTACCTCTCATTTTATTTTTAACACGTAACACATTTTGGACCGTCATCAACTGATTCCGCGCCCACGCCCGTAAGTGACCTTTCGATCTTGAACACAACGTGTCGGGGAGGGGCAGAAAATTAACAACAGACGTGAAGATTCGACCCGGCCGGAAAACTGAAACAACGAGAACAGACCCACTGTCCTTACCCATATTCCTTCACCCGGTTAATTTTTGGTGACAGACCAGCGGGTTTACAGGTAGAGGAAGTTGATTTTCCCAAGTGATTCTTCGAACACCAGTGATCCGTCTCCCTCCTCTTCTTCTTCTTCTTCTTCTTCTTCTTTCTTCTTTTTCTTCTGCTTCTTCTTCGTTGCACGAATTGGAATGATCAAGTTACTTTTCAAAACCTGTCTTTAATCCGAATATCTCGTGGAACCCTTGATTTTCTCTCCACTTTATATTGTTTTCATGGACGTCCACTGCCACTTTTCCCGGGGGGTTAGTGGTGCAAAAGGAGATATTTCTTTATTTCTGATCGCGTTATTATCAGGGTGATTAAGTCAGAATTTTCCATGGGTCGTAAGACCCCAATAAATACATTTTCTGAAAGAGCGTTAACTGGGGATCAGAACACGTTCCATTTTTTTATTCTTTATAGCCCAAAGGAATCAAAAGTTAGACAAAAACAAAGTTCCAAAATCAGGAAGAAATTTTAGGATTTTAATTTTGATGTTTGTACAAGGGGTAGGTAGCTTTCAATACTTCGATACGTGTTCACGCAGCGCATGCGCAATACGCCCAGCTATAACTATCAACGAACGCAATCACAAAGCCAAAAAGTAAAATAAAGATACACTGAAAGGAAAGAGTCAACTCGCTTTCGATCAAATAAGGGTCAAGGAAACCAATAATTGATCTCCCTCTGCGTCGAAATTACCCATCTGCTTGAATGATACGAAAATTGGTTGAAAGAAAACTTTCGACTTTTATTTCAGATCATTTCGGAGACAAAACTGCTTGAATTGGAGTTGACGTAATTTCGAGACAAAAGGTCGCGCAAATGAGTTGTAGTACTTTTTCGAGGGCAAGGGGGGGAGGGGTTAAATGTACGGCGCCTATGATTCTTTTTGTACACTTGACGTTTTGAGCATGTTGACAGAGCGCCTTTCAGTACGTCTGTATGTTTACTAAATGTTTCGCAAACACCCAATGAATGTATTATGCCAGCTACGAGCGTACAGATGCGAAACATCATCATCATTATTCTTTCAATGTCCGTCGTCGGACATAGACCTTCCCAAGGATTCGCCACTTTTCTCTATCATGGGCGTCACGGAGCCAGTACTTTCTGAGTTTGTCTAGTTCGTCTCTCCATCTAATATTCTGCCGGCCTCGGTTCTGCATGTGATCTCGGGCGATCCATGTCGTGAGTCGCGATGTCCATCGGATGTCTGCCATTCGTGCAACATTGCCAGCCCACTGCCATTTGAGCTTTTTAATGGATCATATGATGTCTCTAACTCTTGTCTTTTCCCGGATGTACTTATGGTCTCTCCATGTGAGGAGGCCCAGCATAATTATTGCACGTTGCATAGTTCTCAATTTGCGGATCTGTCTTTTGGTTAGATTCCATGTTTCAGCTCCATAAGTGACTATTGGGAGGATGCATTGGTTATACACCCTTCATATCCCATTAATCCTGAAAAGAAGGGTGTGTGCATCCTCCCGATGTGAAACATAGAAACTGACTAAATACCTCGGAAACAAACTCATTGTTGCATAAAGAGCAATGGAAAGGAAAATGTTTGGAATAACACCGAGAGATAGAAAAGATCAACATGGATCAGAGGATGTACCCGTAGTAAAATATATCAAAGAAATAATTAAGAGACAAAAATGGAGATGGGCTGGACGTGTAGGGAGAAGGAAGAGTAATAGAAGGTTCAAAAGGTGAACAGATTGGTGCCCTATAGACAGCGCACGCAGTCGGAGAAGACCAGACATAAGACGGATAGATGAGATATAAACTTTAGACATGGCAAAAGTTTGCACAATCATGGTCGACATGGAAGGAGCTGGGAGCAGACATGATGGCTTCTGTGGCTAACGATGATTGTCTTGCGCCAAACAAGACTCGGCTTATTAAATGTCGTCTCATCTTTCTAGCAAGTGTTTCTCCTCGTTTAAATCTGTAGATAAAGTTGGGAGATTGGTTTGCATTATTCCATTTCTTTCCGTTTGTCTCTCCGTTCGTCTGTCTATCTGTCCACTGGGTATCTCCGAAATGCATCCGAAAGCCCCCAAGGAAATCTTCTTCTTCTTCTTCTTCTTTTTCTTTTTCTTTTCTGTCCGTCCCCTCGTCTTTTAAGATCCTCCCCCTCCTCCTCCTCTTTCCCTTCTTCTTCTGCATTGCATAGTTCCATTCGCAAGGGCCAACAAAGCGTGAAATGTGACTAATCGATCCATCTGCAGCTGTTATCGGACTTGTACTGTTCGTATTCCTTTAAGCGGCAATACCGAAAGCGACTGATAAGAACGGTGGGCCTACTGCTGCTGCTGCTGCTGACGATGATGATGATGGAGAGAGGGACGAGAAGAAGAAGAAGAAGAAGAAGAAGAAAGTGAGATTAAGTCGAAGAGATAAGAAGGCAGAAAAGGAAGTTGATGGATTCAAATAGAGAATAGAACAGAGACATAATCAGAGAAGGACACGGCGAAAATGAAAATGAAACCAGATAAACAAACGCTCTGTACATCAATATATGAAGAGCGTGGTTCCAAAAGGCGATAAGCGCCATTTAAAAAAAATGTATTTAATTGAATTAAAAATCAAATTCTTGATTTAAACTTTCCAACTTATAAACCTTATAAACTGTGCATCAAATACACACACACACACACACACACACACACATATATATATATATATATATATATATATATATATATATATGCTTGATTCATGCAGCAGCCCGTTTTCTTTGATTGTTTATTCTATTCGTGTTGTCTGAGCCAAATGATATTTTCACCGTGTGATAACAAGGGATCATTTCAAATAAGAGTTTCTGAACCTTCTCTCTCTCACTCACTCACGCACACGCACACGCACACTCACACATATATATTTATCTATAATCAAAGTATCACTCCCTCGGCATTTCTTTCTAGAATCAGTATCTGTTTCCTCAATGAAAAGTAGCACACATACTCGTCGGTACCCCCCCCCCCTCATGATAAGCCTCACATACTCGTGCGTATACGTGTGTGTTAGACTTTTCAACGGGGGCACAAATACTGATTTTTGGAGCAAGAGCCGGGAAACAACACCTTGATCCTAGACAGAGTGCACAGATACTCTGATCTTGAGCAGAGTGGACGATCAATACGTAAATAATGCCCCCTTTTTTTTTCACGGGTACAATTTCAAAAATGGGCGACACCTGTCTGACATCTTTGTTACCAAAAACGAAAAGACCCGTTGGATCGTGGAGGTTATTGTAGCGGCAGAGCAAGATTGTAAGCGAGAGAAAATCAGCGAAAATACCTGGACCTTGCAAGAGAGCTAAAAAAAAAATATGTGTAACCTGAATATACCTCGTTATCATCTGAGTGCTTGTAACACAGTCCCAAAGGGCCTTGCTTTGTTATCCGTCATCCTAGCGTGTGTTATCTTGATCTTGCTAATTCTTAATGAGCACTTAGTGATTTGGGAAGATGAGAAGAATGAAGTGAAAAGAAAGGACTAGGTAGGGGTAGAATACTACCTCTATTAATGCTACAGCCCCTACTAATCTAAAGATATAAATACCAGTGTCACCAAATTGGTTCGTATATATGTATGTTGATCTGTTCACGTCGGAGAGTTGCAGCAGTATCATAGGTTTTATTCTCTTCCCCTCTTTAAAACTAATGAAAGAGAGCAAGAGAGTGAAACTTACCTGACTGTCTTAGTGCACGAATGTCCACTTGGAGGGTTTTTCAAAGTACAGGTTCAAACCTATTACGGTCATGATTTTTTCAGAAAGGGAACGAGAAAGACGCATAACTCGTCTGCCTTCCGACCTTCCTCACTGAATATCCACTATCTCTTACCTTGAACTCAACTCCCTCACACCTGTCACTGGCAAAATGTTCGGCGAACAGTTTTAATGTTGTAGCTACAAAAATGAGACCAAAAGCGCCCGGACACATACACACACGACACACACATATACACACACGAGGAAAGAGAGCAGAATCTGCAGGCCACTTGGCTGGTTAGTCAGGTGGACCATTTGAGGTACTACACTTCGAAAATAGGAATTTTACATTGAAATAGGTGGGGTGGGGGGACTGAGAATTGAATAAAAACGCAAAGATCGCGAAGAAACGAGGAAAGGAAGAGAGAAGCAGAGTAGAGGTGAACAAAAGGGTAGAGGGTGAAACAAAGATATTCGCTACAGGAAAACGGCTGAGCTCGGCCATCGAACAAGAAATACGATGGAGACTGTATACTACTACCACTAATAATAATGATAATGAAAAAGATGAAGAAAAAATGAAGGGCAACGCTAGAAGGTTAGTAAAATTACTAAATAATAGCGTGATTGGAAAATAAGAATAATAGACGGGGAAAGGTCTCCCTCCTCTGTGCTCATTCTTATTCTTCTTCTACTTCTATTAATAATGGTAAGACGAAGATGCAAAAAACGAATGTCCACAAGGGGTAGGTAAATGCCCTCTTTCATATTGAAGATGAAAGACTAGAATGAAGAAGAAAAGAGTGTCAAAGAGAAAAAAAATTGAAAGAGAAAACAGCTTCTTGTCTCCGTTCTCTCGTTGCCAATCCCGAATAAGCTTTTGTTGTTCTTATTCTTCTAATGCCACAGTTCGGACTTCTGAATACCAATCCCTCCATAATTCCACTCTCACTCCAGATATCCAAGGAATGCCGAAAAAAGACATTACCCGACTTTCCCATGAAACGAAATCAAAGAGAGTCGCAAAGGGTTAGAGACGAATGGCGCCTTGAATCTCACCAGATGAAACAGTCTCTTGAGTTGCCCTGGTCAAGCGATTAACAGCATGGGAAATCAAATGGGCGAGCCGAGTTCAAACTCCATATGAGACAATCTGCATTCACTTTGACCAAATGCCGCTGGAGAAGGCATGAACCAATCTTTTCTATCCCCTGTCATGGCAGGGAGGATTGCATGTGAAGTGAGTGACGCTGAATTATATAGCCGATCGCTTCGTAAACCAGATCACAACCAAAAGATTCGAAAATCCGATAATTCAGATTTTTAAATAGAGAAAAGAAAACTTTTTTTTTCCTTTGACATGAATGATAACACTGCTCAAAAATAAAAACGTTAACTATCATTATTAACGTATTTTCTTGACGTCGAAGATGCTATTTTTTTCCAAAAATATGTCTCGAAAATCTCTCTGCGTTCTATATATGGTATGTTTTCTATTTTCATATGCTCACCTTGATCCCAGTGGAAGGTTAGCAATGCCAGGTGTCGCCAAGCTGGGTTCGTGAAGGAAAAGGGGTTCTGGCGGAGTTCGTAGATAAAGTTTGACAGAGAAGCTTTACGATGAAATTCGGTCTTGTTAAGGATATTTGCTCACACAAAAAAACCCAAAAACTTGAAGCAAGATCATTAATTCACAGCAGGTAATTTTAACTAATCAAACGTTATGTTTTAATCGTACTTAACTTAAAAATACGGCAAGTCAATGCAAAGATGTTTACGTTTAGTATATTCCTTTCATTATTAGATTAAAGGGTTCTTTCTTAGTCTCTCAGGAATATTCAGGGTTTGTACTGTACTGTGAAAAAATGTTGGAGATTCCTGTTCTATGCTAGACATGTAATCTGAACTCCTGGAAAAAGCAAGACAAGCGGACGCCATTTCATCGAAACTATATATAGCTTGCCTTAAAATTTTCTTACGCAACATGGACCGGATAAATAAACATGCCGGGGAAAAAATCTGCTCAACATCGCATACAAAGTTCACAACAGAACAGTACGTAACATTAAAAAAATAAGGGATGAGAGATATTAATCGGCTAAAAAAATTGCACTAAATGTTAAATTTTCGTCCTTATAAAGACAGAAAAGCGGTAAGATTATTGCAAGAAGCGCTAAAAAAATTAAAAAATTAGAAAGCACTCCCGTGGGGCTTGGGAGCGAGAAAACTGGATGTTGGGGCGGGGGGTCTATATCCAACAACAAACTTTGAATGGATGCTGATGTTGATTACTATGATGATAATGATTCAGGATATTGTTCGTGTGCTATTTTTTCTAATGCTACTATGCTGTTAAATGTTATCCAGCTTTCCTATCAGTCCTTATAGCAGTGTTTATTATTATAAGCCTGCGTCAAATATTATCAAAACAATTCTACCTATTCTGTCAAAATCAACAGCATATATGAAATATATAAATGCACATTGCATTTTATATACGTGGATAACAGCGATTTGCATTGTCGTGAGCTGAGAGAATAGCCTTCTGCTAGCCACGGGCGGATTTTTTTTTTTCATTTCATTTTTATTTTCGTTTGTATTACGTTTCTCGGATTTCTCTATTACTCTTTAAATTCGACATTTCATGACGTCATCAGAACATGAATGAAATTTAATTCTACCGCATCAGCTGTATTTCATCATATCAGCCGCTCAGCTAAGCATGACAGAGGACATCTACACCTTATGATCATTCGTGTAAATCTTAAAATACTAAACGAGATTTCTGTTTTATGCAGATCAAAAATCAATTATCAACGTATAACATTAAAAAAAAGTATTTGTAGAGTCAGTGACCTAGAAAATCTAATCAATACTATATCCAAAGAAGGCACACCACTGAGACAATATGGGATGCTTCTATGTTATACTCCTAAACAAAACAATTTTTTTTTCCAAAAAACTTGTTCCCACAGCCTTATAATGACTATTGATTCATTTTTAATTACTCGCTCCGTCCAGAAATACATGAAAACATTTCTGCTCAGGCCCACCTCCCCAAAAGCTCGCTGACACGACTGACTCTTATTTCTAAATGGAGAGGGCCAGCTTACCCTGCTTGAAAATAAGCGTCCGATATCCAAGATTAGTATCTGGTCCCCGAACACTGACGTCAGGGTGCCCACTTGGGAAGTACGTAACTACATAAGCTCGAATTCAGCTCCAACACCAGCGACCGCTTTAACCGTTTCGTACCGATAGAGATACAGGGCATTCACATTTTGAGGAAAAAAAAGAGAGAATTTTTTTTTTCTTTAACTTATCTACCTTCAAGACAATATGACAAAGCGTAAGGTAAGGCCTCATTTTACATTTATTAATTTTCTTTAATTTTCTGTCCACTTTACCGCTCTTTAACGATCTTTATCTCATCCACATCGCCGTTCGGATTTGCGCGATATTCATGTCAATAACTTCCGCAACTTGAAGAATATTGTTTTGACGTACATGCAACTATAGCGCTGTTCGGCCCATCAAGCTCTAAAAGTCATACAGACGGCCTAAAAGGTATCATTTATTGTATTAAAAAAGATGATTAAACAACATATTTTGCGACAATCGACACGGTGATGAAATTAAAAGCCTGTCTTATGTTTGTTTGTTTTTTATCACTGACATTTGAAACGTTAAGGTGTGTGATATGTTGGACGCATTTTCTACCTTCTTACTTTTAATTCATAATGCGCAACCTGTAAAAGAACAAAAAAAACATTCATTTCATTATTGCAATATTTTCCGACTTAAATATAATTTAATTATATTATGTAATAATTTTTTTGAATACTTTTTGAGCGTCTGTATGACTTCTGAATCTTTTTTTTATGCTGGTTCAAACCACTACGGGTTTATGTACGTAGGACCAGAGACTATCGGCAACTTTTTTTTTTTTTTTTTTTCAAAAGCGCTTCATGACCTTCAAAAATTTTTAATTAGATCCAAACATTAATGGAAAATAGATTTTTACCTGACTATTTTTTAAAAAAATCTGTAGAAAATGAAATAAATATACATATGCAATTAATTTTCATACAAAAGAAAGAACTTTTATTTTGGAGTAACAATCCAAGTTATCCATTTTAAAAAAATACTTCAACGTTGACAAATAAAAATAATAGAAATTATTAATGATGAAAGATGCATTTTATTTGTAATCTAAATCATAAACGAAATTATCAAAATGGGCATGAGAATTGATTAATCGTATTTTTCTTTTTTTTTTTGCAAAAAAAATATATTTAAAAGAGTTATTTCAATTGTTGTGTAGTTGATGAAAATGACAATTGGAAGGTGAAGTGAAAAACTCAACAGGTCGGTGTCACATTTCAATTTTTTTTTTTTTATCATTATTCTGTAGGTGCAGTTTGATGCATTTCGACGGGGACCAGCCATCTTTTTCGCAGAAAAAATATTTGCAGCAGTTTCACTGAGAAAAATGTGCTGTTCATATTTCGATGCTGAAGAGGAGAAGATATTTTTCTCTGATGAAAAAAAAATGGCTGGCCCTCATCAAAATGCATTGAACTGCGCCTACGAAATAATAATTATAAAATTTTTAGATATGACACCTCTGTCTTGAGTTTTTCTGTTCACCTTCCAATTGTCATTTGAATCATGTTATTTTTTGCTATTTATCGATCCATTCATTCACATAATAATTTAAATTTCAAGACATAATGTGATATGTTCCGTCTCGAATATAATTTTCTAAAAAGCAAACCATGTCAGTGTTTCAAACAACCGTGTGACTTCTCCTTATATCAAAAAAGATATTTATCCACTAGTCTGTCTCTTTGTCCACACAATATCTCCAGAAGTTCTCTGTGAATTTAAATGATATTATGTGGAGGGGTGAGTCACGGGCTTAGAAAGAATTGATTATTTTTTAGGCAGGATGAAGGAATTTTTACACTTACCTCCCTTGCATCATGACTGTATGTCTGTTCACACAATATCTCCAGAAGTTCTCAATGAATTTCAATCAAACTTTGTAGATGGATGGGCCACTTGGTAAGGTGAAATTGATAAAATTTTGTGATGGATCAATGGATAATTTTTTCACAGTCCCCCCCTGCAGTGTCCACACAATGTATCCAGAAGTTCTCCTTGAATTCTAATTATATTTTCTTGAAAGGTTATGTTATGAGTTGAAGAAGAATTGGTCAAATTTTGTGGAGCAATCAGGAATTCCTTTTCAATTGGGCGATATCTTTTTCATACTTTCATGCATTCACTTATGTTTGTTCATACAATATCTCTGAAAGTTCTCCATGAATTTCGATGACGTTTTGTGGAAAGGTTGGGCCGTGAGTTAAGGGAGAATTGATAAAAAGGATGGATCACAAATTTTGTTTTCACAGTTACCTCTGCATCATAGCTAAATATCTGCACGATATCTCCAGAAGTTCTCAACAAATTTCAATGAAACATGTGGTCAGCTATCCTCTCATGTCTACAGGTACGGTGTTGGACCCTGGATGGTACACATCAATCAACGACAGGCCATTGTATGAAGTTGACATTCCACATGTATATCAGTTAAAACATAAGGCAATGCGTTTTTTTGGATCAGCGGTGCTTGGGGAAATCTAATAATTCACTTTTTTTGGATTGAAAATTTTTGGATCTTACTCCATAATTTCTATCAATTATCTCCCTTGACTACCGCCCTTTAGAATTATCTAAATTTAGATACGAAATATCTAAACTGGCAACACTGATAGTAACCAGAATACTCTGGAGCCATAGTTTCTTTGGACTGACAGGAAATTATTTGAAATATACACCTTTGGAACCTTGTACATTTAATTGCACTGAGACACATGCATACACACACACACATACATATATATGTGTTTATATATATATATATATATATATATATATATATATATATATATATATGCACATATATCCATGAGGAAATTGACTTTTAAAAAAGGCATTTTGATACCATATGCCAGTGTGTGGGGAAAAATGTGTATTTGTGTATAGGTAATGTGTGTGTGTGTATGTGTATAGGTATGTATGGCATTTGCTTACGGTGGTTTGTATCACAAGTGTGCTCTAAGGTATGGATGGCACAAAAGAGCAAAAACATTTTAGTGACTATAAAAAATCAATGAACAGTAAAAGCCTTTTTGGTACAATGTTTAAGGAGGGTGCAAACATTTTCTGATGGATCATCATCTGATGAGTGTCAGCTTTCAAGGATTTATTGTAAAAAAACAAATTGAAAACATTTTTCTCCTCCCCTTTTATGTTTTGCTATGCTAATTACGAGTATTTTAAAACTTTGCACCACTAAAAGACTTTTTATTAATTCTCTTATTTCTTTTTATTTGTTCACAGTTTGTAACATAGAATGAAAACTTCACGATTGGGGACCGCCTTCTCTACATCGTACAAAAAAAAGGCTTATTACAGACATTAAAATATTTTTCTCGTTTTTGTGCATCCATACAATATTTTCATTGTTGTGTTTTCGTCTTTCTATCACAACTACAAACTAGTTATTTTGAACAAAGTCATTTTTCATTTGGAATTAGTTACACTAACGATGATTCAGGCAACAAGCATGCTAAGTATTGTTCAACAACAAGGCCATTTAATTGCTTTAAACAATCAGGCACAAATTTAGGGCACCGAGTTAGAGCCCAACTCACTACAAAAGTGGATTGGTCCACAAGGTGAGTTCGTAAACCATCATGCCCAGGGTTGGCCTTAGGGGCCGCGGCACCAAATTAGAAACGCTTTTTGCTTGGCACCTGGTTTAAAAACCAAGGTATGTTTAGAATTTTTTTAGTTAATTATAGCCTTTACACGTCTACTGAAGAATGGAAAGCTATCAAAATATGCACTTGGAATTTTCACAATATAAAGAATGGAAAGCTATCAAAATATAAACTTGGAATTTCCAAGATATAATTCTTCAATTTATTTCATAACCGATCAATGAATTATTTGATTTAAGTACTCTGATAAAAAAATAAAAAAAGATATATAAGCTGTTGAATTTGCCATTATTACGAAGGTGGTTGATTTGGGATGAACAGACTGGATTGTAAATAATAACCAGATATGGGAAACAACTCAATTAAATTTGGAGCATTGGCTTATCCTACGGTTAGGAGCACACTGCCAGGGACCACTTTATCAGAGGATTGCTGTATGGTTACTAGGGATACTAGGGAACTCAGAAATGTTGAGGCATCAACACACCCTTTGTCATCAGGAGCTGTTGATTTAGGACTGAGAGGAGGAGCACTCCTTTAATAGGTGGAGGGGCAGGTAACTCCAAGGGAATTTCATCTTCATGAAACAACGCCTTCATTTTATGCTTACTAACTAATAAATCCAAAATTGGTTCATAATATTGTTACAAAAATAATCTTAAAAGTACAGAATATAAGTTTATACTTGATCATAAATAACATGAACAAGCATTATGGACTTCTTGAAAATTCAGAAAAAAATTAAAATCTTTACTGTTCTCTGTAAAACTTGAAATGTATCGTTGGGTGTAATTTGCAATGTGTTGTCTTGCGTATTTGACAAGACGAGTAGATTACCCCAGTATGGGGCCCCTATTAGATGTGAGACTCATCCGTGAGCAGTCGGTCGAATTGGTATGAATCCAGCCTTAATTGCACTCTGTAGGGTGTCCGCTAGCTTCCATTCTTCTCCGCTTATCACATTTTTCTTTGTTTCAGAACTCTATCCGAGAGGACCATACCCATAAGTACTCTTCGGCCAGTAACATAGAAGAAGTCCATGTAGATTTGCCTCAACACAGACAAATAGACGGAGGTTGGGCGTGGGCTGTGTTGTTCGCAACTTTCTGGTGTCATGTCATTATCGGTGGCCTGCAGCACACCAGTGGAATGGTTCGAAACGCACTACAAAAGAGTATTCGCGAGGAAAATCTCCACTACATTCCCTGGCTTGGGTCTATGTATATCGGTCTAATCAGTTTAGCAGGTGAGTTTCCTTATCTATATATATATATTAGTTATAATTATGTAGACCTTTTCATGCGGCATTTTTTTTTTTCAGTTGTAGTGAAATGGATCGTCTAAATAAATGAAGAAATAAGCACTGTGCAGGGAATGAATCCACGTCCACCTTAGAAGCAGTCTTATATGCAGGCTCTGCTCTTACCAGTGAGCTTAAAACTCTCTCATGACTAGGCAGAGGTCAGAGTGCAATTAAATTACCCATTTCTTTACTTACGATCATTGGTACAATAATTTCATATATGTTATTCTCTATGCCAACAGAATGAAATATCAGTAAATGGACAATTTATATCCAACAGAATGTGATAATTATATAAATATTTTTTTGTTTTTATTTATTTACATAATCAAAGGCTGCTCATTTTGCTACCAAATAAAATCGGCACTAAGTAAAAACAAACCCCTATGAAAATGTCAATATAATTATAATATCTTGTGGGATATAAATTATCTATTTACTGATATTTCATACATACATATGTATATATATATATATATATATATATATATATACACATCTACACTTACATTGATTTTTATATAACATTTATGATTTTTATATCCTGCTGTCTAGATATACTGTAATCAGAGTATGACTGGGTTAATTGGTATTTTTCAAAATATTGAGAGTGGCTATTGGATGTTTTTCAGTTAAATGTGAGACATTATATATTTGTTCATACATTCGTTATCCTCACGTATAATGATCAGTGACGTGTGATTGTTTCCTGTCACGCTTCAGTCGTCAGTGATGTTCGGTGGTGTAGCTCAGTAGGAAGAGGACATCATGTTACTTTAAACGTGATAAATTGTATCATCTCTTGATTTTACCTTTCGATTAGTTTATTTTCAAGGTAATACGAGACATGAACGAGAAAATGTTACCTACAACGCTGTGTACTATACAAATAAAAAATCACTTAGTTATCTTCATTTTTGATGTCGAGGAGTACACTGGTATGATAATAATCACAATAATAACAACATCGCCTTGTAGCAATGGTAAGCGAGTTCATCCCGCTGAACATCGCTGCTGTTGTAAGTTCAATCCACACCGGATGCTCCACACTAATGGCCCTGTACTCTTAGGTGCTACCCCCACCCCGTCCCTGCTCTTATTAGGACCCACCACAAATCAATTTGCAAGACTCCATCTCTTCTCTCTCCTCCTTAATAGTTGGGAGAAAGGACGACTGTGTCTTTGTGCCCAATATGTTTGCTGTACATGACATTTGTTTTGATGAAGTTCACGTGGAGACCAATTTTTTTGCTCTCTCCATTTAATTTGTCCAGCTTTATTTGGAGATCATATAGGTTCTTAGCAAAAATGATGTTTGTCATAGCAAATCTGAGGTTACTTAGATATATGCTGTCGATTCTGATTCCTTTGTTTTCCGAGCATAAGTTCCAGAAAATCATTCAAGGCAGGCTCTGAAGAGGTTGGATGAGTTAGTATCACCTTGTCTCACTCCTTTTTCTATTCGGAAAGGTTCTTAGTCTTTATGTAACCTGATGGAGGAACTGCTGAGTTGGGAGATATGTTGCAATACTCTGATATATACAGGGTCTATGCCTTGTTGTACGATAATGTCAATGACTTTGGAGATTTCCACTGAGTCGAAGGCTTTTCTATTGCCAACGAATGCTAAAATGAGTGGCATTTTGGATTTGGCAGCTTTCTCTTTTAGTTAGTTAACTGAATGGAGATGGTCAATGGTGGAGTAACTTTTTTTTAGAGTCACCTTGTTCTTGTAGTTGGTTTTCATATAGCATTTTCGTGATTCCGTTAGTGATCACTTTGGTGAAGAGCTTGCAGATGCTGTCGAGTTGGCTTATTGGCCTTTGAAAACTATTAGAAGATATCTCGGTACAGGAAGAAAGCAAATAACTAGTGTGTTCAAAGTATATGGAATTTTAGTGATGGATAGGGACCAAATGTACTGAGGAATTTTACAAAAACCTCTATTCCAACGAACAGAGGACACTAAAGAGATTATACTAGCCAACAGAAATCAGTTGGAGGATTTCCCCGAGGCTACTCTACTGGAAGTGAAGCAAGCCATCAAACAAACAAAAGAAGGAAAGGTGTCTGGACCTGATAACTTCACCATTGACCTATTCAAAAAAGCCAGGAAAGTCATCTGTAGGAAATTATCTGTTCTATTCAACTTATACCTCAAACCAAGTGATTATCCAGGAGATTGAAACATGGCAATCATGATGCTAATGAATGAAAAATTAAAAACAAGTGTGGTACTGCCAGACACAAATTAAAAGAACCAATTAAGTATAAAATTACATTGTAGATTGAGCCCCACACTAAAAACCTATTTAGGGGGAAGGGATATAAATGAAAAAAAACAAAACATTTTTTCTAGATATAAAAAGGTGTAAATGTTTAAATTTCCAGCCCTTTAGCTTTATTGGTGATGTATACATTGCCAGCCATAGGGATTTAAAAACTGTAGAAACTTATCCTTGATGGTGACTGTTTCTAATTGGGAATCCCCTATGTCTGTTAGCTCCCTACAATTCAGAATTAGCTTCCGGCAACTTTTGGCTTTTCATCATCAAAAGAAAGGAGATCACAGACCATTGACAAAATTAGGGAGAACGCAATTTGGCAGCTGATGGTGATCCTGAAAGTGGACTTTACAGACTGGATGCTCGGATAAGTATATGATCTCCCACCGGGTGTACTTTGGAGAAAACTAAGGTACCATTGCCCTAGATAGGCTATTCTTTCATTGATATCAAATGGCTGGATACTTCCCAGACAGACCTTGTATATATCCATATATATGTGTACATATATATATCCATATGTGCATATGTATCTATCTATGTGTATATATATATATATATATAATCACAAGCATATACATACAGAAGTCAATAACAGAATTCTGAAAAAAATTGCAGAGCTTTCAGAGTCACTGTTTTTTTTTAAATATCTTAAAGTGGAATTTAGGATCATCATTCGAATAATATCAGGCAAATTTAGTAACAAATTCTGTTTTACTCCATTAAGGAGTCATTTTTTCCCAGAACATGACTGTACATCTAAATTTTGGCATGAAAACTCACAAGACATTCAGTTATGACATATGACTTGTAAGTAGTCATTTAAGGTCACCAGAGGTCATCAAAGACTGGAGCATGTCACTTCTCACCAATTGAAGTGAGTTCTACCAAAATAGAGTAAGATATTGAGTTTATTATGAAGTAGAAAAATTTTGAAACCTTTATAATGGTATGATGGATGAGTTCAAATTTGAGGTACCAGAGGTCATTGGAGGTAGGGATAATTTGTGGCCTTTATAATCTATATGGCAGCCAGATCGTAGCTTTTTACTTGAAGGTAAATTGGTTCTCAACAGGGGTAGAACAAGATAATAGTATAGGTGGTGCTGATCTCCAAGGCAATTGGAGGTCACCACTGGTCAATTTCTGATTGAATTAGCTTTGTTCGGGCATGTGAAAGAATTGTTTAAAAAATCTTGATTATTTTCTGTTTCGTTTGGAAAAAAATTTGATACAAAATTTCTTTAAAAAAAAATGACCTGTTTTGGGGATATTATGTATACATATATATATATAAACACACATAAATATGTATATGTATGTATATCCTTACATAAACATATTTATATGTATGTATATATATATATATATATATATGTATATATATATATATATATATATATATATATGTATATATATATATATATATATATATATATATATATATATATATATATATATATATATATTAGCTTTACCTTTTCATAGTGGTACCCAATTGAAAAAGGACTTATGTTGTGTCAAACTAAGGGATTGAATCATTCGTTTGTTTGGTTCAACAGGATATTTTTCAGTAACGGCTACTTTTTTGTAAGTAAATGTCACTATAATTGAAGAGATCCCTGAGTGTAGTTGTGCTTGTATATAAACGCTGAGATTACTTGACAACTAGCCATTGTAAGAAGTTGATATTTGCTATATATAAATTAGTCAGCAGACGAGACATTGCAGTGTCAAGTTTATAGTGGTGAAATAACTAAATTTGCAATAGATCTAAATTCAGATATGAGATATCTAAATTGGCAACCTTTGGAAAGGTAAGGAAATAATTTGAATCCATAGTTTCGTATGACGGACAGAAAATTATTCCCCGATTATAACAGGCTGCTCTACACATTATATATATCCTGGCCCCTTCTAGACATTCAGCTTTGGAATTGACACTACTGTGATAGTGTAAATGACCTTTTTTTTTCCATTTGTTTTGTTGTTTAAGAAGAAATATAGTTGAAAGATATTTTTTCCATGTTGGTCTTATTTAGATGCCTTGGTGTTGCTTTTCTTTCCAGGGCCTCTATCGAGTTTTATGGTGTATAAATTGGGTTGCCGAGCTACGGTCTTAATCGGTGTAATATTAGAAACAGTGGGTTTTGTGAGTTCTTACTTTGTGAGGAATGAAAAAATGTTACTCCTAACCTACAGTATTTTAGCTGGTAAGTATCAAACTTTATTCCATTTTGGGGGGGGGGATGCACTTGCATCTATAGCATCAATTGCTGTCACTGACTGACATACCGAAATGTTAGTTACATCCCTTGCTCTCAGTATTCCATGTTTTCTTTTGGATGCACTGGCATCCTTAGCATCAATTGCAGTCACTGACTAACATTCCTTGCTCTCTGTATTTAATTTTTTTAGGGGGGGATGCACTGGTATCTCTAGCATCAACTTCTGTCACTGATTGACGTACCGAAATGTTTGTTACATCCCTTGCTCTCGGTGTTGCCTATTTAAATGTTCTCCATCCAAATCCAGATGTTTTTGGATAAGTTCAGATGTCAGAAATTACTATTTTGATGATTTCAAATAAATACGTGATAGTTTTTATTTAATTTGATAGAATAAATTATGCATTATATTTAATAAATCAAGTAACATTTAGATGAAATACATATTGAAAACTGAAGTCACATTTGATTTTTTATATTTCTTAAATTTTGGATAGGTATCTGGAGAATTTTGATTATGCAGTGTTTCAAGATGATTGATGTAAACTTGACCATAAAGTTGGCTACACTGGACTTGCTAGATCTTCACACAAAAAATAACTTGCACATCTATGGTCTGAATTTCAGGCTTGTTTAATTGTTAGATATGAAAAAGTTGTTGACTATCAATTGTTTCTCAGCTGGGAGATGGAAAATATAAAAACAAAGTATTTCCATAGTCCCAATCATTTCCAATACTCTTTCATAGTCTCAATCATTGCCAATACTTTTCTATAGCCCCAACTATTGCTAATACTTTCGCATAGTCCTAATCACTGTTAATACTTTCCTTAATTCACAATCATTGCTAATACCATTCCATAGTCTCAATCATTGCCAATACTTTTCCATAGTCACAATCATTTCCAATATTTTACCATAGTAACAATCATTGCCAATAATTTTCAATACTCACAATCATTTCGAATACTTTTCCATAGTCCCAATCATTGCCAATACTTTTCCATAGTCCCAATCATTGCCAATACTTTTCCATAGTCCCAATCATTGCCAATACTTTTCCATAGTCCCAATCATTGCCAATACTTTTCCATAGTCCCAATCATTGCCAATACTTTTCCATAGTCCCAATCATTGCCAATACTTTTCCATAGTCCCAATCATTGCCAATACTTTCCCATAGTCCCAATGATTTCCAATACTTTTCCTTTGTCCCCATCATCGTTAATACTTTCCTTTATTCACAATCATTGCCAATACTTTTCAATAGTTTCAATCATTGCCAATATTTTTCCATAGTCAAAATATAGAATACTATCTATTTTCAAAATTTTTTTCCCAGGTTCAGGATCTGGTATTACATATACAGCTGTTATGGTAGTCATTGGCTACAATTTTGACAAATATCTTGCCTTGGCATCAGGAGTGTCTGTCACTGGTCAGGGCGTAGGTCTTCTGCTCTTTTCCATTTTCCTGAACTTCATCTTTGAGCACCATGGCCTAAAATTTTCTTACCTTGTTATGGCTAGTCTATCTCTCCAGAAATGTGTCTTTGGCAGTCTTCTTTGGCCTTCCACCCTTGAAATGGCCAATACAGACAGGTTTTGGCATAGGACCATCCAGTCTCACTCAGATGAGACTATAGAGGCCGAGGAAAACAAGGACTCAAATGCATCTCTGCTTAAGGTATGTTATTATTCATATTATCAATTTATATATTTTCTTATGAGAAAAATAAGCATTTATTCTTTTTTTTTATTATTCTAAATTTTTTTTCTTCAAACTTTTTCCTTTTCTAATTTTGTTCCTTCTTTTCGTTTTTATTATTTTTTATAGCTTCATCTTTTTTTATGCTTTATTCTTTTCATTCTTTTTTTTATTTTATTTTTTTTAATTTTTTCTTTTTTAATTTAATTTTCCCTTCATTTTTACTCATTCGTATCTTTTCCTTTTTCCTAATTTTACCTTTTTTATTAATGTTTCTTTTTTTTTTCTTTTTCATCCTTTTTTTTTCTTTTTATTATTTTTTCTTTTTTGTTTTTTTTTCCTTTGGAAAATATTCAATTTCTTTTATTATTTTCAATATTTTTCAATTTTTTTCTCTTTCTTTTTCATTTTTCATTTTTTTTTTCCTGAAAATGTTTTAGAATCTTTTCAAAATTCTTCTTCTAAATTTTTTTCTTTATTTTTTTCATTCTTTCTTTTCTTTTTTTCCTTTTTTTTTCAAATATTTTTTCCATTTCTTTTTCATTTTTTTTTTCTGAAAATGTTTTTCAGTCTTTTCAAAATTCCTCTTCAAATTCTTTTTTCTTTCTTTTTTTATTCCTTTGAAGCCATACTTGAGCATCCTTCGAAATTCCAAATTTGTCAACTTCATCGTCTGTCTCATATGTTCAAGTTCAGCTGAGGGTATCGTCTACCTGATATTACCCGGTTACCTCATCAGTCAGGGTTCATCTTCAAACGAGGCTGCAACAATCCTTTCATTGATTGGGGTCTGCTCAACACTGACTCGACCCCTCATGGGCTTCCTGGCCAACACCGATGAGGTTGACATTTTTCTCTTGTTTCTGGCCCCTTTTGCGATCCTGGGGGTGTTCACCCTCCTCTTACCATTCTATGTACACTCGTTGGCCGGAAGAATAATCTATGGGATTTTCTTCGGACTATATAATTGTTCAGTGTACTCTTTATTGAATAAACTCACCGTTCGGATCACAGGAATCGATCATTTGGCAGCTGCATTTGGCTTTGAAATGTTCATTTGGGGAATGGCAGGAATCTTGGGAACTCCGTTGGCAGGTAAGGGTGACATTATTTTCTTTCTCTCAATCTCTCTCTCTCTCTCTCTCTCTCTCTCTGTGCCCCTTTCCTCATGCACACACATGCATACAGAGGGGTGCTAGAACCAAGCAGGCAGCTGCCAACACCCCCATCATCACCTTCTTGGCATAGAGTCAGCGGGGGAAGCTGTTTGCCCTCTATGAAAAAAGTAAAGTGTTGAACATACTGAATCAAATATCTGTTTTTAATCAGCAGCTGAATAAAAAATTTCCTTATAATTCAAAAAAAATATTTTATCTATACTTTATAGTTAGAAAAATCCCAAAGAAAAATTCCAATACCTAGAGTAGCAAACATCTGTGTTTTGTCAAATTCATTTCCTTCCATGTTATGAAGCAAACAAGCTGTCATCAATATCATCTTTTGATCTTCAACTGAAAACCACTGATTAGATAAAGGGTAAGTGAAAAGGGTTGTGAAAAATCAAGGGAGGTATTTGAAATAGTGACACGAAGTGTTGCCAATTTAGATGTTTTTCATCTACATGTAGATGTTTTTGGTTTCCTCTTAATGTCAGGAATTGAATAGATGATTTTTAATAAAATAAGCGATATTTTTGTATAATTTATGGTAATAAGATAATCATGTATTATTTATTTATTTCACTATTTACGACCAAAACTGTCAAAAAAGTTTTCTTCACTTTTCAAATTGATCTGGCTGGCTGACTACATATGTATATAGCACTCATACAGGCTGCACCAGTGGCGGTAGAAGGCTGAAAATTTCAAAATTATCCTCTAATTATGTCTACAAAGAATGTCTTTCGAAAATTCCCCCATAATAGGTTTTTAGTGGGGGTTCAATTTCCAATGAAGTCTATGATAAATTGTTACTTAGTTTGTGCCCGCTTGTTTTTAAAAAATTCAGCCTATTTTTTATTGATCACAGCCCAGTAAAAGGCTAGAGAAATAACTATTGATCACTCCTTTCTCCAATTTTTTTTATTGATCTCCCTCAACAAGATTTGTTACCAAAAGATGTTGGCCACATGACAGTTTCTGTTGGGTGACTATTTGCTTTTATCTTGCAGACATCATCATCAGATGGAGTGGTTCATCCAGTTCAGCTTTCTTTCTTGCAGGTAATTTATGGATTTATAAACCTTCGCAAACATGTACATTAGAGCAGGGATTTTCAAAGTGGGGGTTTGCATAAGGGTTACCAGGGGTCACAGAAATATTCTTGAACTTTTCTTCAAAGAATAATTATTTAATGACACCATCTTTGCTCCAAATTAGAAAAAAAAAAAGTTGAGTTTACAAGTGTGAAGAAATATGGTACTGGTTCTCTAAACGTATACTATCGAACATCATAATCACAAAGACATTATTGGAAACTAAAACCAGTTCACACATTGTCCGTCATTCAAAGATCTTGTTGTGCCAAGATTGGAGCAGAATGCTCTTACAAATGAGTGTATGTTTTCATACACAACAGTAATTGCAGTCATGACTCTATCCATTTTGCTTGCTCAAGTTAGTGCAATCTGTTTTCCATTTGCCTAACCCTGGCTCATAATGGAGCCATCATAGTATCAAATGTTTGGGTTCTCGAGGGTTTCATAGCAGCCTTTATAACTCTCCAGTAAGTTTCGTATGATATTGCCCTCTTTGAGTAGCACTGAGTTCCACTTATGGGGGGGTTATTCACTGTCCCACTACAGCAAATTATGACACAAGGTCGAGGCTTGACGTGGGAAGATTAGGGAACCATCTGTCCAAAAATGGCTCCAGCCGAAGCAGCTTCGGTTTGCTAAGCAACCAAAGCAACCTCCACCACGAAAGCATCCACCAGGGGACCTGCTCCGTTAAGTGCAATGGAGCATTGCTGCTCTGGGGAAACTGACCCCAGCAGCTGGGCTGAGTAATAATAGGAGAGCCCAAGGACAAGTCCAAAGGCCTCCAATGCGCTTAGCAGTGGCAGCCTCAGTAAAACCTCATTAGCTGACACACTGCACCGGTCTACTCGGACTTGACACCATCTACAACCCAATCTCCGGCCCATTTGACGGGCAAGTGTCAGTAGTTGCACCTCGGGCTCTGCCGTGGAACAGATACTACACTTTGATCTAGTTGATAAGGCCCGAAAAAGTGGTATTATGCTGAAAAAAATATTGTTCTTGTTATGTTTTATGTTAATTTAATTTTAAAAAATGTTCTTGTTTTCAATAGCAATTTTTAGGTCTTAATTTGTTTTGTGTTTGCTTAGTGTTAAATTGTATCCTATAGTCTCAGTTCTGGGGTCATATTTAATGATTTTTATTGGAGGGTGTGCAGGCCTTTAATTTTCAAATAGAATGGGTAGCAGGCCAAGTAAAGGGAGTATTGTTTCTTATGTATGGCTAACATTGCCTTTGAAAATTGCTAAAATCAAGCTAAATTGCATATTAGCCTATAATTAGGCTAAATTTTACGTATTTCATGTATTTTCATTTAAAGCCGATTTGTCAAATAAAATAACTATACACTAAGACTCCAGAATAAATCAAGAATGAAAACAGAACATTTGATTTTTATTAAAATAGTTCTAGTCAAAAATGGCTAATTTGGCAACCCTGAGAATCATTCGTTGCCTGAAAGAAAAAGTTGCAAGTGAAATGGAAAAAAATAATTCTTTCATCCAATTATTTCAAGGAGTCAATTTTACTTCCAAATTTTTGGTCTACTTACTTCCTGAAGATTACATTTACTTCCTTTGGAAGATTGGCATTGCTGTTGGGATAAATCGTTACTTAAAGCGTTACTTTTAGAACATCCTGCTTGCATACTTATAAATTATATATACATGTACATATACAAATTCTATATCCATATTATGTATAACAGAAACATATAAATTATTGATATATAAATATGTGAGTGTGTGGAGTGAGAGAGAGAGAAATGTCATATTGAACGGACAGTAATTTTTTTCCTACAATCTTCTGTTTTATTTCCAGGTTCCATGTACATCATAAGTGCCTTTGTGGCCTTTTGCCTCCCGATGAACCTTGATAGGGTTATAATTGAAACTAAATAATGACCCACTTCATGTCGGACATCCGCACTACACCACTGACATATTTTATTTGCATGATGAATCGAACAACTGTAGTACTCAAAGGTGGTGAACAGTTTTGACCATACCATTCTGGTTACTAACTTGAAAATTGGCATCAGTACTCCACAGTAACCCTTCTAAAAATGTTTATTGATTTGGGGGGAAAAATGCTTTTCTGATCGGTTTATTAATAAAATCTAGATTCTCCAGAATCTAGATGTTTCAAAATATTATTTTTACTCCATTCCAGTGAAAAAAAACATTAAGGTTCTGGAGGATCCAGATGTTTGTAAATATTCTTTGGATTATTTTAGATGTTTTCCCATGGATAAACATCTAGAATTGGGGGGGGGGATATAGATATTTGTAAATATTCTTTACTCTATCTTAGATGTTTTCTCATGGAAAAATATCTAGAATTCTGGAGAATCTAGATATTTGTAAATATTCTTTACTCTATTCTAAATATTTTCCGGTGGAAGAAAATCTAGGATTCTGGAGGATCTAGATATTTGTAAATGTTCTTTAAACTATTTTAAATGTTTTCCAATGGTTGAACAACTAGAATTCTGGAGAATCTTGATATTTGTTAATGTTCTTAACACTTAATCAGACGTTTTCCAGTGGATAAACATCTAGAATACAGGTGAATCTAAATGTTTGTAATAGACCTTTTTCTTTATTTTAGATGCTTTTTAGTGGAAAGATATCTAGAATTCTGGAGAATCTAGATGTTTGAAAATGTTATTCTCTCTATTTTAGATGTTTTTTAGTGGAAAGATATCTAGAATTCTGGAAAATCTAGATGTTTGAAAATGTTATTCTCTCTATTTTAGATGTTTTTTAGTGGAAAGATATCTAGAATTCTGGAGAATCTAGATGTTTGAAAATGTTATTCTCTCTATTTCAGATGTTTTTTAGTGGAAAGATATCTAGAATTCTGGAAAATCTAGATGTTTGAAAATGTTATTCTCTCTATTTTAGATGTTTTCTAGTGGAAAGATATCTAGAATTCTGGAAAATCTAGATATTTGAAAATGTTATTCTCTCTATTTTAGATGTTTTTTAGTGGAAAGATATCTAGAATTCTGGAGAATCTAGATATTTGAAAATGTTATTCTCTCTATTTTAGATGTTTTTTTAGTGGAAAGATATCTAGAATTCTGGAAAATCTAGATATTTGAAAATGTTATTGTCTCTATTTTAGATGTTTTTTTAGTGGAAAGATATCTAGAATTCTGGAGGATATAGATATTTGTAAATGTTCTTCAGTGTATTATAGATGTTTTCCAGTGAAAAAACATGTAGTTTTCTGGAGAATCAAAATGTTTGTAAATGTTCATTACTGTATTTTAGATGTTTTTTAGTCGGAAAATATCTAGAATTTTGTAGAATCTAAATATTTGTAAATGTTTATTTACTCTATTTTTGATGTCTTCCAGTGGAAAAACATCTAGAATTCTGGAGAATCTAGATGTTTGTAAATATTCTTTACTCTATTTTAGATGTTTTCTAGAGGGAAATATTGAGAATTCTAGAGAATATAGGTGTTTGTAAATGTTCTTTACTCTATTTCAGACATTTTCTAGAGGAGAAACATCTAGAATTCTGGAGAATCTAGATCTTTTTAGATGTTCTTTACTTTATTTTAGATGTTTTCTAATGGAAAAATATTGTATTCTTGGGAATCTAGATGTTTGTAAATTTCTTTCACTCTGTTTTAGATTTTTTTTCTAGCGGAAAAGACGTCTAGATATTTTAGATATTTTCTTGTGAAAAATCCAATTTTCTGACCATATTTATTCTTATTTTTCTACATGACTGCAAATTTGATGCTACGGTTGTTTATTTCTTTGATAGCAAAATCCTATCACTTTTTCTATTCTTATATTATTCTTTGAATTCTGCATGTTTATTATGTCATCAGATTATGAATGAAATTGTATTTTACTATGTCAGTTGCATCCATTAGCGTGCCAGAAGACATCTGGACATTGCTAATTATTGTATGTGTGGATTGAAAAAGATTCATCCGATTCAACTCAAATATTCAGAAAAACTGCTCTATTTTCATTTAATATTAACTCTACCTACTTCATAAGTGCCTTGCAGGAAGTGAAGCAAAATATTTCTTAATATTTTACGCAACTATTACGTAGATTTGAAAAGAAATTGTCATAATGTACCAAATTTTACGGGCATAGCATCAAATGTACCACAATGAAAATAGAAGGATATATTTGATACAAACGTACCAAAAATGGCAGCCATGTTGTTGATATTTTGAGTCTGCGAAAAGGTTTATGAGAATATATCAATCCTGATTTTCCATGAACTAACAAGCACAGTTTGTAGCACATGCCTATAGATTTGTTCTGATACTAGTCATTCTTACGGAGGGCAGCCAGTGGTAGGTGTTCAAGCCCAGGTAAGAAAGCCAGATTTCCAAGAAGTCTATTTTCAAAGCGGGTAGGCCTTTTCAAGAGGGTTCAGAGAGGCGTAACTGTTGATGGCTCATAAAATGGAATCAGCAAACAGAGTTCAAATTCCAGCTGAGGTAGTTTGTGATCACTTTTGCACTAATATCCTCGGGAATGAATCCATTTACAGGGGCCCCTAGCTATGAGTAGAATAGTGGGACAGACGGAGTCCTTTAGCCCTACAAGGTACTTCAGCTCAGTGAAGACCAATCTGATAAAAACTATAATAGCCCCGGCCATCTTTGGTCTGGTGTTGCCAATAAAGCACTTTTTTTTTGCTAAGTTCAGCACATTTCCAGTTCCTACTGGCTAAATAAGTATGGATGTGCTTTATCATTATGGTCATTTTGGGACTATTTTAGCATCTTTTTGGTGTTTCTTTGGTCATTTTTGGCTATTTTAGCTATATTCAGCAATTTTTAGCTGTTTTTGTTAGTCAAACTAGCTTGAATATATTTTTAAGTTGGTAACACTCCTCGAGTCCCTTCTGTGCTATTGACAAATAATGTCCCATCTAAATTTTGTCGTCAGTGGGCACAAAAATCTCACGCTTTCGGATTCAACATATGGATCCAATATTTAAAAAAAAAAAAAAGAATTAAGGTATCTACAGAATATGAAATCTTTTATGCACACATTAATCTCCTTTGTGCACTGGTTGCAGAACACGCATGCATGCATACACACGCACAGTTTAGAAAGAGCTATTCTGAGGAGATACACCACGCCTTGACACTTTGATTCAGTGAGCAACCACTGCCCTCTGGTGGCCATGGAGTCTCAAGCAGCTGCTTAGTTTGCTTATGCCTGCGGCTAGACCTTCATTGTCTACCAATGTACGACTCATTTTCTCATCTTTAAGGACGTTTGAAGTATATATCATTAGACAACGTTCTTGACGACACTTCGGAACTATTTACAATGGAGAAAACTACATGAAGCTTTTATAACATCTAAATGATGTATCTTTATCATACTTGTCTCCTAAACTTTTGAAATTTCCTTTCAATATCTTTTTAATTATTGACTAATCCATCCTCAATTGCATGCAGAGGTGTGGATATGGGAGGGGCATGCAAGGGTCCTGGGGGCCCGGTCTCCTCCACGCTTGGGAAAAGCACTATCAAAATGGATTTTTTTTTAATGAAGTAATCTTATAAATAATAAAAACCCAAATAATCAAAATAACATAAATCTATTACACCCATTGTCTAATTGGATTAATAATGTAAGACAAAAAAAAAAAAAGATTGTTACCCCCACCTCGGTGCTGAAAATCCTGGATCTGCCACAGGTTTGACATTGTTCTCAATTGAACCAATACTAAATGGCAGAAAAGAGCATGTTCGTCTTCCACGTTGGGAACATGCTTCTTTTAATTGTTTTTGATCTTCTTCATTCTTTTTTCTTATTAAAATATGTCGAATCACCATAGCCCCACAAATGACCTGACCCACCAGCCAAGTGGGCTACAGATTCTTCTCTCTGTGTATGTGTGTGTTTAGGGGGAGTGTCTTCAGGTATCCCCCTGATTGGGGCTACAATCTTGAAAATTTTGTATGAGTGCACCACTAAACACCATTTCAAACCCTTCTTTTTTGTTGTTGCTTTTTTTTTATTTTGAAAAAAGAGCTTTGGGGGGTGTCCTATGGTCATTTTGGACCAGCAATGTCCAAATCATATGCAAGTATTTTTTTTTTTCATAATTTTAGATAAAAAGATCTGATTTTTTAGATTATTTGTTCTGGTACATATGCGGGCTATGGTGATTCATTTATGCAATGTATGGATAACAACTTCGTCCATTATAATTTGTCATCTTATTATATACTAACAAATGTTTTTTAATATTTCATCAGAAGGTTTGTTTATTTTTTTAGCATTTTTTATCTATTTTCTAACGTTGTACTAAATTTTTACAAAATAAATATAAATTTTTTAAAAATTTGCCAACTCTTGATGTATTCATTTATTCTCTCGATGAAGATTAACATAACTATGAATGCTCAGTTATTATTTTACTGATCAGGTTCGAATAATAATTTTGCACAGATACGGTACCAATCCCTGACACGCTGAGGAAAAAAACATGCACGATCAGAAAGTTTTGAGTAATGTTGAGTTAATGGATCTTTCCATGAAGATATCTTTTTTTTCCTTTAGTTATACAAAAACAAAAAAAAATATTTTTAGAGATTACTTCACTGCATGATAGGAGTTGACAAACTTTTTTAGAGGCAGACAATAATTATATTTTTACGACAATATTTTTAGAATTGACTTCATGTCTCACGGGCCAACGCAAATAAAAAAAAATTAAACAATTATTATATGCGGAAACATGTATCTAAATGTGTCCACAAATCTTTATCGGACACTTTTTGGTTGGTCGGTTGGTCGGTCAGTCGGTCAGTCGGTTGGTTGGTCGTTCGGTCAGTCAGTCATTCGGTCAGTCCCAGATACATTAAACAACAGAAATAGGAAGGAGGAGAATGTGTGACATTATAATAACGTTTATTTAGATCAATAGTTGACATATCAAGAATTTGTTTTTTATAATGTAGCTAATTATCACTTGATATTGATAGCTAAAAATGGCTAAAATCAGCTAAACCTTTCTATTTCCCGCTAAGTTTACAGCTAAAATTGTTCTATATACTCATTTAAAGCATGCTTATCGATAAGAAATAACCCAACACTAAGACTCCCAAACAAATTATTGATAAAAATTATACTTTAATTTAGACTTACTAATTGTTTTTTTTTCAATAACTAGATTTTCTGGTGAACCATCCTCAACTTCCTGTTCTGCCACCTACTGCTACTGCTACCACAACTTGTAAATCACAGATATGGATGTAAGGATGGTGGATGTATTGTTGAACTTATGGTTCTTGCTCATTACTTTTATGAATGTTTTACATTATATAAATATACATACATACATATTATATTATATATACCTACATAAACTTGTATGCACTCTCAATCAATGAGATTTATGGAATTTTGGAAAAAATACATCTGATGTTTAAAATTTTTCTTTAAATTTATTCTTGGATGAAAAGGTAAAAACAATTCGAAATTAATCATAATGTTGAAAAACTTCATCCAAGAATAAAAATTTGAAAAAAAATCTAAATATCATTGTAGTAAAAAAACTACTAAATCGTAAACATTAACAGTGTGGAATATAAGTTGTAAGGAGTTCGGCTCAAAGTGTTAAATCAGTTTCAATAACTATCAAGTCCCCCGTGGCCGAACGGATTATACTGGACCCCCTCCGGCTCGAGGGGGGTGAGTTTGATTCTCACCGGGGACTTTCACTATATTTTCTGGTTACACTGTTCAATTGTTACTGTAGGATTATGGTCTGATTCTAAGTTTTGATAAAAAGCAACTGAAAGTTAGGATGATGATAAAAACTGGTCAAAAATAATAATAAAACATTTTTAGGTATAAAAGATTGATGATTTGAGACCACAGCAAAAATGAGACTATTGCCTGATTTTTTAATACTGAATTTTATTTTTTATTAACCAAAGAATTTTTATCTACAATTTCACTGAATTTTATTTTTTATTAACCAAAGAATTTTTATCTACAATTTCACTGAATTTTATTTTTTATTAACCAAAGAATTTTCATGTGCAATTTCACGTATACAATGAACTCGGTGGGCTGGATAAATTCGGACCCTATTTTGCTGACCTCTTCTCAACGATATCAAAATGGATTACCAAAAAATACTCATTCAAAAATTTTCTTTTCTTTTTTAGTACAGTCTTCATTTTTGGAGTTCACCTTAGTTCTTAATGATCATCTCTGGCAAATAAGTAATCTATATTATACTAAGCTATAAGTCCATCTGTCACTTGTTAAATCCATCTGCCTGTCAGTCTGTCTGTCCATCCATCTATAACACTTGCAAAATAAAAAGTTTGTATGTTGAAAGGGTTAGTGGGTGGAGGAGAGGTTCTAGAAATGGAATTGAAACGCAAAGACTGAAGCGGGTAGAGAGGGGGTACGTTTCAATCCCTCCCCACAGAACAAAATCCATCAAAATGCAACCCTATACTGTTTGTAAATGTAAACTGTACATGTGTGTCACAAATGGCTCTTAATCTTCTTAACAAGATGCGGCTCTTACTATCTTAGCTAACTAGCCAGACGGTAAGTCAGAAGATTGAATAACTGCTTTGTACCCAAATCTCATCTTGTTCATGCACAGTCATTAAGTTGGTTTCCTGGTCGACACAGGTTATCGAACCTGCAGCAGCCCATTTCTATAATTGTTTATTCTATCTATACTGTTAGGACCAAGTGGCATATTCACCCTGTGAAAACAGGATGTCGGTTCAAAAAGAGTTTCTAATAAAAATAATGCATTTATAACTTTTCTATTGGATTAATTATCCATTCTTTATGATATGTATATAATTACATTTTCATTAATTTATGTATAATTGTATAGTAAAAAGTTGACTTGGATAAAATTTCATTAAAGATGACAGACAAACTTAATCCAAGTTAACTTTTTACTTAGTTTTTCCTGTCTGCAAATTAATTATTGTTTTTTAGACTCAGGGATGTAGAAACTATGCAAAGATTTTAATGTTCATTTTTTTCCAAACCCTTTCTTAACTACATTCAGTTCTTCTAAAGGAGTACTTTTAATATTTATTTCAAAGTCGTTTTTGACAAAATATGTTTCAGAGAAAAAAAAAAAATATATATATATATATATATATATATATATATATTTGTTTTTAGGAATAGAGCACTTTGGTGGATGAGGGATTTCTGTGTAAATATATATATCGCTTAAATTCAGCCTTACTGACTGTCCAGTTCCGTAGTCCAGAGGTATGATATCAGCCTGCGGGTGTGAAGTGAAGGTTTCAATACTACCTCGTGGTACTGGATGGGATAACGGAAAGTCTACAGCCACACTGAAGAGATGTAATCTATCGAAACAGCTTTCTGTGGATGACACAATAATATATATATATACATGTATCCATTATATAGATATATATATATATATGTATATATGTATAGGTTTACTGTATTTTTTCCATTGTTGCCTTTCTTGCCTAGTGTGGTCATCATCAATTGTAACAACAAAGACTTCAGCTTATTTCTTTTATTGCAAGACAAATTGTTAGTTTCAAGTGGTCATATAGACACAATTTGTGTGTTCAATAGACCATATCAGGAAAAGTTGAATGAATCACCTTAGTTTCACAAATGACCCAACCAACCAGCCAAGATGGCTACTGATTTTTCTCTCTTTGTGTTTATCCATCTATATATATGTGAGTGTGTGTTTTTAGCCACCCCTGGTAACTTTAGGGGCTACATCCTTGAATTTTTGGATGAGTACACCACTGGGCACTATCTAAGAATATTTTTTGTGTGTCTGGGGGGGGGGGGTTCAAAAAAGTACTTCTGGGGGTCTCTATGGTTATTTTGGACCAACTATGCCAAAATCTTGAGCTGGTAATATTTAGATAATTACAGATAAAAGATATATTCCTCACGGATAATTTTAGGTAAAAGATCTTTTCATTTTGACGCTTATTAGATTATTAGTTCTGTTACACACGCGGGATATGGTGATCCATTTATGCAAGGCACGGATTTATTAATATCCAATTTCATACCTAGTCATTAGGGAGTTGTCTCCCCTTAATAATACCATAATATTTCAACACAACCTAACTTGAAAACGTTTCGTTTACATTTAATGAGTATTTCTATCAATCTTTAATCAGATCTTTTTTGAATCTGACCAATTTCACATTTACTCACGATTCGTTTGTATTCTTGTTTCTATCAATCTTTAGCTGTTCTTCTTGAATTAGTGAATGATTCTCCGCCCAGATTCTTATCTCCTAACTTTATGTTAACTAAAACAATTCTGATAATTTTTCTGTGAATTTTCTTTCTTTATCTCTCCTAGTTCCCGTGATATATTTTTAGGATGTTCAAAAATCACAAATGAAATAACATTCAAGAAATGAATTTATTCTTCCTATAGAAACAAGTTTGTTTTTTTTCCTTTCTGCTCATGATACAAAATGAATTCTCATAAAATTATACACCAGGGAGAATAAGATGAAAATGATGAAAAATCGTACGTGAATGAGATTTTGTAATAAAGACTTGAGGATGAACGATATTGGAATATTTA
Source organism: Thysanoteuthis rhombus (assembly GCA_963457665.1). Taxonomy (NCBI): domain Eukaryota; kingdom Metazoa; phylum Mollusca; class Cephalopoda; order Oegopsida; family Thysanoteuthidae; genus Thysanoteuthis; species Thysanoteuthis major. The sequence continues at coordinate 10,095,786 of OY735214.1, forward strand.
AAGAAACACTGATTTAAGGAATTAACCATGTTTTGTATTCTATGAGTTATATATTGAATTACTAATTTTGTCTCGGTCACATTACAATGGTTACAAACAGCTTTGGTCTTCAGTAAACAATAGTCATCATTAATTGTATTTTATATCTGTAAAATCCTATTTGCCCTGCCAGGCTGTGTCTAAGATAAGAGCTCTGCTGCAACTGGCACTGAATTCTCTAAGGGAATGGTTCTCAACCAAAACCATGCATCTCTATAAGACACTTTTTGGTCGGTTGGTTCCAATTCGTTAAATATAAATTTTCTCAGTCGTATTAGATTGATATGAAACTTGGTCCAGACCTTCTGGTGAACAATCCTCACCTTCCTTTATTTATGTTTCTTGCTCATGATACAAAAAGAATTCTCATAAAATTATACATAAGGGAGAACAAAATGAATATCATAAAAACCGCAAGGAAAAGATTTAGTCATGGCTGTATTTGGGTGTGCTCAGAAGCGTAGTGGACGGGTGGGTGGCTATTTAAAAATGTCACTCCTCCGATCCCCAATGGACGGGGCCCTTGAAAGCTGTATGAATAGGAGCATCAGAGGTAGTTAGGCTCGTGATGACATGGAATCTTCAAAAATGAGGTTCATGGTAGGAAATTTTACAACCGAATGGGGATGAGAAATTTAGGCACGCTAATAAGACCAATAATAATGGCAGGAAGTAGAAGCAGTGAGTGAAGCAAAGACATACTGGAAACATTGTGAGATTGCTGTAGTGGTCCGTTTGGGACGATTTGTTATTTGGGAATTGAGAGGTGGAGCAACACCAGTGCCAAACGCAGGAGAGAGCTTGTGATGTAGAGGTAAGCCAACCATCTCAAGCACTGGCAGACACAGAGAGAGTCATGACAAGGGTGTAACTGAAATTGCCAAATGGACGGACCCACAAAGAATCAAGGCCAACAGTTACCAGGCACCCCCACAAATAGTCCAAAGGGAAGGAGATGACTTTGAAGGACAAGATCAACTGTTAAAAACTAACTTTTCGTTTTGCATTGAGCTACTGACTGGGAGATGCTTGTAATTCTTAGGAGGAGACATGTTTCCATTGGAGATCACGGTTACTTCTCTCTAACCGGATTTGGTTCTTCTATCCAAAGCACAAAAAACATCTTGGTCACCGAACTAACAGTGCCCTGGTGGGACAGGATAGCCATCTTCCAGTAAAGTAAAGAAGGCCAAGTATCAGGATTTGATAGAAGACGCTATGATCAAGAGATAGTACTCAGCACTGTGATCCATAAAAGTTGTCTGTTGTGGCTTCACAGTAACATCAGTGCACTATTTCTTACAAAAGAACTAAGTTAGAACCCCCAAGATTAAAGAAAGCAATCAGGGAGATGGCTATAGTAGCTGAATACAGCTCAAGATGGGAGTAGCTGACAATAGGCTGTGGTTGGAACCCTCCTGCAAATGAAAGTTAATTGAGTTTTTGCTACCTCACTCGAGCAAAGAGTACAGGTTAAGGAGCTAAACGCTAATGACCCAGAGACACCTACTGAGGATGGGGGTGGGTTCTAACAAAAAGAATGTTGCACTATATATATTCTTCTTTTTTTACCTGTTTTTTTTTTTTTGAGGGAGTCGATGTTAGCCCTTAAACGAGCCCAAAATCCCTCTAAACCTCTGGCTGTGCTTATTTCCACTTGCTGTAACAGGCAACAGATAGTAATGGGTTACATGTCAACAACAGCTATTGATATTCACTATTGGGAGAGGTTGATTTATACCTTTTATGAAAGTATTGGTGAAAAGCAGACCTCTACAGCTGATTCGGGCATCTGCTTAAGGGAAGGAAACTCCAACAGAAAGCCAGAACTCCAAAACCTAAATCCCAACATCTCGCCTCGTTGGGAGATGACATGTAAACCCCTAATTCAAAGGGTGAGATTGATCCAGGAATCTTATATGTCATCAAAAATAGTAATATTAAAACATACTCTCCAAGACACAAGCATTTAGCTACATTCTCACAAGCACACACATTGAAGGAAAATTCTCATGTATTCTATGAAGAAAAAAATGTCAATATCAGATTCTGATAGACCCTGGAAATGCAATTTTGGCCGATCTTGGATACATAATTTTCAAAATTTCCTTGGCTTCCAGACTACACTAGACCCTTACCCCATTTTCCTTTCTGCGTTCAGAATTTTTTTTTCTTTGGGGGGGGGGGGGTGTCGCACGATTCTCATTCAGTCTTAGCATTGAAACTTGACTTAAAATGACATCATGAAAATTTTAGCAACGAAGGTCTTCCATATAATTTTGTATATTTCACTTCTAGCATCTCCCTGTGCTATCATACATAAATTATCGTATCAATATTATGATAATACGAAAAAACAGGAAAATCCTGCAATAAAATGTGTGTATGTCAATAAACTAACGAATAACGGATCCTTGTGGATAAATAAATCTGTATTATGGTCTATGCTAGCTTTTTGGAACTTTTTTTAAAAAAGTTAGTATTTAATTATTAATGTATCACTTTTATGATAAAATCTAATTTCGTTATTTAAAAAAAATATTTGGATATCAAGTTCTTTCTTGAAGTCTAAAAAATATAGTCAAGATTCGGATAACTCTTGAACGGTGAAAATCGTATAAAAAATTATTTCCTCTCCAAGTATATATTTATATACTTTCGATCAATAAGACCTTCTTAATCTTTGAAAAACGTCTTTTGACAAAAAATAATTTTTCAAGTTTAGGGCTGGTGTTCTTTTTACAATATTACCATAAAGTTAAACTGAACCCTTGTTTTCAGACTTCCATACGAAACTGTGGCTTCGTAGTATTTTGATTACTTCCCTCTTTACTCATTTAGTATCGTTGATCTTGAGCCAAAGCAGTGTTGCCAATTTAAATGTTTTGCATCTAAATCTAGATGTTTTTTGTTGCGTCTGGATCTCAGAAATTGGGGGTTAGATCAGACCTCTCAAGTCTCACGCATTTTGTGTGAGACGCGATTTTTGATACATTCTCGCACTCACACGCGTATTTTTTATTTTTAAAAAGGTGTCAGATTTATTTATATTTATAAAACTGGTTTAAATTCCGGATGAAAATCTTATCTTAGATGAGTTTTGAAACATGTTTTAAATAGACTTCTGCTCAACACCCAAGTTCAGAAGTTGATAAGACCCCAAACGCAATTTTTGCTCATCTTGGATACATAGTTCTCAAAATTTCAAGGGGGGAGAATGTCCGAAGACTCTTCCCTGGAAAGCCTCCCCCATTTTTACTGCCGGCACGTATTTATATTGAGGGTGGGGGTCATATGATTTTTACTTATCTTAACATTGAAACTTGATTTTTAAATGATTTTTAATAAGATAAATGATATTTTTATATAATTTATAGTTATAAAATTGGTTATGTTTTATATAAATTGAGAAATATTTTGATAAATAAACGTTGGAAATTGAAGCGTCATTTTATATATACCTGGAGAATCTAGATGTTTCTAAATGTTATTTATTTCAATTTTAGATGTAAATTAGAAATAAAGCTGGAAACACTGATTCAAAGCTAATTTATTTTTCGAGTTTCTAGTTTCGTATTATGGCGCGAATGTGTATTTGTATATTTTTTCCTATGTACGTATGTACGTAAGTGTGTGTGAGTGCCCTAGGTTTACATTTGGTTGTTCGGAAAGTAATCTCGCATTCAAAATGAACTAATTTGTAATTCATATTGGCAACTAATGCGAAATCAACGTTGAACAACGAGATCTATATTCATGAGATCTATATTTATTTAGTTCAAAACATCAGTTCTCAAGTTGAAGTGGTTCTCAAACTTTATTGTTATGACGGCACACTAAGGAAAGTTACGCGGCACGCCAACTGTAAAAATGAAATGAATTAGACAAAAATATTTCACGAGTCAATGAACTACATTTTCCTACCTTTATGTTGATGTACGTACTTGTCTCTGTTTTGCTTTGATAGGTCGATAAAAAAAAGATTCAGATCTCACAAAATCGAGTGATTAAATGACTAGAGAAGCGGAACAGACATAATACCCGTGACTGGACTCAATCGAAGCTCGAAATAAATATTGCGTATTTCAAAAGATTTACACACTAAACATTGGGAGATACTCGCGGCTCACAGTTTGAGAACCACGGGATTCTACGGTACGTCCAAAGAGCTTTTCAGACAATCGAAATCATTCTTCTTGTTCTTTTTGTTATTTCCACGTGGCTCAACGTTTTGGCCGAGCCATTCTACAGCCTTCTCCAGGCGTACTATCCGTGTGTGTGGAGAGAGGGGGAACTCTTTTCCCGGTAGTTTCAGATAACAGTGATGTAACAGACAGAATTTTGATTTTTTTCTTTCTCAATTGCTAAACGTTGGCAATAATATGCGTTACGATGTTTCAATAGTTTTGTACAGGTGCCCCCAGGTATAACGTGGGTGTTCGGGTCCAAAAAGCCGACAACGTTACAAGCTAGCTAGATCTGGCTATTTTGTAGCTAGATTGATATTCTCGGTTCCCATCCTCGCGCGTTGTGTCGTCAGCCGCGTTATATCGGGGGAGGCCGGTACTGAGGTCTATCACGACCATGGGTGACAAAGACGTTGATGAATTACATATTCGTCATTGCATGTTGTATGAATTCCGACAAGGCAATAATGCCACACAAACAAAGAAGAATATTTGTACTGTGTACCCAGGTTCAGTGACTTTGCGTCAGTGCCAGCGATTTTTGAACCAGTTCAAGAAGGGTGACCTAGACTGGGATCTTTCTGAGGAGAAGCCACCCACCCCCGGGGGAAGACCAACCCTTTTGGATAATAATGATCTTTTGGAGAAGTCATCAGTCGAAAAAACAGACCCCCCTCATCAAAACACGAAAGAGTTTGCAAAAAAACACAAGATATCATTTTCAACAACGGACGAAGATATCAAGAAGGTTGTAAAGAAATCTAAAGAGGAAAATTCGGCACCCCGTGATGACCAGTGACGGATTATCTACAACTACCTACCCGGGATCCTGGGGTTGAAGCCTACTCAGCCTAATGGTTGATCAACAATTGCCCATGACAAACACTCACCGCAGATCAATTTGAGTGCAACATTAAACGATTCGCAAAGGTCTGCTGACCAATAATGGAAACCTCCTCTTCCTTCACCAGATTGTTTACAGGAAAAAAAATTCGGTTTAACATAATTAGAGATATATGAACTGCTCTGACTGCACTGAATCCGACCTTCGTTTCCCCCGAAAATTATTCTTTCCTTAGAAAAAAGTAACTTCATAAAGGAAGCTAGTGAATTGGCCCTAAACTGGGTAAACGACTTACAATAAACAAATAATGTAGAACTGGACCCTTAATTTGTGTCTCTCTTTGCCACACACGATGTTCTATTTACAATGTAAATATATGCTGGAAATTGCTTGTATGAATTATCTCCCCTTCGCTTTGAAAGCTGGTGCAAAAATGAAGATATAAATTGTTAAATTTTATTTATTTTTTCGGGATTTTAATTGTTTTGATAAATTTCAATTTTCTCGATAAATTTCTGTTTTTAGATAATGGGGTTATAGAAAGTAATCGGAAAAATTTGCAATCTTAATTCTAATTATTTCGAAATTATTTGGGATGTTGGTATAATGTTTTTATATATGCATATTTTGCATTACAAAAAAAGGCAGCCTTAATATGAATACCTACTTTAGTAGATATTTACATTGTAAAATCACAAAGAGGGACACAAATTTAGGGTCCTGTTCTCATACGTACATTGTAAATCGATAACCCACTTTAGATCCAATTAATTCGCTGACTTTTTCTCAAAAACGAAAAACTTTTTAATGAATGACAGATCAAATTGAAGCAGTGCTTATTACAAGAGACAAATAATTTTCCATAATATTCAAAAACCTAATCTCCACCGATGGTCAAAGTTTGGTTTTCTGAGGTTTATTTTTATTCCTAGGGAAAATGGTTATCAGTTTTAGTGTCCGAAACAAAGAGACTGAATTACCTCCCTTGGATTTCTTGACCGGGCCTCATATTCTAATAATACTTTTTTTTTTTTACTTGACTGTCAGTAACAGGGTCCACATTTGTTACTTTTCAAGACCAAAATCGGGCAGATTTGTTTTAGAACAGAGCTTTTGGGGTCCAAAAATTGAGAATTGTATACCAAAGCAAAATTTGCAAAATGATAGCAATTCTTTCGACATGAATGATCTGATACAACTTGAAAAATTGATTAAAAAAATATGTATTTTAATCCATTTAAGCTTTGTCTCGTCATGGATTTCAAGTTATTTGATTATTTTAGTACTATAGCTACTTAATTTGGTCCCAAGACCATACAAATTTTTGCGCTATATGACTTCCAAAAGCGTTAATTTTTTTTTATTTGCCAAAAACATCAAAAAGATGCTAAAAATGGCCAAAATGTCTAAGCATGTCTGCACTAATTTGGCCTTTTTTTTCTCTCTGCCAAACTGAGAAATGCGCTGAATTTAGCGCAAAAAGCATTAAATTGGCAACTCCGCTCAAATGAGTCAATAATGCATTACAGCAAGAATAAACTTCTATGGTGAAAAGAGGTGTTATCCTCAAACTTGACAATGCATGGCTTCACCCAGTAAAATAAACCCAGGGCAAATAGACTCCGTACCCTGGGAAATTTCATCTCTTCATGTATATACACCAAACGTTTGGATTGTCAGTGGTTTTCGATCACTGGAACATTTCCAGTTGATTCGTACTATCTGTCTGTAAAACGTAGATAACTCCTGTCAGCCTAAAGATCAAGTAAGGATTATCTCCCTTTTGTCAAAGGCAACAACAGTTGAAACAGAAACACTCACCCATTCTTTGCTAAAAACGGAGCGCAAATAAATTAAATAAAACGACTGTTTCCATACAAACCTTTAAGCTTTCACGTACTCGAACATTAAATGCTGAAAACGACGCACAAATGAAAAATGAATGAAAACCACTTTATTTCACCAGCAAACATTTCACGTTTCACACACTCGCCTACTCAATTTTAAAAATGGAGCAGTAATAAGATAATTCTACTTCCATGCAAACCTCTAACGTTTCACACTCTCGCTCATTCGATGTAAAAAACGATGCATCAATAAAAACAACTCAACAATTATATTTATTCAAATCCATCACGATCGAATTTTTCTTTCAAGGAAGAGATTATCATTCATTCTAAAAACAGGAGTTATCTCCATTTTACGTGTGTATTATGGGAGTCTACCACATTTTCTTGGTGCCACAAAATTCAGAAAGAAGGAAGACATCAAGTCTTTTCTTTTCATCAAAAACATTATTATTTAATTAACAACAAACGGAAAAATAGACTTCACAATGGGCTAAATAATTGCTCTATGTCAATGAAGGAAATTTCATCATTGAATAAAGATTAACATGAATTACAATTGCCTTTATTTTTTTATCTTATTTCCAGAAATATGATATTGAAATAACTAAATACTCATTATTACAATCTGTAATTTTTTTCTTAGCATAAACCAATTTTCAACTTTCTGTAATTTGTTCTCTTTTGCAAATTGAATCCAAAATAATAATGCATAAATTATTTTGCCATTTTTTTCATGGAACCATATCGATGAAATATTAAAATTTTATGAAGAAAAAGCTGTGGTATATGGATTATCCCTTGGTGACCAGACAAAAAATCATAATGGAGGTTTGAAAAATATTACTCCATCTTTTTTTACACCTTAAATTGAATGAATTAAGATATTGCTTATTTTGTTACTATGAGTTTTCTGTATCAAAATATAACTCATTCTTTCAAAAAAGTTTTCTCAAGTTATGACTTTTTCTACAACTGTTCTTGGTGGACACCTCAGTATACTAGCCTTTTTTTTCCATTATCAGTGAGAAGCAAATAAAGTATTTATACATACTATCTTATCAAGTTTAATTTCATTACTTTCTGAAAAGTTGTTGGATATATCTAGATATAAAATGATTAAAGTGTAAGAAATAAAAAATATATACACTTTGAACTACTATAGCCACCAGAGGTAGCAAAGGGTTCTATCCTTTCTGATATGTGCTAATGTTTGTGTTGGTCAGTGCTCCTGGCCATACCGTTTTGTCTAAAGACTTGTAAATTAGCATCAGTGCTCCACCAGACCCCCTCCAAAAGATTTTTTTTAATTTTTCTGGAAAGAAAGCTCTTTTGACTTTTTTTGGGGGGGGGGTGGATTTATGAATAATATCTATATTTTCTAGAAACTAGAATGTTCAGATGTTTCCTTACTCTATTTTAGATGTTTTTTTCCCCTAGGGGATATTCTCCAGAATCTAGATGTTTCTCTGCTCTATTTTGAAAGTTTTCTGTTGGAAAACATCAGTGATGTCATAAATAGAATCTATTGTGACCATATTTACTCTACGAGGGTATTTTTTCAAATGATTCCTATTTCTTATATTATTGAAAATGTAGATTTATCTTTCGTCAAAGCTATCAAGGGTAAATTAGTTTATTCATTCATTGCATGTATGTGCATGTAAGCACGACTGATACTGACGGAAAATATGCAAATCACGCCCACAACACAGCCTCCATCCTCTTTCTATCTTTAACACTCTCTCTTTCTCTCTCTCTCTTTCTCTCTCTCTTGTCAAGGCTAGTGTATGCATTCCAGAATATTTGTGTAATGAACATGTACTGTGTAAAAAAAAAAATATACATATTTCAAGTTTGGTTAGTCACTCAATAGAAACTGTCTCATGACCAATGTCTTTTGGCAGCATGGTGTGTTGGGGGTGATCATTAAAAAAAATTGGAAAAAAGGGTAATCAATGGATAAATTACTTCTTTCATCATTTGTTGGGTGGTGATCACTAAAAAAAAGTCTGAATTTTCAAAACAAATGTAAATGCTGCTGGACATAAACTAAGGAATCAATTTGGCATAAACTTACATTGCAAATTTGAACCCCCTTCTTAAAACATATTCGGGATAACTTTTGAAAAAATATGGGTTTTTTTTAGATATAATAATAAGTAACTGTTGAAAATCTCTGCCTTCTGGCTTCATTCTTGCAGCCTATACCTCACCAGCTAGCTAGATCAACTTAAAAACTGAAGAAATCTGTTTTGACGATTTTAATTAACAGTTTCTGATAACTATCAAAGCAGCTGGGTTCTCCTCCCCACTTGAGAGATTGGTGCAACACAATCTTTCTATCCCAAATCTTTCCTATTTTGGATTAAAGCCATGCTAAAAGCTTTGTAAATTGATTAGTCCCTTCTACAGAGCAAGTCGTATTGTTTCATTTTTGGATCCTATCCTTAATAATTAAAAATACCGAATCTAACCCTAACCTCAAGTGCAGCCCCTAAGCTCAACCCTGATGTTATACAACAGAAATGTCCATAATAAGATGCAAAAATAAAGTGCTGTTACAAGTTCTCTAAGAAATGAAAGAAGTGAATCTTTGTGCACCTAACTGATTTTACTAGTATATTATGTTTGTAAATAGCATTTTTTTGACGTGTACTAGATAACCATGTGACCCCAAAAATTAGTGCCATCTAATGAGACCAGAATGAACCTTGTATTTTTATGCATTTGCGTATTGAAGAATTCATAAGGGATACTATTCTATAATTAGTATTTATTAGTCATCTCCCTTGACAAACTGGTCTTCACAGTATAGATAGGGATGAGCACAAATTCAGATCTCACACTATTATTATATAGTTGTAGATCACACGGATTTTTTATGTTCTTCGAGTTAGTGCATTTAAGGGTTCTTGATCCAATAAAACTGGCTACAATGCTGAGTTTTGGCTACTTGGAGATCACAAAGAATCAGACTAAGACAAAATTAGTGCAATCTGATGTGACCAGAATGAATATGAATATTTTACGCATTTGCAAATGAATGAATAAATGAGGGACACTGCTCTATAATTAGCATTTATTAGTTATCTCCCTTGACAAATTAGTCATCATAATGTAGATAGGAGTGAGTGCAAATGTAGACTCCACACTATTGTTAAACAGTTGCAAATCATCTAGATTTTTTTTTGCTTTATTTAACTTGGTACATCTTAGGGATACTTTAATTTAATACCTCTGGCTACCATGCATGTTTTGGCTACCTAAGGTCACATACTGATAAACAGAATCAGACCCTCAGATGTTTGTGGGTGTTTGTGTGTGTGTGTGTGTGTGTGTGTGAATATTTGTCTTAAATTCTCAAGTTTTAAATAAATGTTTTGATATAGTTGAGCATCACTAACTTGGCAACCTTTCAACGGAGGGTGTCCCAGGTTTTTGAAATTCCTAGATTTTTGATATAGCTTAGGCTAGACCTACTTTCAAGTACAACAGGGTTTGGTCATTCACACCACAAAGTTACATGAATAACCCAGAATTGAAGAGTACCCTGATATTAACAAAAGTCTCATTCAATTTTATGAAATCTCAATGAGAAATCTTTGTGCTGCTCACAAACAATTACCAATATTTTTTGATTTTATGGAAGAAATATCTGCTGGAAATTTTTGCTAAAGGCTTTTAAAAAATAAAAAAAATTGTCATTTGATTGATAATGTTCATACTGTGTACATGCTCCTGAAATAGTGCTACTCAGAAAGAATGGTGTTTCACTTATCGATAAATGAGAAAATTTTTAACCAAAAGGTAATTATTTGGTTCTTAGAAATAGGCTGATTTCTGATGTTACCAAATTTCTGAAGCTCAACTGAACAAAGTTTATTCTGAAGAAGACAGGTAAGCTTCCCCTGATTGTCAGATCATCTCAAGAGTCTTTTTCTTCTATTTGGTAGCTTCAGCTTTACCTCCTGGCAAAGCCAGGTTATCCGATTGTGTATGCTGGCCTGGTACTGAGACCTAAAGAAGATAAAGTATAATAAGTCGGTCTATGACGGGGGTTTCCGTACGGATAGTTTAACGTTTAACACATCTGTCCCAAATGCAGAAGGTCCCAAGCTTTGATTCCAGGTACGGACAAAAAGTGTGGAAAACTCTTCCTTAGTATGAATTTCCACGTACACTCAGCAGCTAATTGAGTACACTCTAAGCTGTGCGATTAGGGTGAAGGTATCCCTTTGATGGATTTGCACCCTGCCGAGACGGTGGTCGTAAAAACTTGTTGGTATAGAGTCCTGGTCTCGAGGCTTGCAAGGATCACTAAGCTGATACATGCCTAAGAAACCAGAAGTTTGTTACTGGTCATCATACTCCATTGGAGAGTCTGTTGAGAAAATGATGCTTCAATTTTTTACCTAAGGATAGGAGTGGCCAAACAGTTGCTAATGAGCCCTACGTAGCTCATTGTAGTTCAATGTGTGGCTTGTGGAAAAGTATCGACTGAACTCCTTTTCTCATTGAAGTTAATGTATAAGATAAATTTTACAAATTCAACATCCAGAATTTAACCAGTTGTTTTCGCCAAAATAATGAATAGTGGTATTAGTTCCCTATGACTCTAGAAATAAATCTTTTTTCTTCTTTGTTCTTTAAAAGGTTTTGCCTGAATTAAAGGAGTTACTAGATTAACTAGAGTTAATGCCAACAAGACCATGAATTTAGAATTCATGCCTACAGGACTACGATTGTCAGTTGGCGTGAATCAAATCGGCATAAAAAACAGAAAGTAACTTTGAAATCAGGATTTAGGTAATGAAAGCTGAGCCAGAGTAAAAATTAATTAAAGAGTGCTATAGCAGATGGAAAAAAAATGTTATTGTCAGTGAGCATAAAAACAGATCAGAAACTTAATGATAGGATTTAGGTTATGAAAACTAGGTGGGAAAAGGAAATTACATAATGAAAGTTATATGGCGGAACGAAAAAGAAAAATTTGATATCTTGTTAGATACGTAGTGAACTGCTAACATGGTTGACAATATAGTTAAAACAATCAAGATTTTTAAACTATTTGGTTTATATGTATTTAGTGACTATTGTCACTAATACAAATTAACAGATTAAAAAACTACGAATACGTATATGTTAATATTTATACAAAATTGTTGTGACAAAACATACATGTAGCAAACATCTGAAGTGAATCGTTCGTGGCTCTTGCAAGTTTGGCCACCTGCAGACTATGATGTTTGTCCCTGGAGATTGACTTAGTACCAAACTACATTGCCAACTCAAATTTGATTTTTCTGGCTCAAACTGCTCTCAAAAATGGCCAAAACCTGCTAAATCATCTCCATTTTTGGCTAAAGTTTTGATTGAAAAATTTTTTATATCGATTTAAAGCCTAACTATCAAATTAAATAACTATATAGCAAGTCTCCAGAACAAGCCATTAATAAAAATTGTACTTTTACTTATATTAAACTTACAAGATTTGTTGAGGATTTGCTAAAAAAAAATAATCTCAAAGCAAAAGTTTCTGTTTGAATTTGATACATCAATCTTCAGTAAAAAAAATAGTTATGAAATTAAGAAAATGTATTTTGGCTATGTACTTTGATTTGCTTTGACTGACCTAAAAAAATGGCTAAAATCAACTAAATTTTTCCCATTTTCAGCTAACTTTAGGTCAAAAAATATTAAATATATATGTTTAGCTATATTGGATTGGCTAGTCATTTTTTTTTTTAAATGGCCAGAAATCAGCTATCGGCTATCACCGATTTTCATCAGCTACGTAGGGAAAAATCGGCAAGTTTTTAGTTTTTAGTGGAAGTGTCAATTTGCAAAGTGAATTTACACCAAATTAGTCCCTTACATTGTGTCCGCCGATATTCATGCTTATTTTCTCGAAAATCCATTGAAAACCCTTTTTATCCATTTTTTAAAGAAATTGATCATCCCCAACATACCATGCTCCTTTAGGATGTTTTTATTGAGTGACTAAATAGACCTGCTTTAAATCAAAGTTGGTTATATTTGCTGTGTGAATGAATTGACAATTTACAGTGATTTTAAAGAGGACACTATTTGATAATTTTATAAGTCATTTTTTTTGTTTTGTTTGTGTCTGCTAAAACATGCACTATGTGTCTGTGTGTTTGCCTGTGCTAAAAGATACACAGCTGTGTCTGTGTGTTCGAGTATGCTAGAACATGCAGCAATGTGTCTGCGTGTTCGGGTCTACATCACTACAACTACTGCTGATGTCTTTACAGTGGGACTGAAAAAATATAGGCATCTCTGATTTTTCATGATAAAACTGTTGTTTCTCAAATTAAAAAAGAAATTTGTTTTTTTAAAATCAAATTCTGTGGCCTTATTGTTTGAAAATGATTAAAAAACAGAAAATATGACGAGTTATAGGATATCGGCATGCAAATGAATTTTTGGTCAATTCATTTGATGACGTTCTTCAGAAGTAATATGTAAGGAAAGAAAGTAATTGTTTGGAATTGGTTCACCAAAACATATTGATATTTTGCAAGGGAGATGACTTCTCAGCAGGCAGGATTGGCAACTGCTGTTAAACTAATACGGAACAAATGAAAGCAGGAAACATTTGAAACTGTTTTATTCATTTGACTGCAAAGGGAATAAATTAGGGTTAGTGGTTAGGGTTGGGATTCCTTTTTTGTGATAGATAGAAAGATACAGCAACAATAAAATGAATTGTGGTGAAAAGAAAGATTTGATTAAAATCAGACAACAATTTCTTCCAATTAAAATCAAATGATTAAAGGATGTTTATTTCTGTTTTACCATGTACAGCATCTATCCACGTTATCTCCCTTGTAAAATATAATCAAAATGTTTAACCGAACCTATTTCAAACAACTGCTGGAAAGATTTCTCTTTTATCGGTATCTTTCTCTGGTAGTGCAAAGTATTTTTTTACTGTATCAAACATAAATTGCAATGCTCGTAAATCAGTTGTTCTATTCAGGCTCTGGATGGCGTAGAGCTTGTTCCATAATTTTTAACATAAGTGAATATATTTATTTTTCTTCCCACACTAAGGAGTGTCATGGCCAATGTGAGTGATTGCTCCTTAAAATTCTAAACACAACAATATTATACTGAAAAAAAGGTTAAGAGTTTCACCTGAAATGCAATTAGCAGAAATTTGAAATAAAATACTTGTGAATCGAGATGTCAGGAATTTTAAAACAAAGCAATCTTGGTTTTGGCTCATCAAAAGAATGACTAAACAATCGCGTCATGAAAACAACAAAACAGTTCTTATTTCTATTGATATTCGGACCATCCTCATCTTTGTTGTTTTTCATACAACGTTTTGGCCGTTGCACTCTACGGCCTTCGTCAGGTATCATCTGGGAGATTTTTGGGAAGTAACGAACCGAACCCTTTATTTATCCGACGGGGGTATATTGACCGTACTACCCTCTTTTTTAGCGTTAGTAGTATTGTTATACTGTCTCACACTAGGATCGAACCTAGTCCACATGGACACATAGCGCAGTGGTTACAGCATCAGACAAATTACTGTTAAGTAATCTGATGGTACTAGGTTCGATCCTAGTGTGAGACAGTACAACAATACTACTAACGCTAAAAGAGGGGAGTACGGTCAATATACCCCCGTCGGATAAATAAAGGGTTCGGTTCGTTACTTCCCAAAAATCTCCCAGATGATACCTGACGAAGGCCGTAGAGTGCAACGGCCGAAACGTTTTATGAAAAACAACAAAGATGAGGATGGTCCGAATATTAATGGAAATAATTATAATACCTCATCTCAAAAATTCCGAGATATGAAAACAGTTCTTAACAAGTAATTTTGTAACGTTCCTAATTCAGTTTGAAAACAGCTTTGACCAATAAAAAAAAATTAAGTGAAGCCAAAAGAACAAATGTATATACTTATTATTACTGTGCTTCTAAGGATGTTATTGAAAGAATTAATTTGTAATGTGAATATCGTCTCGGTTTGTTTCTATGTCAAACAAAGGATTCTATCTCGAGTCTGTTCAACAGAAAAAAGTTGGAATGTTAATGACTCTTCTCAAAGTTAGATACAAAACGGAATTTCGTTTGAGGTATGTGTTTTTCAGAAACTGTCAACCAAAACTGTCAACACCAACATAGGTTTCTCCAATTTCTAAGTTGGTCTGGCTGGCTCTGCATGAGTCACACATAGAGGCAGCACCAATGAAGCTGGAAGTCTGAAAATTTGACCATTTACTTATTGTCTGGAAATTTTTTTTTCTACTCTTTTATATTACCACCTCAAAATGGGTTTTGAATTTACAATGTAAGTTAATGCTAAATTGACCACTTAGTTTGCATTGAGCAATGTTTTTTCTATTTAAATTCAGGCTTTTTTTTATGCCCTACATAATGCGTGAGAAGCAACTATCCATTGATCAACCTGTTTTCCAATTTTTTTTTACTGATCACCCCCAACACTGCATGCTGCTGAAAGATGCCGGTCATGTGACGGTTCCTATTGAGTGACTAACCAGACCATTTTTGTTGTTTTTTTTTGCATCTTTTTTTTGTTTTTAATACATACGTACTACTAAAATATCTGGGAACTGTACAATTCACATTCATACTTTTAAAAAAATAATCTATGCTAATATCGTTCATATTTTAATTTCAATACATGATTTATTACAATTATCAATTTTATTTTATTTTCAATTTTCCGTTTTACTCAAAATGAATGAGTAAGAAAAGGGAGGGGGTTGATGAGTAAAAAGAAAGGAAGGCAGAATAATGAAAAAGAAGAAGAAAATAAAACAAAAAAAGAAACGGGAATAAAATAATAAAAGAAATAAAACAAAGAGAGAAAGAGATGGCTCCATTATTCACATTTATTTCCTTCTCTTCTTGCATGCCCCGAATTCCACGGCCTGTTTTGCAATTCATTCTCGTGAAAATCGTTTTCTCTTGTTTAAACAGTTTCACAAATCGATATTTCTCACTACTACAGCTACGACAGCTGAGCAAGGAGGGGTGCGGCCGTGGCTTGTCTAATAAAACCGTCGGCTCTTTTCGAAGCAGTCGGTACGTTTTCGAACCTGGAAAAGAAACCCGATCGGGGAGTACATGCCCGGGTGTACCCCCATCTACTAATAATGTTGAACATTCAGTAATAGTAGTTAAAAGAAGTTCAACAAATCAATATTTCTCACTACTACTACTTATTACAACAGCTGAGCAGAAGGGGCGTGGCTTGTCTGGTAAAAACGTCGGCTCTTTTCAAAGCGGTCGGTACGTTTTCGAAACCAAATAAAGAAGCTCAATCCAAAAGTATAACCTTAAATTTTTCCTACCCAATCGATTAATAATATTAGATGTTCATGGTGTGATAGCTATTGTAATGTTTCAATAAATTGAAATTTCTCACTAGTACTACAAAGGCTGAGCAAGGTGGTGGGGCCTGTGGCTTGTCTGATAAAAACGTCGGCTCTTTTTGAAAAAGTCGGGACGTTTTCGAATAAAAGAAGCCCAGTCGAGAAGTACGACCCAAAATCCTTTATACCAAATCAATTAATAATTTTAGATACTTGATGAAAGTAGTTAAAAGGTCATACACATTGACGTTTTTGACAACTACTACTATGACTGAGCAACGGGGTGCGGTTGTGGCTCGTCTGATAAAAACTTCGCTTCGTTTTAGAGCAATCGGGGCGTTTTCGAACCCACCCAACACAAAAAGCACAATCGAGAAGTACAGTATATATATATATATTTTTTTAAATTAACTATGTCAAATACACACAGATAGTTGTTGAATTGAAAGTTCTGCTACTTAATATTTCTCATTTCAACAGAGGCTGAGCAGAACAAGACCCAGTGGTGCGGTCGTGGCTTTTGAGGTTGTCAGAACCTTTCCTTCGTTTTGAAGTAGTCGGCAGGCTTTCAAACAAAAACATGAAAGTCAATTATATCTTCTGTAATAAAACAATCGACAATGTTAAATACTTAGTGTTGATAATTAAGTTTGTACGATTCGCCATTTCCGACTAACGACAGCTGAGCAAGGGGTGAAGCTGTGGCTCATCTGATAAAACGGTCGCTTCGATTTGGAGCTGAAGGTAAATTTTCGAACCTGAGAAAAAAGTATGTAGTTAAATCGAGAAGTATATGCCTATATCTTTTATATCTATTAAATTGGTAATGATTACTCGTTAAAAAGTTTCTCGAATCGAAATGTCTCATTGCCATAACAACAGCTCAGCAATTGGGTGCGGTCGTTGCTTGTATGGTAAAATAGTTGCTTCGTTTTGGAACAGTCTGCACGTTTTCGAACCTACGAAAGTAGCTCAATCAAGAAGTGTGGAGCCAAATTTTCTGTACCCAATCAAATAATAATGTTAGATACTTTGGGATAGCAGTTAAAAAGTTTCCAAATCGACAATTTCTCCTTACTGTTAATAACTACGATGGCCGAGCAAAGGGTGAGGCCGTAGTTCGTCTGGTTAAATCATCACTTTTGAAGCAGTCGGCACGTTTTCGAACCTGGAAAAAGGTAGCCCAGTCAAGAAGTATGAAGCCAAATCTTCTGAACCCAATTAATTAATATTTGAAAAATACCAAAACCCTTTTCTTCGTTGAACGAAATTATTCAGCAATGGCTCTCAAGTCACAATTAGAGACATCGTCTGATTTTCATCATCTGAGGACGACTTGTCAGTTGTTCAATGAATGTAAATGATACTTATTTCAAGTCCTGAATACTAATTTGTCTGTTAAAAACCGGAGACAGTAAAGTTTAAAATAAATAAACAAAGACATGTCTAGTTAGTCACTCAGTAGAAACCGTCACGTGACCAGCGACTTTTGGCAGCATTTCGTGTTGGGAGTGATCAATTCAGAAGATAGGAAAAAGTGGTGTGAATGATTATCGATGAATAAATTATTAATCTCTCTCTCCCTCTCTCTTTCTATTGAATCACTAAAAAGTCTGAATTTAGACAAATTTCAACAAAACAAGGGTGAACGCAGCCAGACACAGACTAAGGAACCAATTCAGCATGAACTTACATCGTAAATTGAACCCCGTCTCCCCATGTGGGGAGGAGATGAACAAAAAGGAAAAACATTTCTTCTAGGCATAATTAGAAGTAAATGTTTGAATTTCCAATTCTATCACTTCATTGGAGCGACCTGTACACGCAACACGTGCATAGGCAGCCAACCAGATCCACTTGAAAACTGAAGAAACCAATCTTGACAGTTTCGGTGACAGGGTTATGTCCCTTACTAATGTCAATTTTGCGGAGTTGTTTTGAATCAATGGCCTCTTGATCGGGGATAACGTTATTTGTTAACGTTAATATCTTATCAATTTATTGTATATCTACACTTTTTGGAGCCTTTGTATAAGTTTCTGGAGCGGAATCTACCCAATTTCAGCTATATTTCGAAAAATCTAGCCACTTTTAGCCATTCAAAATCATTGTTTAAGAAATTTTTTGAAAATGTATCAATCCGAAGATAACCATTTTTTCCTTTTCTTTTTTCTTCTTTCAAACCACTTCTGAAGCCTCAGGTGCTTAAATTTCAGAACCATTGATTGGTTAACTTATTTTGCTGAAGTTGCCAAATCCCAATTACAGGAACTATTAATAAAGGAGTTGAAATGGGACACATAGTTTTGGGAATTATATTGTTCGGAGAAATCAATTCTGTCTCATTCAATTTTTGGATTTTAATGAAGCAAGGGAGTTTGACTCTAGCACAGCCAAGCTTGTTTTTTACTTTAAACATTTTAAAATGTTTTATTTTTAATTTTCGGCAATCTTTGGATCGGCACATTTTCTTAGATTTATTGAAAGACTAAAGCTAAGCTTTAGCAAAGCAAGTCAACCTGAGTTTGGCTTTACAAGTGGGAGTGAATTCATCACTAGCTTCTGCTAACGTTACTATGCTGCTGTTATTCATGCATGATGTCACTGGTTTTTGGTCTGGTCATTGTCATCCATCATTGTTGTTACATAATAAGAGTTTGACAATTGTGAAAATATGTTTATATCAAAATGTCAGAATATAAAGTATCATTGATACTCTGGAACAGAAAGTGAGTTGTGAATTATGAAGCATCTACAAAAGAATGAAAACTCCTGATGTATTCAGGTCTGTTCAAATTCAATACTTGTACTTGATTATTAAATTTGGTCAAATTTATTGGATGAAACTAAATGAAGAAACACTGAAATCATGGTTTCACATTAATGGCTGTCAGATCCTCATAATTCTGTGTTCATGGTTGCCGTCTAAAAAGTTTGGGAAACACCGCTTTAGAGTTGCTAGAATAGGGTTTATTGGAAATTGTAGACGAACTAAGCATGATGTTCGCGACACATGGTAGTCATTTCCCACCCACCCCCTTATTTACTGGACCTTGCAAATTTTTCCTCTTTCCTGAGCTGAAATTCTGACTGCAAGGCCTTTGTTTTGACTCAATTGAGAAGATCCTGACAGAATCATAGGAGATGCTCAAAGCCATCACACTTGAAGTCCTCCAGGGATGTAGGGAATTGTGGAAAAATTGCTGGGACTACTTCAGAAGTGACAGTGGGAACTAGGAGCTAGGGTAGGTTATTTCCCAGCAATGTTCAAACTTTCGGGTTGCCTCTTGTATACTGTGTTTGATGGAATATAGGACACGTGTTTCATCCCCTAATTCACCAAATAATTGCTATGTTTCCTGTATGCAAAGGAGGACTCCTATCAGGTAATTTACATTATCTCTCAAATTCATACAAAGATTATAAAAAGTTAATTTCAAGGAAATTAACTCCTGATTGAATTTATTTCCCTTTGACTATTTGGTGACTTTTTTTTCTATTTTTCAGATTTCAATTCATAGAGGAGTCCAACATTCTTTTATGAAATTCATTGAAGAGTTTCACTGCTAATTACAAGCTTTTTCAGGCAGTTTATGAATTAAAGAGTTAAATGCTCAGATAATGAATTGCTCTTGAATATTCCATTTTGAAATGGGAGAGGGGCATCTCATATGATTGTGTATCCTATAAAACATCAAACAGAGTATATAGATGGGTACCATATAGAGAAACAAAGACACACATAGATAAGAACAGATATATTTCAACAGAAATATAGATACATATGAAGAGACGGAGATAGATAGATAGATATGAACAGACTGAGAAAGATATGAATGGGATGAGATAGATAGTTATGAACAGATCAAAATAGATTAAGGTCAAGATATAAACAGATTTAAATGGATTGGTAGATATGAAGAGAAGGGAATAGATATGAACAGATTTTTAAAAAAAATGTATACATATATAAAAATGAAATGATGACAATATGAATGTATTAAGGTAGATACATAGATACAAAGATGAATAGATATAAACAAATTGATGTTGATATGAACAGACTCAGCAGAATGTTATATAAATAAAGCAAAAAAGGTTGTTTTTTACAATATGACCACAGAAAAAAATTGTTCAGCAGTTCCAAAAGGCTTTAGTCATGACTTCCATTAGTTGGATTAACAAAGATCGAACAGACTCTACTTTAGAAGTGTATTAACTCTCAAATTCATAAGAGAAAATTCAAATGTTAAAATCAGGGTTATGACCACTGATCAGATTACCCCCATTCCAGCCGTAGGTGAATTTATTGATCCATTTTTTTTCATTCTATCTGTTATGATGATTTTAACAAATCTTATTTCTACTACTAAAGAGCTCCACTGTCAATAAGTAATGGTATCAAGTGGTTTGTGACAGTCAGATACAATTTTATTATTTACTTTTCATTGTTTATCTCAAGTATATGTTAAGCTGTGGTCCAAAAGACCAGGAAAAAATTTTCTAAATCCAGGTCATCTCTGGCAGTGTTGCCAATTTTACGCTTTTTGAGCTAAATTCAACACGTTTCTTGAATGGGCACTGCAAAAAAAAGTGCTGAATTAATGCAGATGTATTCAAACATCTTGGCCATTATTGGTGTGTTTTGACCACAGTTAGCATCTTTTTGGAGTGTTTTGGCTATTTCTGGCATTCATGAGCAATTTTTTTTCATATTAGTGTTAGCAGTCAAACTAGCACAAAAATATTTTTCGAATTGGCAACCCTGACCTCCAGTCGTAAACTTGTCAAATAAATGGTCTAGTACTCTAGTGACTCATGTCATTGCTTTAATCGAAGTGAGGCTAGGTTTCAGGTCATATTTGGTGCCACTGGTATTTTGTAATCTCCCTACTCATAACATATTCATACTTAAAAAATCTGTGATGACCAAGTTGGATTAACTTTGAGAAAAGTGCTTAACTCTTGAATTCATAAGAAAAATTTTAATTTAAACTTCGAAGGGAAATGACCACTGATCAAAGTTAACTCCCTTTGATGTTAATGTAACTAAAAAAAAAGTTCAATTCAATGCATATTTTCACGATTTATCCTATTTACAGAAGAATTCTACAATCATTGGGGATGGTTTGCAGCAGTCCATGAATTTAAGAGTTAAATCAAAGGGATATACTAGTCTGTGAATATTCATTTTGTATACAGATTAATATTGATGCACGGCATTAAATTATCATTTGAAAGGGCGCAGCCAGCTTTCTTTATTTTTGTATGTACAAAAAACCATTAGATATGGGGAATAATTTGTAGTGCAATGCCATTAGAATGTAAACTATATGAATTATAATTTATCTAATCAATTTGATTAATTAAGTAAAATATGAATTATATAGATTATTATTTACATAAATTATTTAAATTCAAAAATTGTAATTAACCACTTTGGATTCATATACTTTTGTGAAATGTCATGTTGATGAAATATCTTGTCAGCCACTCCAGGACACTCAATGCTTACTCTGCCGTCATTGTCATTACTATCTATAAAATGTTTTGAATCACTATCTGATTCACTGCCAGTCTAGGAAGACCCAGGACAAAGACATTTCTCATGATATATCTCATCAGCCTCTCCTAAGTGGTTTGAGTCATATCAATCTATTTGAACTTGACATTCCGATAACAGAAATGATTTTGCTTATGTTATATTCTGTGCGATTATTTGTGTATAATTGATAACAGCAAGAAAAGAAAACTAGTTTATGAGTAATAAAAAAACTTGTGATATCATGTTTGGACTCTGTCTCCAATGGTGGCATTAAAAGGGTCTAATATTACCATCATGGGTCATATCAATCCTTGTAGACCCTCTAATTGACTCTCTCCAATAGTGGCATTTATTTGGCATAATATTCCTTCCGATAGACTCATTGTTGGTATTGAATGAGGTTTATTAGTCCCTTTATGACTACAAGACCCAAACATTTTTATGTGATATCATATCAGCAAAATATCTCATCAGCTGCTTCAGGACAATCATTGCCTTAACTGCCTTCATCATCATCTACGAGTTGCTGTAAATCACTGTTGAATTCACTGCTAGCGTCAGAAGACAGAGGACAAAGAAATTTCTAACAAGACAGCCGACCCTCCCAAGTGGTTAATTACATGCAATCCAATTAAAATTGTGAATAATCTGTGGTAGCAAAGTTGAATTGATATTAAGAGGTGAGTTTATATGAATAACAAGTATGTACAATGATCCAATAAAATATGTACGTAATAATTCGAGTTGATTATACTTGATTTTTTTTTTAGAGTTGTGTTTGTAGATCTGGGTGCAACATTCCCTTTCATGGGTCATATCAATCCTAGCAGACCCTCTGAGGGACCTTCTGTAATGGTGGCATTGATTGGGTGTAATATTCCCCTTTATGGGTCATATCAATCCAAGTACACCGTCTGATAGACTTTATCTCATAGATAGGGTGTATTATTACTCTCATTAATTCTTGTATACTTTCTGATGAACTGTCTTGAATGGTGTAAATGATGGGATATAATATTCACCATTAAGGGTTATTAAATATCCTCTGACTTCTGTCTCCCAAGGTGGAATTGATGAGGGTATAATATTTCCCCAATTAGTCACATCAGGATTTGCAGACCCTATTATGACCTCTGTCTTCAGTGATGGCATTGACGAGATGTTCTATAAATAGGACTACAAAAGAAGTTATGTTCCAATTTGTCACGTGGCGACTTCATAGCCAGGAAAGTTCCACTGCTTCCTCAAATGACCTTAAATTTTTTGATGGATATCCTGGCAGTTGTTTTGTCTAAAAGCCGACAATTTCCTTGTGTCAATGATGCAGACATTAAGCAACCAACTGCAGAAGGTGGCAAGGGTAATAGTTATCCATTGCAAGATAGAAGCTCTGGCCAATTGCAAGATAATTCACTGAAAAATAAAAACCCCGACTCACAGATAGAGCTGAGTCGCCATCAATCAGAATAGAATTAAGATTTTATCGAATTAGCCAGAGAACTGCATTGGCAGAAATTCCCATCATCCACAGTTAATTGGTTGATAGTGGGTACATGCCATAAGTTTAAAAACGGTCAACTTCTAGACCTGCAATGCCTTGTAGAGTTCACGAGACAATTTAGTGGATGACGTGCATCTTGAGTTTTACTTGTTCTGCTTTGAGCTACAAGAACTGGGCATCCCCGACCAAGAGGAGCTGAGCAGGGGAGGCATTGGGAACCCCCTGGACCATAGGTAATTATTCTCCCAGTTTCCGTGTAAGTGCGATGAATTTGAATAGGATGAAGAAGCAGGTGATGCCTGTGGTCTTATAGGTGTATTTATCTGTGAATCTCGGTGGTGCGGACCAGGTCCATTGGTTTTCATGACTGGCTTATTTTGGAGACTGCATTCTTTGTCATCATTATCATGTCCTGGCATATTCACCCCAGGCTGGAGGTTCCCCCTTCGTCCAGAAAAAGACGGGGGTTTCGCAAAAACTTGTTCACCATGTGGACCGGTACCAATAGCAGTGGCAGCCACCGCAGCTGGACATTTGTGGTTGGTGAAGTTTGGTCGCTGCGTGAAGGACTTTCCGCAGTGGTCACAAGTGAATGGTTTCTCACCGGTATGTTTACGGAGGTGTGTCTTCAGGTTACCTTGCTGTGAAAACTTCTCATTACAGAATTCACACTGGAATGGCTTCTCTCCAGTATGGGTCCGCTCGTGATTTTTCAAGAAAAACTCATTACAGAAAGCTTTCTTGCAGAAATTGCAATAAAAGAGTTCTCCAGAATGTAGCCGTTTATGATCGTTTAGGTTATTCCTCTGGCTAAAAGTTTTGCCACATTCCTCACAATGGAACGGTCGTTCACCGGTGTGCTTCCTAAGGTGAAGTTTCAGGTTGCCTCGTTGTGCAAAGCTCTTTTTACAGAACGTGCACTGAAATGGTTTCTCACCAGTATGTATGCGCTCGTGATTTTTCAAAAAGAACTGGTTGTTGAAACCCTTTTTACAATAGCTGCAAAAATATGTTTCCCCAGTGTGGCTCTGCTCATGAATTTTCAGGAAGAACTGGTTCGTAAAGGCTTTGTTGCAAACAATGCAGAAGAAAAGATCTCCGCTGTGAAGACGTTTGTGATCGTTCAGGCAGTTTTTCTGAGCGAAGCCTTTTCCGCACACTTCACAGACATGTGGTTTTTCTCCAGTGTGTGTGCGTAGGTGAAGTTTCAGATTTCCTCGCTGAGCAAATGCCTTGTTACAAAAATGACAAATGAATGGCTTCTCACCCGTATGTGTACGCTCATGATTTCGTAAAAAGAACTGATTCGGGAATCCCTTCTTGCAAAAACTACAGTAGAACATCTCTCCTGAATGGCTCTGCTCATGGATTTTTAGGAAGAACTGGTTGCAGAAGGCCTTCTTGCAGACACTGCAGTAGTAGAGCTCTCCTGTATGGAAACGCTTATGATCGTTAAGGCTATTCCTCTGTGTGAATGCCTTTCCACAGGTATCACAGACGAATGGCTTCTCACCGGTATGGATACGCAGGTGAGTGCGGTAGTTTCCACTCTGGGCAAAGGATTTGCCACAGAATTGGCATTGAAATGGTTTCTCTCCCGTGTGGGACCTCTCATGATTGCGCAAGAAGAACTGATTTGAAAATCCTTTCTTGCAATAGCTGCAAAAAAAATTTGCTTCAGCCTGTCCAGAGGCTGTGTGGCTTTGCTCATGGATTTTCAAAAAGAACTGGTTTGTAAATGCCTTCTTGCACACGATGCAAAAGAAAAGTTCACCAGAGTGCAGCCGCTTGTGGTCGGTGAGGCAGTTTTTCTGTGCAAATGATTTGTCACAGTCATTGCACTGGAACGGCTTCTCACCAGTATGTATTCGGATATGCGTCTTCAGATTTCCCCGCTGGGAAAACTTCTTGTTGCAAAATGAGCATTCGAATGGTTTCTCACCAGTGTGTGTTCGCAGGTGATTCCGCAAGAAGAATTGGTTTGCGAAGGGCTTTTTGCAATAGCTGCAGTAATACAGGTCACCACTGTGTAAACGTTTGTGGTCTGAGAGGCAGTTTTTCTGTGCGAAGCTCTTACCACACACATCGCAAGAAAAGGGTTTCTCTCCAGAGTGTGTGCGGAAGTGTAGCTTCAGGTTGGCGTGGTGAGAGAAACTTTTGTTGCAGATTGAGCACTGGTAGGGCTTTTCAATGGCAGAACTGTTGTTCATATTTTGTGTCATTTGGAGATGTTGTTGATATTGCAGGTTTGGAAGTTGGATATTATTATTGTTATTATTATTATTGTTATTATTGTTGTTATTATTGTGGTGGTGTGGCTGCTGATTGCCTTGTTGAGGGCAAACGTGATTTTTCATCTCGATGAACATAGCAAACTGCTTGTGGCAAGTTGGGCAGCGGAACTGTTTGCAATTGATCTGTGGAACCTGGTGCATTTTCTCATGATTTCTCAGAAAGAACTGACTGGAAAAGATCTTCTTACAGATGCCACAGGGGAACGTTTTCTCCATAACGGGGATGCCCATGTTGTTTCCCACATGGTTGTTATGTGTCACTCGTTGGTTCGAGAAGTCCTTCCTTCCTATGCCACCCACATTGGTCGACTCGCCAACATGGGAATCGGTAGAGCCTCTCTGACTGAAATCCTTGCGTGCAATATCCTGTCGGAACGCTTTGCCGCCAGTGGACGGCGTTTTTATGTGGCTATTCTGATACATTGACTGGTTTTGACCACTTGATTGACCAACCCCTGATGGGTAAGAAGACTGGACAGGATACATAATCGGTTGTAATGGCCGGTGGTCAGTGTCTTTATGCGCGCAAACCATGGAAATTAGAGAGAGATAGAAAAGGAACAAAAAGTGAAGTCAGAAAAGAGGTGGACTTGGAATTTTAAAAAATAAAACGATATATTTCTAAACATGTACGAATCTAAAATTATTTCCGTTCAGATGAACAGTTGTTATTACTTCTTTATTAACTATTATCCAATTATCATTCAATATCAATGTTGATTTTATAATCGTTATATATATATATATATATATATATATATATATATATATATATATATATGCGTGTATCTTATATGATACTCATTAAATGTTATATATAATATACATTAAACAATACATATATACGTATGTACGAATTTATATCATCATATACTAATATATGTATTCATACATAATATATATATTATTTACAACTACATAATAATAAAATTTGATTCTGTTTATTCGTCTGTAACCTCTAACTAACCAAAACAGTGCATTGTATACAGACGTATTGCATCAAAGTACCCCTAAAAGGCACTAATTTAAAGAATGCAAAAGAATAATGTTAAAGTTGGATCTATGTTCACGTTTACCCTTATTTATGCTAAAATAACAAATTTGCCATGGGAGATAAGTATTAAAAGTCAATTATAGAGTATTCTTCCTTATTCATTTGTAAATGCATGGAATATCCTGATGCATTCTAATCACATCAGATTGCGCTAATTTTCGCTCAAGGAGAGACCAGATGGGCCAAAGGGTTGTCTAGCACCTATGAAATCTTTTTACCTTTCGAGGTTACAAAATATTCAAGTTTCAGGAAAGCCAATTGTTTTGTTTTCATGCAAGGATCCGGCAAAAAGTTCACAAGGTAAAAATCTCATTTTGATGCTAGTAAAATACTCGGTTCAATCTAGCTGTTTAGTTTAAATGGAAAATGATTTTTTGACTCAGTTAAAGACAGCACAGTACATCCAGGAAAAGACAAGAGTCAGGGACATCATAGAATCCATTAAAAATCTCAAATGGCAGTGGGCTGGCCATGTTGCACGAATGGCAATATTAGATGGAGAGATGAGCTAGACAAATTCAGAAAGTACTGGCTCCGTGACACCCATGATAGAGAAGTGTGGTGAATCCTGGGGAAGATCTATGTCCAACAACGGACGTTAGAAGATTGATGATTATGATGATGATGATAAGCAACCAAAGTTGATACTTCTAAAATCCTTGATGCCAAAATTCACACCTGCCAAGGCATTATCATCTTTTAAATCTGGCTCGGATGACCAAATGAAGATGTGGCTTACAGCTCGCTGGTTGGAAGCCATCATTTTGTCAAATATAATTCTCTTCTGGAGACGTAAAACATCTGAAAAATAAAACAAAAATATTAGAAAGAAAAAGAAATAACCTCACCATCACAGTCAATAATTGGACAGCCGAAGCTTGAAAAATTAAAGGCATGTAAAAAAATTCCACCAGAGAATAAATATGATCAGAATGAATTCTATTTACAATGTTTTCCACAGGAGAGCATCTGAAATAGAGGAGCATCCTCTAGATTCAGGAGAATCTAGATGTTGTTTATAAACCCGTTAGGCAAAGGCCCAAAAAGGTCAAAAAACCTTTTATTCCAAATGTTTTTCAAAAGAGGTCTAGAGGTGTACTGATGCCAATTTTCAATTCTGTAGACAAAATAGTATGGCCAGGAGCACTGGGATACATAAAAACACATACACAAACACATGCAAATATAAAAAAAGGATAGAACCCTTCCCCATCTTTAATATGAAGTAATTCTTGACCATGGTCAAATCCTTTCTTTCTGATTTTAAATGTATTTACATTGTACATCTAATAGCCTTATTCTAGCAGCAATGCTTGTTCTGGACCCTGACCATCAACAATCCCTTTTCCCTTGACTTACAATGTATTCCGAGCGCAAATCATTAGAAATGTATTTTTAGAGTGAATTATTTACAATCTATTTTTATGGTGAAACATTTACAATGATTTTTTTTGTCATAAACTAGCATCTTTAGTGATTCTTTGCTTGATTTCATCTTTTTTTTAGGGGTTCCATGGAGATTCGTTGTCTTAGGTAGATGTAATGATTTACTTTCTCCAGTTCTGAATTTTCAATTTTGATTTTCATGCGTTTATTTTCGATATGCTTGTTGCACATGACCTTTGTTTAGCTGAAGTTCATGTGAAGGCCAACTTTCTTGCTATCTTCATCACTCTAGGATGGCAAGGTTTCAGCAGAGCAAGCTCAACTTTCAAGAACATGAAAATCCCATTAGTGCTGAAAAGAAAGGTATACAACTAATACATCCTCTCGATCGTCACATATGGAGATGAAATATGGAACCTAACCAAGAGACTGACCTGCAAACTGAGAACCATGCAATGTGCACATGAAAGAATCATTCTCAACCTCACATGGAGAGATCACAAGACAGCGCAATACATCCTGGAGAAGACAGGAGTCAAAAAAATCATAGAATCCATTAGAAAATTCAAATGGCAATGGGCTTGTCATGCTGCAAGAATGGTATACAACCGATGGACATCATTACTCACAGCATGGATCCCAAGAGATCACATGTTTAACCAAAGTCGGCAGAATACAAGACTAAACAAATACTAGACAAGTTCAGAAAGTATTGGCTCCGCAATGCTCATGATAGAGAGGTCTTGTGAATTCTAGAGAAAGTCTATGTCTAACAATGGATGATTAAAGACTGATGATGATGATAATCATCATTTTTAGTTCATTCATAGTAAAAAACATTTTCAATCAATTTCAATTGTAAATCAGGGCAGTAATGCTTGTATTTATTCCTGACCACCGACAATCCTTTTTTTTTGGACTTACTATGTATTTCTATAGTGAATCATTTGTTATGCATTTTTTCTGAATCTATGAGACAATATTTTTGTCATTCATACATATAGACTGAATACCCATTTTAACAAGTGTGATAAATAGATAGCTAGACTGATGCAAATTAGATGGTGTTCGATCTAAATTGTTCTTAAAAAGTGATATGCGTGACTAGAGGAATGTTTTTTATGATCTTAGACCAATTTTGAACGTACATAAACATCCTTCAGCCAATAGACAATATTTCTCTTTCTTGCTTTCCTCTCCTCTCCATAAACAATAAAAAGTAGCCACTCAAATAAGCAAACATTCACTTTCCTTGTTACCCTCTCTTACTCCCAAGAGTATCCACAGTTTATTTTCAGAAGCACGCGAGTCAACAGCTGAAGGAGAGGGCACTAAAAATATGTCCATTCTTAGCATGAATTCATACATCAAATCAAATCAGACTTAGGGGGGGTTGATTTAAAAAAAAAACAAATTTGCTAAAATACCTTGCTAGAGTCACGTTGGTACTCAAAAAAAAATTTCATGGGGTTACGCAGTGTGGTTTTTGTGGTTGGCTGTCACATACATACTGACAGATGGACAGACTTTTGGGGAATCATAATAAGATTTTTTTTAGACTAGCATCCTGATCTCTGTTGCTTTTATCACCAAATTCTGGCCATTATATTCTCTTGCTTTCCCCAGGTGCTTAGATTGATAAAAAGATAGGTCTTGTTAGTCACTCAATAGAAACTATCACATGACCAACATCTCTTGGCAGCATACTTTGGGGAGATTAGTTAGAATATTCTAAAAAGGAATGATCAATGAATAGGTTACTTTTTCTTGTCTTTTCTTGGGGCGGTAAATGATCACTGAAAAAGTCCGAATTTTCAAAAAAACGTTGCAAGGCACAAACTAAGGGATCAAAAAGAACCCCTTTCTAAAGACCTTCTTAGCCAAGAGATTTGGAGAAAATAAAGTTGATATTTTTTTTTTTCTCAAGGCAATAGATTTCTGTCATCTAACTACAAAGGTGCGGTCAGTACAATAGATACGAACAAAGTCAGACAGCCAGACCAGACTAGAAAACTAAAGAAATCTATGTTGATGTTGACAGTTTCCAACATGAACAGACCGAAGGCATAGGTATGAAAAATGAGGGGAAAACAAATATGGACAGTGAAGGATATGAACAGAAGAAAATTTAACTAGATTTAGTCACTCAATAGAAACTATCACTTGACCAACATGTTGGGGGGGATTAATTAAAAAATTGGATAATCGACAAGTTACTTCGCTTGCATTTTGCTGGGCAACGATCCAAAAAAAGTCTGAATTTTCAAAAAACAGGCAGGCATAAACTAAGAGATCAATTTAGCATAAATTCACATTGCAAATTAAACAAAAAAAAAAAACAATGAGAGGGGGAATTTTAGGGGAATAAAAAGTGACCAATGTCTTTCTGCCGCAAGCTGTGTTGGGAGTAATGAATTGAAATATTGTAAAAAATGGGTGATCAATGAATAAGTTACTTCTCTTGTATTTTGTTGGACAGTGATCACTAGAAATGTTTGAATTTTCAAATAAACAAGCATGAATCCTGCTAGACAAAAACTTCAGACAGTGATCAATGAAAAAGCTCTAATATTTAAAAAAAAGCAAGCACAAAAAACACTGTTGGGCACAAAAGAGACAACTTTAGCATAAATTTACATTGTAAAGAAAATCAAGTGGGGAGTTCAGAAAGAAGAAAATGTTTTTTTCTAGACATAATGAGGAGTAAATTTTCAGTCCCCCAGCTCATCGTACGCGTCATGTATACATACAGCCAGCCAGAACAACTCAAAA
This sequence comes from Thysanoteuthis rhombus, assembly GCA_963457665.1. NCBI lineage: Eukaryota > Metazoa > Mollusca > Cephalopoda > Oegopsida > Thysanoteuthidae > Thysanoteuthis > Thysanoteuthis major. The sequence goes on from OY735214.1 coordinate 10,126,638, forward strand.
ACTGAAAAAAAAAACCTATGTTGACATTTTGGTTTACAGTTTCTACCATGATATAGATATGAACAACGATGAAAATAAATAAGGACAGTGATAGGTATACGTAGACAGACAGTAAAAACATAAGTAGAAATACAAAGAATGAAGTATATAATGAAATCTATCCAACTCTGTACGCATAACTTGTATTAGATTGAAACTCCGACAATTTTCACTTTCCCAAAACAGCCACCTGGTTGGGACAAGTTATCCCTCATCAGACATTCGGGTCAATATTTATTCAAATGTCTTCAAACAAAACTGCTGGTCATTTACTGTATGGGTCAATCCTTGACCTTGTGTTCTTCAAGAATGACTAATTTGCTTTTAAAAGAAAAATGGATGGCCTGTTTCTTCAGGGTTTTTTTTATTTAATTTTCGTTTTTGTGAGCGTGAGTGTGGAAAAAAAAAAGACAAATATGTAAAATTACACAATTTATATATATCTATCTCAATCTTTATCTACATCTATTCATATTGATCCATTTTTTGTCATCCTATCTATCTATCTATCCATCTATCTATCTTTCCATATCTATCTGTTTTATTTCAGTCTGTTCATATCTATCTATCTGTCTGTTCATATCTATCAATTTTTTGTCTTTCTATCTATCTATCAACCTCTTAATATTTATCTATTTATCTCAGTCTGTTCATATCTATCTCTCTATCTCAGTCTGTTCATATCTATCTAAATATCTCAATTTGTCCATATTTTACGTGTTCATATCTACCAAACTACCAACCTACCAAACTACCAACCCATCCTAAGCTTGGGAAGGGCATTATGTTAAAAGATATACTTCTAAAATAAATGCCTTTTCCGTAATTAGGATTTGTAAAGTCCTGTTTGATTTTTTATGTAGCGACAGACAATCTTCAGGAACATGACAAATTCATCTAATCTACAATAAAAGAAATCTCTGCGTGTCTCTGAGCGTCTGCATAGTGATTACTGGAAAATTGGCAATTGTATGAAGTTGACATTCAAGAGATATATTAGTCAGTGCACAAGGCATAGTAGTATCAAGTTTAAAGTAGTTTCGGTCTGTGGTTCTCAAAAAATCTAATGAAAATAAATAAAAACTGAAGACAAAAGATCTTTCTTTTCAAATTCCATGAATTATCTCCCTTGACTCTCACTCTTTGGTAATATCTAAATTTCGGTATAAAATATCTGAATTGGCAGTACAGAAGAGAAGTAACCAAAATTCTTTGAAGCCGTAGTTTCGTACAACAAATAGAAAATTATTTTACATGAAAATTGTGGCAGGCTGCTCTGTACACCATGCACCGTTGGAATGGGCACTGTCCTTGTCTAAATGCGCAAGGAATCACGCGAAAACCAGAACCAGAAGCCGATATTTCAGGCCCCAATAATTTGTTCTGGAACAGTCAGACAGCAGACAGCTAGGTCGAGATAATATAACAGCCTGACACACAACTCGAGATGACTTTGACAGATGAGTCATTATGTTAGCAGCAAATTAAAAAAAAAATTTCTCTCCGTATAAAATGAATGATTGTGAAACAGGTCTGATTAGTCATTCAACAGAAACTGTCAGAAGACCAACGACTGTTTAGGTAGCATGCAGTGTTGGGGATGATCAATTGAAAAACTGGAAAAAGTGTCGATCAACAAACAACTTACGCACTTCTCTCACCCTTTTTTGGACAGTGATGACTAAAAAAAGTCTGAATTTCCATATAACAAGTGTGAACCTTGTCAGTGATGAACTGAGGGACCGATTCACCATAAACTTACATTGCAAATTGAACCCTCCGCTAAAACCTATTGGGGGGGGGGTAAATTTGAAAAAACAAAAGAAGCACTTCTTCTTAACATAAGGAGTAATTGATCAAATTTCAAGCCCTCTAGCTCCCCTCACTAAGATGGGGGGGGGGGTAATTAAAAAAAAACAAAAGAGACCTTTTTTTTTCTAGACATAATGAGGAGTAGAATTTTCAGCCCTGCAGCTTGTACATGTGACACATATATACATAGCAAACCAGACTGACTTGAAACTTGAAGAAACAGTCTTGGCAGACAGTTTCTGATAAAAGAACTATAAAGCACTCAGAGAGCGCATGCCTTAGCCTATACCGTATACTAACAAAAAACTGAATGAAAACAAATGGCTGGATCCGCCCCCAATTTCAGTCAACTTGACCGTAGGCTATTGGCCTCTCTTCCACAAAATCTCCCAGAAATTCACGGACAATTTTAGGAGATACCATGTGGATAGACCTGAACAAATACATTAATGTATGAAAAACAAAAGGAAAAATATTTTTCAATCTAAAAAATATTCCTGGATCCGCCCCTAAATTTAATCAATTCTTCCTTATCTCATTCCACACGATTTTATCGAAATTCATTGAGTACTTTTAATGATATTGTGTGGACAAACAGACTGACGTAGAGACAGAAAGACACAAAGAAAGTTGGAGGCAAATACACATACCTCTTCAACTTTGTTGACAGAGGTAAATATATCTTAATCGAAAACAAATTTCTCAATTGACCCCCAAATTTAATCACTTCTTCCTTATTCCATGGCTCACTTTTCTATGAAATTTCACTGAAAGTTATACAGAACTTATGGAGATATTGAGTGGGCAGACGGACGAATGGAAAGACAGAAAGTTGATACATACCCCCCACCCTAACTTCTTCAGCAAAGGTAAATAAATGTTGCAAAAGGAAAGAATTAAAGAAATAGAATTTATAGGGTCATACTTGAGCCAGTGCAAGAATTAAAGAAATAGAATTTATAGGGTCATACTTGAGCCAGTGCAAGAATTAAAGAAATAGAATTTATAGGGTCATACTTGAGCCAGTGCAAGAATTAAAGAAATAGAATTTATAAGGTCATACTTGAGCCAGTGCAAGAATTAAAGAAATAGAATTTATAGGGTCATACTTGAGCCAGTGCAAGAATTAAAGAAATAGAATTTATAAGGTCATACTTGAGCCAGTGCAAGAATTAAAGAAATAGAATTTATAGGGTCATACTTGAGGCAGTGCAAGAATTAAAGAAATAGAATTTATAGGGTCATACTTAAGGCAGTGCAAGAATTAAAGAAATAGAATTTATAGGGTCATACTTGAGGCAGTGCAAGAATTAAAGAAATAGAATTTATAGGGTCATACTTGAGGCAGTGCAAGAATTAAAGAAACAGAATTTATAGGGTCATACTTGAGGCAGTGCAAGAATTAAAGAAATAGAATTTATAGGGTCATACTTGAGGCAGTGCAAGAATTAAAGAAATAGAATTTATAGGGTCATACTTGAGGCAGTGCAAGAATTAAAGAAATAGAATTTATAGGGTCATACTTGAGGCAGTGCAAGAATTAAAGAAATAAAATTCATAGGGTCATACTTGAGGCAGTGCAAGAATTAAAGAAATAGAATTTATAGGGTCATACTTGAGGCAGTGCAAGAATTAAAGAAATAGAATTTATAGGGTCATACTTGTGGCAGTGCAAGAATTAAAGAAATAGAATTTATAGGGTCATACTTGAGGCAGTGCAAGAATTAAAGAAACAGAATTTATAGGGTCATACTTGAGGCAGTGCAAGAATTAAAGAAACAGAATTTATAGGGTCATACTTGTGGCAGTGCAAGAATTAAAGAAATAGAATTTATAGGGTCATACTTGAGGCAGTGCAAGAATTAAAGAAACAGAATTTATAGGGTCATACTTGTGGCAGTGCAAGAATTAAAGAAATAGAATTTATAGGGTCATACTTGAGGCAGTGCAAGAATTAAAGAAATAGAATTTATAGGGTCATACTTGTGGCAGTGCAAGAATTAAAGAAACAGAATTTATAGGGTCATACTTGTGGCAGTGCAAGAATTAAAGAAATAGAATTTATAGGGTCATACTTGAGGCAGTGCAAGAATTAAAGAAACAGAATTTATAGGGTCATACTTGTGGCAGTGCAAGAATTAAAGAAATAGAATTTATAGGGTCATACTTGAGGCAGTGCAAGAATTAAAGAAACAGAATTTATAGGGTCATACTTGAGGCAGTGCAAGAATTAAAGAAATAGAATTTATAGGGTCATACTTGAGGCAGTGCAAGAATTAAAGAAACAGAATTTATAGGGTCATACTTGTGGCAGTGCAAGAATTAAAGAAACAGAATTTATAGGGTCATACTTGAGGCAGTGCAAGAATTAAAGAAACAGAATTTATAGGGTCATACTTGAGGCAGTGCAAGAATTAAAGAAACAGAATTTATAGGGTCATACTTGAGGCAGTGCAAGAATTAAAGAAACAGAATTTATAGGGTCATACTTGTGGCAGTGCAAGAATTAAAGAAATAGAATTTATAGGGTCATACTTGTGGCAGTGCAAGAATTAAAGAAACAGAATTTATAGGGTCATACTTGAGGCAGTGCAAGAATTAAAGAAATAGAATTTATATTTTTCACTCATTTTCTACTGTGAACGGTAAGAACTCAGCAAAGTGTGGACAGATAGATAGATAGATAGATAGATAGATATGTCAGAACAATTGAATAACCTAAACCTAGCAACAGTGCTAAACCTGGTCTTTCGTGAGAAACGGCAATTAATTTACTCTAACCTTACTTAATCTTCAATGGATTTTTTTTTCATGACTTCAAATTTTCACACAGAAGTCAACGGCGAGTACTCTTCTTTTTCAAATTTTTCACATCGAATATTGCGTATAACAACTAACATACCTAGGTAGATATGTCAAGTAAAACTGGTTTATATATATATATATATATATATATATGTGTGTGTATGATTAATAATTGTGTCATCCACAGACAGCTGTATTGTTGTATTACAACTTTTCAGTGTGGCTATAGACTCGATATCCTTTCCAGTACCACTAGGTAGGGTCGAAACCCTCGCTCTAGACCCAGAGGCAGATGCTCTACACAGAACTGGATGGTCAGTAGAACCGAATTAAGCGACATTTCTACATATGCATAATTCCCCATCTACCAGAGTGCTCCATTCCAGAGTTGGAAGAGCACTGCATAGTTGCTTATAGCAGAAAGGTGCCTTACTTGAAAGAGCTCAATCCTAAAGAAAGGAGCATTAATTATAATATATATATGAATATATATGTACATAAAAAGTAAGTAAAAGCCACATTAGTTGGAGATTATTTGATATTGAATAACCTTATATTCAAATAATATTAAACAATGAATAATCTCCAACTAAAGTGGCTTTTCCTTAATTTTGACTTATCTCTTACATTTATGGGATCCTTTCTGTGGAATATTATTACGTTTCTTTTTATTCATATATATATATATATATATATATATATATACACACACACAATATATGTCATACAAATCAGGCTAACAGTATAACATAATATAATAATATATCGATAATATAAAGCCACTTCTGAAATGTGATGGATTTATTCCATAGAGTGCTCGATACATACAACTTTTTACTCTTGAAGTTAAGTTGTTTTAGAGTAGAGCTGGAAATAAATAGTAGAATGTGGATTCACTACACAAACTAGCTCATGTTTCTGCCCTCTTCAGGCTTCATCGGGATTCACCTGATTAGGCCTGAAGAGGGCAGAAACACGAGCTAGTTTGTGTAGTGAATCCACATTCTACAATTCATATATATACATGTATATATGAATAAAAAGAAAAGTACTAAAATAATCACTCAGTCCAATACTAAAGCCCCACGCAACAACTCCTCAGTAACCCTGACAGCTTGTGGTCACTTTGAGACCTACTACTGCTGCTACAGTTATATCCTGGAACAGACCAATACAGACTTCACCACAGACAAAACAAAATCCCATGCATCATGATGACCCTAAAGGAATCCTCTTCCTTGATTTCCATTTTTGCTTCCAAAGAAAATATATGATGTTGAATTCATTTTCTACGGAAACCTTTTAATCACAGATAGGTACACAGACACACCACACGCTACTGAAGATAATAACCCCTCTTGAAGTATGTGCAGTATACTAATTAATTCATTTATGGATTAACTATTTAATGAACAAAGTCTGAATCTGTCTCATTCCCTATTGTTCACATAAATATATATATACATATACATATATATATATGTATACACACACACACACACACATATATATATATATATATATATATATATACATACATATACATATGTATATATATACATATATATATATATATATATATTATTTTGTCATCCACATATTACATCTCTTCAGTGTGGCTATAGACTTTCCATTATCCCATCCAGTACCTCAAGGCCGATATCCTACCTCTGGACTACGGAACTGGACAGTCAGTAAGGCAGAATTTAAGCAATATATTTCATTTACACAGAAATCCCTCATCCACCAGAGTGCTCTATTCCTATGGAAGAGCAGTGCATAAGCTTACAATGGATGAGTTACCTCACTTAAAGAGTGCTCAACCCTGAATAGAGGAGCTTTAATATACATATACATATATATATATATATATATATATATATATATATATATATATACAGTTCGAAACCAACTATCAGGCAAGTTTTGGACTGAAGATGAAATGGACACCTGATTTCTGGATTTCTGGACCTGGACCACAGGTGTCCCCCCCTGATATCGCCCATTTTGTGATATAAAGTGGGAAGATGGAGACCTTTGACATTTCTACATATATTGTCGTCCACTCACAATAAAAACAGAACTTCTCCTAGCACCCAGAATCCCAATGATTTAGGCAGAGCGTTGATCTACCACACCCTCAGCCAATTCGATGACAGGTGCCACTACTTTTACCCTACCTCCACTAAGAAATATATTTGATATGCATGGTAAACCAACTGTAAAAATGAAATGAATTACACTAAAACATTTCAGTTATCGATGAACAAAACTTTTTTATTGAGACTTTCAATGTTGTTTTTTATGGCCAACATTTTGTGCAACCGATTTCCCTGAGACCAACAATGAGACGGGAAACTGGGTCAGGTAGTTACACATAAATACATCAGTGAATGCACGGATTATGTTGCGGTCTTTCATCTATAGCCCCCACCCCCCACCCCCACCCTTGAATATCGCCTATAACAAACCCATAGTTATCGCTGCTCGGTTATGACGGAAGACTCCTGTATATACTTGAAATATAAAATGAACATTGAAAACTAAAGGACAAAATTGAAATTCTTGAAATATAATAAAGTGTATAGTCATGCAATGGAAACCATCATGCAATGGAAACCATCATGCAACCAATGTCTTTTGGCAACATGCCATGTTAGGGATGATCAATTAAAAATTTGGAAAGAGAGGTGACCCAGATTTTGGGATTTCTGGATCAAAGCTTGATATTACTTGAAATCTAAAAACGTCGAAAAGTAAAGAACAAAATTGTATTCAACAGATTCAAATTGACGCATCTTCCAAAGCAGCATCTGTTTATTTTTCATTAATCCTCTTGAAATTCTTAAAATATAGAAAAGAAGATGTACGATGAAAAGTGAACCCCAAAAAAAAGAATGAAATTGTTCATTACATACATATTAATCCAATTCAAAAGCAGGGTCTGTTTGATCGATATTATAAAATCTTCATTTCAAGACAATTCAACAATGCCATGAAAATTAAAACAAGGAACAGTCGAGCACTGAACCTTTACGAACCCCACTAATATATAGATGCATAGATAGATAGAGTAGCCGCTTCAACGTAGCAATGCTCTTACCATTAAGCTGAACAGCTGCCAGTAATGCAAAAGCCAAATAACAGCTTTCAACCCAAAGTTTCATCTCTTTCAACGCAACAGTTATGTATTTCAGAAATGGACATATTTGGTCTGACAATGAATTATAAATTGCATTATATTATATAGAAACTTATTAGAAATGATCTTCCATTGTTACATGGTTGATATCTCATTCAATTAGTAAGTGCATTGTCACGTCAAAGTGACAGGTTTGATTCCAGCAGCAGCCCCATTTTCTTAAATTTTTTATTCTGTTTACGTTGTCTAGATTGAGTGATATATTCTTCTTTAGGTGTCGGAATGTCAATGACCCTTCTAGAAACTATGGTATGAACCACTGTAGTTGGACCACTTTTGTCGAGAGTAGAATGGTATAATATATCTTGTACAGAGCCC
>OY735214.1:10142313-10187313 GCA_963457665.1 Thysanoteuthis rhombus
TAGGTTAAGCATCCGTGCTGATATACATATGTATGTATCCATGCATCTATGAAATTCAGATTTCGCCCAGCTTTGACCCTTCATTGTAGAAAACTTGAAATTTTTTTTTGTCCTCTGAAAATTACCCTTTGAAATAAATTTTCAATTTCCAATGTAAATTTATGCAAAATTTAACCATTAGTCTGTGTCCGACAGCATTCATGCTTGTTTTTTTGAAAATTCGGACCTTTTAAAAATCACAACCCAACAAAAGGCAATCACACCTTTTCCAATTTTTTGATTGATCATCCCTAAGATGGCATGCTGGCAAAAAAACATTGGTTATATGATGGTTTCTATTGAGTGATTAACCAGACCTTAGTTTTTTTTTCTTTCATTATTCAATGTTCAAAGTAAAATTAAATCATGAGCCAGGTGTGGGTACAAGTCAAGTAGTGTGGTCCCTAGAAAGAAGAGTGGTCCTTCACATTGTTTTATTTTTGTATCTCAACATTCCCGAGATTTCCTGATGCATTACGTTATGGGTAGGATTTAAGGGTAGGTAATTCCCAATTGGAATTCTGGGAGTGGAAATTTCACACTATCATGTATTCAATGTTTTAAATGGTTCATGATCAAAAAATAAAAATAAAATTCATGAAAGGAAAACAGTAGTAAATACATGAATTATAATGTAATTGATTCAAATTAATCAAATTATTGCTTTGCCTCGTTTCATGAATTTCCAACAGATCGCATGACTACGTGACATCAGCTGAATTCCAGTCGGGACCATTATTGCTAAGTAACACCAAGCTAACTTTTTTGTTTCGGAAATCTTTTTCATTGCAAATCATTTTTTAACAAGTTTTCTCAAATATATCTTTTTAATTTATCTTCTTCTCTCTAGCAAGATATCAACTTGAAATGGTTTTATTTTTTGAATTTATTACTTGAAATTACCAACGTGTTCACCTTTACCCCTCGTCTGATATTTCATACAAAATTTCTATCATAGGCCTCCCCGTTCTAACACAGTACGTTGAAGCATAGTTTGGTTTATAACACTGGTAGATGATAGGCCCCATAATATTAATGTTGATCCAAAATAACTGGATCTAGCACCAAAATAATTGAATTTCTATCACAGTTTGGTTATAATGCGGTAAGCTCTCCTGGACTCCAATGCCCATAATGTAAGAGGGGGTGCTTGTATAATTATTTCATTCATCCGATGATCTTTTCTTCTTTCTTTCTATCCGAACAGCAGGTAAACAAACAATGGATTTGAAATAAATGGATTTAATAACAGGCTGAGATATATAGAAAGATAGAGAGATAGATGGATAGGTAGATAGATAGATAGACAGATAGACAGATAGATAGATAGATAGATATGAAGAAAATGAGATGGATTGATAGATAGACAGATAGATAGATATGAATAGAATGAGATAGATAGGTGGATAGATTACTAGATAGATAGATAGATAGATAGATAGATAGATAGATAGATATGAACAGACAGAAATAGATAGATAGATAGATAGATAGATAGATATGAACAGACAGAGAGATAGTATGTATGAACAGACAGAGAGATAGATAGATAGATAGATAGATAGATAGATAGATAGATGTGAACAGACAGAGAGATAGATATGTATGAACAGACAGAGAGATAGATAGATAGATAGATAGATGTGAACAGATTGAGACATGAATGAATAATTGGATAGATATAGATATGAACAGAATGAAAGAGAGATATGAACGGGATAGACAATAATATTTCACTCAATATGTATTAATTTTACTATCTCTCATATATATGTGTGTGTGTGTGTGTGTGTGTGTGTGTGTGTGTGTGTGTGCGCGCGTGTGCGTGTGTGCGAACACTACCCAGCACTGTATTTCCCTGCTTGTCTCCTGTTATATATATATGAAAGTACCTTGCCATAGAAAATATAGGGTAAATTGAAGTCGCTAAAAAGCATTTCTACATTACTAGCATCCAACGTCGCGTACTTGAACGTACACAGAATCTGTACTTAGATACATACATAAGTAGGTATATGTTCATCCCTGGTGGTAACCATTCTTCTTGCTTATGGGTTTCCGGTTTAAAATAGACCTTTCAAGTTCTCGCTAAAAACGTTATTAAGAATATTAAATTCATTTGAAAAATGAAATAAGCAACAAATTCACAATTTAGCTTTATTACACACGTAGTTATTTCACGTTTCGTATTTTTCACACGCACACACACAGGCAAGCAGGCAAACACATACATTCACATACACACATAAAACACATTTTTTTTGCGTATCGGTCTTCTTGGTGTGTGTGCGCGTGTGTGTGTGTTTGTGTGAAAATTATATTTTTTAAAAACTCGAAATAGGTTTTTTTTTAAAAAAACTTTTCGGTTGGTGAAAGCCAACTAGTTGTTAACCATGTACTGCTCAAATAAATACAAACATATATAAGTAAATAGAAAAGTACCAACAACAACCAGTTCGTACTCACATACTTACACACACAAACACAATGTTCACGCACGCACGCACACACATACATAGGTATGATAGGTACAATTATGTACAATTTTATTTTTTTTGTTACACTTTTTAGGAACCTTTCTAACCAATCGAAAACTTCACTTTCCTTGCACAAAAAGATTTTTTGATCTCTTTCCGAGGAAAAAAAAGCATATATATGTATAAGTAATAGGTAGTTATGTACGTAAAATAATAAAGAGCGAGTCGTCTATATTTCTGTAAGACACGAATTACAAATCAAGCACTGACCCCCACAGACAAATAAACTATAACTAATTCTAGATATAGATTTGATTAATAATCATGGCAATGAGCTTTTTTTAAAAAACATTTACAATATGTTTCTTTCTCTCTCTCTCTCTTTCCTCAGTTCTACTTGAAGTAAATATATAATACACGTATTGTGTGTAAATAAACAAATAACTCCCTTTAAAACATATACCTACATATATATATATATCTATATATATGTTTTTCAACTTACTTTTGTAATGGCCGGGGTTGAAAAATATCTGTTCTGTTGTTGAACGAAGCTGGCAGTTTAAATTCCCTGTGTTTAGGACCTGATTCAACTCAAGATATATAAATATACATATTCATATGTAATATACATATGTGTAAGTTCTCGTAGAGAGCTTTGAATGTAAAGCGAACGGGTGAGTGTGTGTGTGAGTATGTACGTGTGTATGTACGTGTGTATGTTTATATGTGTGTGTATATCATGGTGTATGTATGTGTGTGTGTGTCGGGGGGGCTAATTAAACATTTATATATGTATACTTGTACTACTGCTATACGTCACAATGCAATGCTAGAAATATGTAGTAGTAAGCCCAGATCTATGCAAGGCTCACACACACACACACACACACACACACATGTATACAAGCACCCCACACACACACCTACAGACACACATACACATATTTAGTTATAGATAGATATAGAGTAAGGCCTCACCATCCGCGAAATCGCCAACCATGGTTTCATTTATCCGCGATTGGCCCAATTTGGATGTTTTTCATCTAGATCTACATGTTTTTCGTTACGTCTAGATGTCAGAAATTGCTATTTAGAAGATTTTTTTTCTTTTTGATAAAGTAAGTGATATTTTCGTTTGATTTACAGTAACGGAACAAGAAACATTTTGTGATAAAATCAGTAATTTGACGAAGTAAATGTTGACTATCGAAGGCACTTTATGATTTATTCGTAACATGAAATATTTTTACTGGATTTTAAACGTATATCTGGAGAATGTAGATGTTTTCTGGCTCAGTTTTAGATGTAAATGTAAAATGACTTTGGCAACGATGCCAGTATATTTCTATGGTTCGCTAATATCCGCGGATTTCACAATCGCTGAAGTCTTTCTTGGAACCTATCTACCGCGGATGACGAGGTGATACTATACATACATACATACATACATACATACATACATACATACATATATATATATATATATATATATATATATATATATATATATATATATATGTGTGTGTGTGTGTGTGTGTGTGTGTATATATATATACATATACATATATATATATATATATATATATATATATATATATATATATGCTGAGAGAGAGAGAGAGAGAGGGAGAGAGAGAGAGAGAGAGAGAGAAAATAGTCGGAGAAGAAACCAAAAAAGAGAAAGAAAGCTCTTTCTTAATGATCGCTATGTTCCTACCCACAAGAACATCAATGATGATGATGATGTTGATAGAAGTATAGACAATTATGATAATAATTTTAATACATTTACGTAATAATAATATTTCAGAAATAATAGTACTAATAATAATAAAGATAATAATAGTGGTATTGATAATAAAATAATTGGATAATAATAATTTAATAATAATATTGATAATCTGATAATAATAATAATAATGATAATAATAATAATAATAATAATAATAGTAAAATGATAATAATAAATGATAATCTAATAGTGACAATAATTTAATAATAATGATATTTTATTATAATAATATAATGATAATAATATTTTAATGATAATTTAAAAAAAAATAATTATCATTATCATTATATTTTAATAATATTATGATGATTACGATAGTATTTAAATAATAATTTTTAAATAATAATAATAAAATACTAATTACAATAATAATAAAAATAGAAGTAATGATAAAACAATAATAATGATAATAAAAATAGTAATAATAAAATAAAAATAATAATGATGATAATAATAATAATGAAATAATGATAATAATAATGATAATAATAATAATAATAATAATAATGATATTAATAATGTTAATAATAAGAAGAAGAAGAAAAAGAAGAAGAGATGATGACACACACACACACACACACACACATACACACACATACAAGTGAGAGAGAGAAAACCATACAAGCATCCACAGATACACTCACTCTCACGCACTACCACACACACACACACACACGTTGAACAGTTACCCGAACAGACTAGCCTGGGTGAAATTGCCCCTCCCTCACCATCTTCCTCTGTATCTATGTCTGTCTCTCCGTCTCCGTCTCTGTCTCTCTGTCTCTCTCTCTCTCTCAGAATAATAAATAAATAAATGATATCTTATTTCTCGTATTTCTCATCTGCGAGTTTGATTCGCTTGTCATTGTTTAACGCTGTTAGGAATAAACAGGTATACCTTGACTAGTGCGGTTAAATCGGTTTAAAATCACCGTTCAAAAACCGTACTATTCAAGGTCTCATAATTATCCGATGTGTTATTCCCCAGTTATAAGTCATACTAATTAACTAGTACTGCAATGCCTTGACTATTCTACATAAAAATCCGCACAAGTCAAAAACCGCACTATTCGGGTATCGAGGTACCCTTCTATTTTCCAATTATTTCTTTCCCCCCAAGAAACGTACATGAGAGATCCATTTCTTTGCACGCACTCACTCTTACTTTTTACCCTGAACCCATTCCCAACCCTGAAAATCAGATCGTGAAAACCCCTTCTAAAAATACGTAAAGTTTCTTTTTTGTATTATCTAGGATAAAATTGTTTATATAGGTCCAAAGAGCTTATGTAAACATTCGGGTTGTGCATGTTTGTTTGTGAATGTATGTATGTGTGTGTGTGTGTGTGTGTAAGTGAGGGAGACAGAGAGAGAGAGACAGAGACAGAGAGAGAGCAAGAAAGAGCAACATAGAGAGAGAGAGGGGTGAGAGAGAGAGAGACAGAAAGAGAGATAGACAGAGAGACAGGGGGAGAATAAGTCGATCAACACAAGAAGCAGAAGCAAGTATTAATGAGCATATGTTGTGTATGTGGTGTACGTGACAACAGGCCTACCTCATAGTATGTAGACTGGGATAGATAGATAGATAGATAGATAGATAGATACATACATACATACATACATACATACATACATACTTTTGTAAGAACGCACTGAAAGATGTAGATAGATTGATAGATATATAGATAGCTGGATAGATAGACAGATTGATAGAAACAACATTAGATAGATATATATATAGAGAGAAATATATATATATATATATATATATATATATATATATATATATGTGTGTGTGTGTGTGTGTATATATATATATGTATATATATATATACATATATATATATATATATATATATATATATATATATATATATATATATATATATATACATGAGTATAGGTATACTCATGACCAATTAGATAGTTATAGATATGAATAGATAGACTGAGAAAGATAGATATGAACAGAACGAGAGAGATAGATAGATAGATGGATAGATAGATAGATAGATAGATAGATAGATAGGTAGATATACACAGAACGAGATAGACAGATAGGTAGATAGATAGATAGATGGATAGATAGATATACACAGACCGAGATAGATAGATAGATAGATAGATAGATAGATAGATAGATAGATAGATAGATAGATAGGTATGAAAAGACTGAGATAGATAGATAGATAGATAGATAGATAGATAGATAGATAGATAGATAGATAGATAGAAACAAACAAACCTGGCCAGAAACATAAATAGATAGATATGAATAGTATGTCTGAATCTAAATCTGTTCCTATCTATCAAACCTCGGTTTCTATCTATCTATCTATCTATCTATCTATCTATCTATCTATCTATCTATCTAATGGTGTTCACATTTAATTAATCTTTCTATCTATCTATCTTGTATATTTCGATGATCTTTCTGTGAGTGTGCATGTGTGTGTGTGTGTGTGTGTGTGTTAATCTAGTTCAGAGAGAGAGAAGACGGAAAGAGAGAGAAGGAAGAGGCGATAAAATACGTATTGCAATCATCCTATGATTTAAGAATCGTCGCCCAGCTCACAGACACGCACACACACACACACACACACACACAGATACACACACACCCAAACAAGCACCCACTCGCACACACGCACCCACTCACTGACACACATACACGCTCACCAGCTCACAGAGAAACACTCATACACACGCAACCGCCCGCACTTCTCCTACTACTTGAATGAACTCCTCAGAAGATATAGATAAAGTTAGTCTAGAAGAACCTCACCATCCACGGAATCGCCAACCGCGATTCCACTTATCCACGGTTTCAATTATCCGCGGTCGGCCCAATCTAGATGATTTTAGCTGAATTTAGATGTCAGAAATTGCTATTTAAATGATTTTCGATAATATAGGACGTATTTCTATTTAATCTATGGTAATAAGACGAGTAATATCTTTGATAAACTCAGTAATTTTTTTTAAATAGACGATTAAAGTCACGTTTGATTTTAGATATATATCTGGAGAATTTGGAGGTGTTTGAGATGTCTTTGGTCCAGTTTTAGATTTCGAACGATTCTGGCAACACTTCTGGTGTATGCAGTTCGCAATTATCAGCGGGGTCTTGGGATTTGACCACCACAGTTAATAAGGTCTTACTGTATACAGTAAATTCTTCAGAACATGGTTTGTATAGCTATCTCTGCCTCACGCTATTGTGCGAGTTGAAACTGCCCCGGCCATTATTACAGAGATAGCGAAGAATTGAACGTAAGAGTACTTCTGAACTTTACTCGGGGCAATATGGGGGGGGGGGATCTCTCACTGAAACGATAACCCCCCCCCCAAAAAAAAAATTACGGGTGGATTAAAAACGTACACTGGGCTACAATTGCAAAACATTTTTTTGATCAAATATTTGATTCCACGAATTTCGGATGAATTCGATATCTAATACGAGATAAACCTGTCGAAAAAGTTGAGAATCGTTTGTTTTGGATTTGTCCGTTTTTTAAATGCTGCTTTTATAGGATGTTCAGCTACTAGACTTACACACAAACACAAAGCTTCAGCAGTAAGTCACGCTTTAACGGCTGCGTCTTCCGTTTCCAGCGTGACTCTTTGATGTAAACCGACAAAATTCAACCAACTCGCTGACAAATTTTGTAACAATGGGATTTTTTATTTAATCGCAGTAACCCGTGGAAATTACACGGCTAGAAAAAAATATTAAACTCAATTTAAAAAAAAAAGTCAATTCAACACTTGACTCTATTGTCCTCAAAATTTGACGCAAAATTCGAAGAAAATGTCCTTCCAAACTCACCCAATGTTGCAAAGTATAGTTGGTTATTTATAGCTAAAACTCACTTTGAAAATGGCTAAAATCAGCTAGATTTTTCCATTTCCGGCTAAGTATTGGAGAAAACACCTGTATTCTAAGACCCCAACAAATCATTAAGGAAAAGCGTATATCTGCTATTATGACAATTATCAGATTTAATTGACTATCACTGATTTTTAGTGGGTAAATCAAGAAAAGAACCGGCTAAATATATCCGAAGTATGACTAATTTGGCCACTTTTCTTTTTCTCCCCTCTCTTATTAAAATATCTTACCAACGTGACATCATTTTATCAGAGAGCAGCGGTTACGCACTTGAATTATTGTGTTGGATGAGAGATAAAGTTCCAACTTCCAAACCTCCTGATCCCTATGTAAGAAGGCCTGATCTGGGGCTACCAAGAGAAACATCTTTTTGGTCGTGATCATGATTTGGGAACAACTGCATGACATAGTTTCAACATCAGTCATAGGCTAGTTCTCTTGCCGCTGTTTGTCTCCAAAAGCTCAAATTGTTCAGAGACTTGAATTCTGGGATTCTTATTCTTGTTTCCCAACACGACCCACATATGGCTTCTCCCAAACAGGCTTCCTCGAGGGGCTGTGAAAGTTGGAACTTTGTAAATAAAGGATATTGGCGAAGTACGATTGTTTAATGTAATCCCAACTTAATTTTCCCGTGTAGAAAAATTATATTAATATTCGCTGGCAACAGGGTTGTCCATGCCCCCGCCTCCCTGCCTGGAAAAGTCCCCATATTTGTGGTCCTAAGTTTGAAACCTTCGGAGCCTGAAGGAGCGGGTTTTACTGAATATTACTATGTTCGATCCTTACTGGGCTCTTGTAGCCTTGTGCCAGACTAAGCTAAGCATCATAAGTGTTTTTTTTATACATGCACACACATCCATATGCAGAGTTTTTTGAGGGCAGTTGAACACACTCACCAGCTGAAACTGGAACACATAAATTTTCCACACCTTACAAACAAGCACCCACGAGCAAACATACATTCACACATACATAAATATGTATATGTATACACATACATACATATACAGAAAGAGATATACTATATATATATATATATATATATATATATATATAGAGAGAGAGAGAGAGAGAGAGAGAGAGAGAGAGAGAGAATGATATCTATAAATATGCACGCACGAATACATATCTCTACGTATAAATTTGGATATCTGCATGTGCGCTTTTAATGATAGAGGAGGCAAAAAAAGAAAAAAAAAAGAAAAAAGAAAGATGGCCCGAGAGGCCTTGGTGAAAACGTTAATGAGGCTGTGGGAAAAAAGAAAGAAGTGCCTGACAGCTGTCTAGGACCAGTGTTTGGTGTCATCCCCCTACTTCCAGAAGTTGCTCTCTTCCCAGGATATCCAGAATTTTGGTGATCTTCTTACACTTATACTGTTCATTACTCGTCATGATTCTCCCATATTATTGAATCTGATTACATAAGCCTACATATACTAACAATTCTATTTATCTTTAATTTTCAATTTTTCAGTTCCGACTTTGTAAGAGGATACGAAGAAAATGAGTGTAGGTACCATGAAATGGTTTTTATTCACTATCTTTCGAAATACTATACAATGAAACTTGAAAAGCACCCAGAGAGCGCATACCTCTACCAATGTCATCGTCAGGGGAAGTAATTGAGTATGAATCTGTCCCATAATTCAATGAAGTTTTCTGTTGCTCATTGCCTATCCTTCCACAAATTTAAACTTTATTTCTTTGCGAACCTATGGAGATATTTTGAGGACAGATATGAAATTGTGGCGATATGTGCTGTAAACGTATACCTATGACATAGGAGAGTTAATTTTGGATGGACCTGCTCTAAGATTTTATCACTTGGGGAAAGGGCTGGGGGAGCCTGTTCTTCTCTCTTCCGCGAAATCTTTATTGAAATTCAATGATAACTTTTAGAGATATAGATGAATGTATGAAAAAAACAAAAAAATGGGTATATCTCTCAATCAAAAAAAAAAAAAGAAAAGATTCTTCGGTTCACCCCCGAATTCAACTGACTCTTCTTTATCCCAACGTCCATCCTTTCACAAAATGTCATCGAAATTCAATGAGAACGTTTGGGAGATATCGTGTAGACATACATAAACTTTTCGCCCTATTATGTGATGATGGTACGTAACTATGACGTAGGTGAAATAATGGTGCATTCGTCCTCCCTAAAACCCAATCACTTCTTCCATGGCCTTTTGTCAACCATTTCACAGAACTTCGATGAAATTCATTGAGAATTTCTGGAGATATCGTGTGGCTAGTCACGAGCGTATACACAAATGTTTGAGAAAGTGGATGAGATTAATCCGACATATTGGTGAATAATAATGAACAACGAGGAAGCTCGAAAATCAGGGAAAATGGATTGCATTCATTTCTATAACATGTCTCGGCAAACGTTCAAGAAAGGGTTAAACCAGTCGTTTGACATCGGTAAAAACCAGTTTCCCGTAACATGTCACAAAAAATAAATGCAATCCATTTTTTCCTGGTGTTCGGCTTTCGACTCAAGTTCACGTAAATGAATGGAGAAGTCAGGAAAATATTTCTCAATCAAAAATGAATTCTGGGGTCCACCCTCAAATTTAACAAACTCTTCCTTACCTCATTATCCATCCATCCACGAAATGTCATTGAAAGTCATTGAATACTTTCAGAGATATTGTTTGGACAGATAGGTGTTTTATAAAAAAAAAGAAAAAGAATCACCAAGGTTGATGCAAGAATAATTGCAGTTTGTTTTTTTTTAAAACTTGGATGCTTATTCTGGAATAAATTATTATTTGACTATGTTTATTTAATATACGATTTTAAAGAATGAATTTGTCTCTATTTATTTGAACTGAGCGTTTTCTTTTCACTGTTTATTTGGGTTTATTTGAGGCTGTCAAATCAAAGATGGAAAAAACTCAAAATTTGAATAATTTTCTTGTATGAGTTCCAAATGTTAAATAAAGCCGCGGAAACCGCCTGCAATATCAACTGAGTATTTGGCCAACGACCGTACAGCTCAACATTGGTTCCAAAAATTTCGAAACGGAGATGCGAGCCCTGGGGTTCGTGGGAATCTTTCTGTGATTGAGGACAACCAATCGAGGGCCATTATTATAACAGACCTGCGCCTAACAACTCGAGACATTACAGAATAACTAAACGTTGACCATTCGACAGTTGATCGACATTTGCACACGATTGGAAAAGCAAAAAAGAAAAAGAAAACTCAACGAATGGCCACTGTAAGACCTAAAATAGTTTTTTTTAATTCGCCGTTACTAAATAAGTTCTGAGTTAGAGAAAAACGATCCCTTATTTGATCGCGCCGTGTCACGTGACGAAAAATGGATTCTATACAACAATCGACGGCGTCCCACGCTGTAGCTAGACAGAAGTGAAACACTAAAAGACTTCCCCAAACCAAACGTCCGTCAAAAGACGATTATGGCCTCTCTTCGGTGGTCGGCAAGTGGAATCATCCACAACAACCTCTTGGATCATGGCGAAACCATCACAGTAAAGATGTATTGCCTGGAAATCGACAAAATTCACCAAGACCTACCTGCTACGTTTACGTCCAATATTGATAAATCGAGAAGGACCGGTTTTTCTCCGTTACAACGCCCGGTTGTATGTTGCACGAAAGACCAAGTTGAAATAGAGCCCAGCATAGTCACCAGACCTCTCTCCGACCGTTTATCACTTTTCCAAGCATTTTGATCAATTCGTGCTAAGGAAGGTCTTCAGCAACCAAGCAGCAGCTCAAAACACATTCGAAGAATTCATTGGTTCCGGCACACCACGATTAAATGCTCCCGGAATGAATGATCTTGTCTCTAGTTGGCAAAAATTCAAAGATCCCAAAGGTTCTTATTTCGATTATATTTTTTAAAATTATTATTCAAAGCTGAGATATCCCGCTTTTGATGGTGAAAATCTGCGATTATTTTTGCACCAACTTAATACATGAAAAGTTTTTTCGACAGTCATCTTGGTGTTACACCCACTGATAGTGTCATCCAGGTCGGGATCCCCCTGGTCTACCACTGCCTGACAATCCTGGATATTAGATAACACCGGGAATCTTTGCTAGTTGGTAAATGAAATACGCACACTCGAACGTACAAATAGAATATTCTTATCGCAGACATTTTCTTTTTTAGATGAATTTACCTGAAAGTGAATGCATGATGATAAATAAACAGACAGAAAATTATCACACAACACTGCTATATATCTGTGGCATATATGAATTTAGATATCTCTGAATTTTTGAGATGAGGTATTATTATTATTTCTATTAATATTCGGACCATCCTCATCTTGGTTGTTTTTCATACAACGTTTCGGCCGTTGTACTCTACGAACCTCGGTTCAATCCCAGTGTGAGACAATAATAATACTATTAATGCTAAGAGGGGAGTGCGGTCAATATACCCCCATCGGTTAAATAAAGGGTTCAGTTCGTTACTTCCCCACACCTACCAGATGATACCTGATGAAGGTCGTAGAGTACAACAGTCGAAACATTGTATGAAAAACAACCAAGATGAGGATGGTCCGAATATTAATAGAAATGATAAATTTAGATCATCATCATCAGCAGCAGCATCATCAGTCTTTTAGCGTCCGTCGTTGGACATAGACCTTCCCCAGGATTTGCCACACTTCCCTATCATGGGCGTCACAGAGCCAGTACTTCCTGAACTTGTCCAGCTCGTCTCTCCATCTAACACTTTGCCGGCCTCGGTTGCGAATGTGGTCTCGGGGGATCCATGTTGTGAGTCGCGATGTCCATCGTTTGTCTGTCATTCTTGCTATATGGCCAGCCTACCGCCATTTGAGATTTTTAATGGATTCTATGACGTCCCTAAGTCTTGTCTTCTCTCAGATGTACTGTGCTGTCTCGT
Source organism: Thysanoteuthis rhombus (assembly GCA_963457665.1). NCBI lineage: Eukaryota > Metazoa > Mollusca > Cephalopoda > Oegopsida > Thysanoteuthidae > Thysanoteuthis > Thysanoteuthis major. The sequence continues at coordinate 10,155,421 of OY735214.1, forward strand.
GGTCTCTCCATGTGAGGCCCAGCATTATTCTTTCATGTGCACGTTGCATGGTTCTCAATTTTCGGGTCTGTCTCAAAATAAAATTTTATCAAATAGTCCGAAAATTGATAAGCATGTTATTAAAGTTTTGCCCACATACAGGGAATATATCATTAACTCATCTATTTTTCCATAGATGTTACTCTTCCAAAAATATACTTAAAGACAAGAACCCCACCTTTGAAATACCACTAGCAATTAAAGAAAATCCATATCGTGGGTATTTCTTTACAGTTTTGCCAGATAATTGTGGATGTTTCTGTCCAAAAAAAAAAAAAATCATGAATGCCTAAAAATAACCAAATTTAAGAAATGTTATAAAAAATATTTACTAATGCAGCGAAGTATATTTATTTTTGTCCTGTGCAAAGGGCACAAAGTAAGGGTCCGGTTCAGAATTACAATTATATTGTTAATAGGACCTTTCCTCCCTGCCTTGCGCACACCTTTGAAAATTTGTTTTTTTTTCTTCAAACAGACATATTTCCTGAAGAAACGAAGGATTTATCGATGGAAATCACAAAAAATTACTTACCAACTTTTTTTTCCTGATTTTATAAACGAAATGTTCGAGGAAAATGAAAAAAATGCCAAAAAATGGCCAAAAATTAAATGCAGCTTAACCGAACATTCATCACCAAATACTTTTTAAAAGAGCCAATTTGTTGAATTCGGCAATAAAATGGCCAAAATGGCAACTCTGGTAGTTATATATATATATATATATATATATATATATATATATATATATATATATATATATATATATATATACGTGTGTGTGTGTGTGTGTGTTTTTGAGAAATTTGGTCCGACAGAATAAATTATAAATTGCATTATATTACATAGGAATTATTTGAAATGATCTCCCGTCATTACACTCGTAATATATCACTCAATTTAAACAATGTAAATAGAAAAAAACAATAGTTTTGATTCCTGCAGCAGCCTAATTTTTTTAAATTGTTTTTTCGATTTATGTTGCCTAGATTGAGTGATATATTATCAGTGTCACGACGGCAGATCATTTCGAATAAGCTTCTATATGTTATAGCGCAATTTGTAAGTCAAATATATATATATATATATATATATATATATATATATATATATATATATATATATATATACATATATATATATATATATATATATATATATATATATATATATGGTACAGATCAGGTTTGCAATATAGCACAATATAAAGCAATGTCTGATATGTGATGGATTTATTTCATAGAGTGCTCAATACATTCAACTTTATACTTCGAAAGTTGAGTTGTTTTAGAGTAGAGCTAGAAATATAATAGAAAGTTTATGTTTCTGCCCTCTTGGCCTCCTCAGGTGCAATATATATATATATATATATATATATATATATATATATATATATATATATATATATATATATATATCGAACCATATATGTAATAATAACGTACTATAATTTGTTCCTTTCACCAAAACACGTAAACTCGGTCACGAAGTTTTACCGTCAGAACAGGCTGTTAGCATATGTTTGCAGATGTGTCTATTTCAACTGTGTGTGGAATGGCGGGGGGGCTGCATACACAGCCGTACTTGAAGCAATTCTAACTGTGCAGCTGCACAAGGGCCCAAGATCTAAAGGGACCCCTCCCTCCAAAAAATTGTCTTTAAAACTGTTAATACTTTTTTTCTATCTTTTGCAGGTAAAATATGGAATTTGTCGATTAATCTTTTCTGAGGATTTATGTTAATGCGATAGATTATTGGTCTATAATTGACTTTATATTATTTAAAACATCATGATATTTATGGATATTTCATTTTCGTTTATATTTGATTGAAAATAATAGCTAAATATAAAAATAGGAGGGCTCCAAAGGAATGGTATGTATTGGGCCTCTTCAATGCAAAACATGGCCCTGAATACATACATACATACATATATATATACAATACATATGAATAAATGGATTGGCTTAGCTTCGTGAACGAAGATTTTGGAGAGTTTTCCACGACTCTAAGACCCTGGACAGTGAGGCCCGTGTCGTAAGATAGCCCTCCAGCTTGCGCGATGGAATCTCAAGGTGAAGTGCAACATGCACGGAATCGATCCCACGATTTAAACCAAGGGTTTGCATCCTATGGCCCATAAAAGTGACACGAATAGGGTCAAAGCCCATTACTCGTAGGTTTGATTGGAGTTTCCATCCTTCGACAGATGTCTGAACTAGCTATGGGGGTACGTCCTTTACAGGAGTCTTCCACAGTATGGCTGACCTAAGTAGTTGAACCACAGGACAAGAGCACTCCGTTGTGGGTAGATGTTCATGTGGACTATCGAGTTCTACCGTCCTTTTGAAGAGGAATCAGCATGTGCAGATAATGGCCCAGGTCCGAGTCACGCCTCTAGTGTCAGAAAAACTACCTATTAGGTTTCAACTTAGTGTAAGTTCCTACTTCTCTACACAACTGATCCCATCTGGTCAAATCCGACCCATGAGCTGGCATAGGTAACTGACAAGAGCTTATACGAACAGCATTCTTTGGCTAAGAAATTACCATTTTATCTATCCCAAGGTTACCTACCCGCTTCCACTTAACACTATTGTAAACGCCCTTTTTTCTCCTTTTCTTTCTTGTAGGGCATTTTTTCTCTCCAAGTAAACAGACATTGGGTAAATCTGGATTTTTTTGAATGAGGAATAAGGAGACGAGTTTTTTTTTACTCATAAGTAAGTGGAGAGTTTGGTCTTAAGTCGGTGAGAAATTTTTCAAAATTAACTTGCGTAGGTGTCAGGTCATTGGGCTGGCTAGGTAGCTGATAAGTGCTCAGAGGGACCTGGGACATACATTCTTCACTTGGGATTTTTTCATGGGGATGAGGAACCTCACCATGTTTGAAAGCCACATTGAAATGTATTGGCTTATGATAAGGCTGCCTTCAAGAGACTTTTAGTACGTTCACAGCAAAATTTGGTCAATCTAACTTGTATGTACTACTTGAAAGAAATGAAAAAAATTGACTAACCTTTTAATGACTTTTTTAACATTACTTCATGAGAGAAAGTATTAGGATATCAATGCCGTTGGAGGTCGCATATGATAGGTTCCCCACCCCTAAACCATTTTATCTGATCTAAAGCCATCCCACTTTCAGTAATCAATATTTTCCACATCTTTCTTTCCTCTACTATAGACATTAAAATTTGGTAAAAACTTTCTTGAAAGTTTGCTGTATATCAATAAGTGATATATATATATATATATGTATATATATATATATATATATATATATATATATGTGTGTGTGTGTGTGTGTGTGTATATATATATATATATATATATATATGTGTGTGTGTGTGTGTGTGTATATATATATATATATATATATATATATATATATATATATCAGTTATTAATATAAACGAAATGAGAGTTTGGAGTGAAAAGTTATTTGGGCATTTGCATTACTGGCTGACGTTTATCGGTCGCAGGTTCGATTAGCAACCCTGTTTTCTTCAATTGTTTATTCTATTTAGGTTGTCTAAGACAAGTGATATATTAGCCATGTAATAACAGAAGAACATTTCAAAAAAAGTGTTTCAATGTAGTATAAGGCAATTTATAATCATTCCGTCGGATCACACATCCATTTCTTTATTTATATATATATATATATATATATATATATATATATATATATATATATATATATATATATATATATATATATATATATTATGATATTTAGGGAAATTCATCTCACATGTTTCGCCATTGCAGCTTCATCAGAATTAATGTAGAGAAAGTTGCAAACGATATGTATGTATATGTCGCGCGTACATGCTACCCCAATAGAGCTTGAGGGCTGAAAATTCAACATCTTCTTACTATGACTTTAAAAACTTTTTTTTGTTTTTTTCTTAAAAATTCCCCACCAAAATATGTTTTGAGAATGCGGGGGATGTTTAAATTACAAAATAATTTTATGCTAAATGGTCCCTTAGTTTGTGTCCGGCAATAATTACACTTGACATTGGTAATACGACGGTTTCCATTGTGTGACTAACCAGACCTGTTTTTGATTGTTTTGTTCTGTTTTTTATGAACCGACAGGAAAGCAGTCTTCTCTCCTCTTGTTTCTTGATTGTTTGTTTTGTTTTGTCTTTTTTTGTTTGTTTGTTTTGTGGTCTATTCATTTTGTATTTATTTTTCTTCGTTTGTTTGTCCCAAGGTGTCAGGGTACACAGTACACAGGGTCCGTCCAGCTATCAATCGCTGATGCAAGTTTCAGAAGGGGGTCATTTCTCCGACCGACAAGTACTTTCTCTTCCTTCCCGATTATCCTCTCAATAATAGGGGACCCCGACCCGTCACAACACGGAAGGTCCCTCCCCTTCTTTTGTCTATAATTTATCTATTAATTCATTTTGTCTTGGCCTTATTTTAGCAAATGGGTTTGTTGGTCAGATGCCTCTCTCTCTCTCTCTCTCTCTCTCTCTCTCTCTCTCTCTCTCTCTCTCTCTCTCTCTCTCTCTCTCTCTCACACACACACACACACACACACATACACACATCCACATACTCACATACACACACGCACCTGTGTGTATCTGTGTATTATCGCAGCGTGAAGCTAGTTCAGTGCTTTTTGCGCTAAATTCAACGTGTTTCTCATTCTGACAGTGTCAAAGAGAATTTGTGTTGACATGCTCATAAATTGGGGCCATTTTTCACTAGTTTTTGACAATTTTGAGGGTCATTTTGGTATGCTTTGGCCATTTTTGACTTGGGGGATTATTTTTTTTTTCAGCTTGATACTTATAGCACTATTTGGCTGTCAAACTATCACGAAAATATGGTCTCACTGACTGCAGTGTTAGAGTGTGAGAAAATATTTGATGGAGCTTTTGATGCTTGTATGAGCGAGGAAAAGGCATTTTGAACAACACCATCTTTTCTTTTACGTGCAGTTTTTTCTTTTTCTTTTTCTTTTTTGTACCCGGGTAATTCTCTCCCCACCCCGTAAGTAGCCGAAACGGCCACAGCGCGTCACATATTCTGAAATTAAAATAAATTGAAATGAACAGAAATCAAAGAACATTTGCCAAGCAATAGGCAAGAGAATCTTAGAAACAAAAAAAGACCAACGTCTTCATGAAACATACCGTGTTAAGGATGATCAACTGAGAAAAAAAAGGAAAATTTCAGCAGCAACAACAACAACAAAAATAACCCTCAAAACGAACGTAAATGCTGTTGGACAGAAACTTAAGGATCAATTTGACATCATCTTGGATTGCAAATTGAATTCCGCCTACTAGAAACCTATTTAGAGTGGGATTTCTTTTAAAATTTCTTTCTAGACATAACAAAGAGTGAATATTGGAAATTTCAGCCCACTAGCTCCATTGGTATGGCCTATTAGAGCGATATATAGACACATAGCCAGCCAGCTGGACCAACTTGGAAATTGAAGAATCTTATTTTGATAGTTGTGGTGACAGTTAGGATTGGCGGTTTCTAATATTCCACACGATTTCCGGTAATGTTTTATATAAATATGTATATACTATTGTAGATATTTGTTCGTCACCCTACGAGAACGGAATGTGACACAAGGTCATGTTTAAAGTGGGCATAGGCGGATGGGTGACCTCTGGTTAAGGGGCGGGAGTGCAAAGGGCTTGATTTGCCCTAAATTTTACACCGTTTCCTCAAATTGAGGGTAGAGGCCGTTCGTGATCATAATGTTAAGCAGTGTTACCAATTTAGCGCTTTTCGCACTAAATTCAGTGCGTTTCAGTTTCTGCAGTGCAGAAAGAAGCTAAATTTGCGCGGGCGTGCTTAATTATTCTGGCCATTCTCTAGCGTGTTGTTGACCTTTTTTCGGTGTGTTTTTGGCCATTTTCTGCCTTTTTTGGTGGGTGTTGGCAGCTCGATATCGCAGAGTAAAAGCAGTGTTGCCAATTTTGCGCTTTTTGCTGTAGATTAAGCGCATTTTTGCTCTGGCAGCGGAGAAAAGAGTTAAATTAAAGCAGTCAAACTAGCGCGAAAATATTTCTGAATTGGAAATACTAATCACAGTATAAAGTGGTTCGTACGCTTATGGAACTAGTTATCCCTACGCGTACGTGTGGGGGATTCCAGAAATTGTCCAGTTCATTCGGTACTTCCCTTTACGGGACACCTCGGGCACCAGGCAATGAATCTGAATCTACTCCTCCAAGTTTAGCCCGGGGGAAGCTCCCCCTGGATTTGGAAACATTTTTACTTGAGTGTACTGAACGAATCCTGGGCCGTGTATGTAAGGCGCCTCTTCTTCGTTTGTTTATTTCCTTTCCTCAACATTTTAACTGAGTTCCTAACGGTATTTCTCTTTCTTGGGCGTCTCTTCCGGGCATAATTTGACATTGATTATTTTAGTATTAGCTCTGACACCAATTCCTGAAGAAAAGTCAGTTTTGCCATGTAAAGTCTCTTTCTTAACTCACATTAGATCAGAATTCACTTTGCCATTCAGTTAGTTCAACCACAAAGACACGGTCCATGTACCTGTATCGAAAACTATGTCTAAAGGGTTTTCTTTTCTCATGAACAAATAACAAAGATCTGCTTATAACTTCAATATATTAATTTCGAGACTCATTTTCTGATATGATTCTCTATCAGCGTAAAATGATAGATGATACAACAACTTCTGAGGATTTTGTCTCACTGGCAATTTGCCGCTTTGTCGGCATTGAGAAAATGGCGCTTTCTGAGGTCTGTACAGTCAATGGCGTGAATCACCCAATTTTTTTTTTAAAAGAATATACAGAAATCTCAAGTTAAAAACATGCTTTTCTACCGGACCCGGTACCTGAGTTGGGACTATTCTGAAAAGACAATGTATCAGTTTGTATATGTTGCGTACACTGTAGTGTACACTATACGCATGTACGATGTGTGTATGAGGTCAGAGCCTCTGAGTGGAATTTAATCGGGGAATACAAACATAAGTGTCCACTGAGAGGCAAACGGGACCTTTGCTCACATCCCGGATCAGGCTTTCTCACTTTCGGTGAGCCATGTTTGGAAGTTCGTACCTTAGGTTGAGTTTTCTCAAAGATGTTGAACTGATTTTACGTATAAAAAAAGTCACGTGCAATAATCTGAAATTCGAAAGACAAAGATAGTCCTTCACAGTCGGCTGCCAAGAATATTTCCAATAATTAACAAGAAATACAGTCTCGAAAATCTGTACACATCATAGCAGCATTAGAGAAAATCAACTTTGGTGGTGTATATGCTTTCGAATGAAAAATATTTGCCCATGGATTTTTATACAAAAAGAAATATATTAGAGAATTGCTATCAATAAAGTAATTCAAGTTAAACACAATATATATATTTGATATACGGGTAATGCCTGGTACTCTGCTAACAGTCAATAAAGGATAATGGCGCCGTACAATTGTTTTATACAACTCCGATTTGATGTACTCAAATCAGACGAGGGTATTATTATTATAAAACAGGGTTACTGCTAAACTGTATATTCCAAATGACAGTGCCGACAATGGAATCGGCGACCCGAGTTCAAACTCCGGTCGGGGATGTTTATTTCTATTTTGCACATTTTGCATACCCAAGCATGAATATGTCTCTTCTCTTTGAATAGCCTCCAGCCATGGGTAAAATAGTTAGGTAGATTGGGATCTCTATCTTTTGGAAGGTAACCAATCTAGGAGAAGGACGACCCCGATTCCGAGCCAGGGGGTGGAGCTCCCAGTTAGGCGATTTGACGCCAAATTCGACGACCCTCCACCACTCTTTCTGCTTTCCCGTGGACTACACCAGCAAGAAAGGGGTATTCTGGCAATTGGGCATCTCAGGGTCCACATACGCTTCGCCCAGTAATCACTAAATTGATCATAGGGACCTCAGAGGTCAGCGTTCCGCATCTTATGTCAATCATTGGGACAAGTTTGCCTTGAAGACAAATTTGCAGCCCCTAGAGTGCAGCTGTTTGGCAGGTTCTAAAAACGCGATGACAAACAAAAAAAAGAACATTCGTCGTCTTTATAGAATTAGATACAGAGAAAGCCGTTTAGTATGAACACGATAATATCATCAAACATTTATTGTTATCAAAATCAGTCAGTCCCAAACACATTATTCAGAATGAATTAAAAATCATATTAAGATATTTTTTTTATTATTTGTATTGATTTTAAAAAAATAAAATACCAAGTCATTAATTCATTTTGATAACATAACAGTTAGTCTATGGCAAAGAAAGTAAATTTATAAGAATGATTATAAATTGTTCCAAGTCTATCCTACCCCTAATGTAATCAGTCTGTTCAACGGCGATGCTTGGTCCGACCGCGGGCTCCTACAATTTTTTAAAGATTATTTTCAGATTATTTTTTTTATGTTCTTTTATATATATATATATATATATATATATATATATATATATATATATATATATATATATATATATATATATATATATATATATATATATATATTTTAAAAAGATTTTTCATAGTTCCTCAAATATATTCCAACCCCTTCCCTTGCAGTTGTGGGTCCCATACGCCGCTTCTGAGCCTGACTAAAAGACCCTGTCCCGAAGTTATCACTTCTATTCTGTAATTTCACACATGTCAGTAGACATGGCTGTTCCTTACAAGTTACGTTCCTGCAAAAAAAAAAAAGAAAAAGAAAATGGGCTTCGTTGAAAAGGACACCCCTCTGCTCCCCCACCCCCACATAAGGAGGCCAATGGTATTTCATTTTTCATTTTTTTCACCAATTTTGTGGTGAGGCTTCTCCGGGTTTCAAAAAAAGACAAAATATGTATTAGGTTAGCGTATGCGAGCGCTCGCTCGCACACACGCACTCACTCCCGTCTCCGTACACACACGCCCGCACACGCACACATGTGCATCGAATTAGAGTGCACGTGTGGATGTGTGTGCCCAACAGTAGGATGATCATTTAATGCTTCCTGTGCGCAAACAGTATTTTATTTACTGGCTCGTATTTGAAATCCATGTACGAACCTCATATGCGTTTATAGATAGATAGATAGATAGATAGATAGATAGATAGATAGATAGATAGATAGATTGATCGATAGATAGAAATATAGATAGATAGATAGATATGAACAGAAAATTGATAGATCGATATAGACAGATTGAGATAGATATATAGATAGATAGATAGATAGATGTATAGATAGATAGATAGATAGATAGATAGATAGATAGATAGATACATACATACATACATACATACATATGAACAGAAAATTGAAAGAAAGATATAAACAGATTGTGATAGATGTATAGATAAATGTATCGATAGATAGATAGATAGATAGATAGATAGATAGATATGAACAGAAAATTGATAGATATAAACAGATTGAGATAGATAGATAGATAGATAGATAGATAGATAGATATGGACATAATGAGAAAATACATACGTATATATGAATACAGATTGAAAAGACCGAAATAGATAGATAGATAGATAGATATATGAGAATAGAATAACTGCTGCTATGATACAGTAGGCATTTGACTTGTAAGATCAATAAAAATGGAAAGAATTAATATTGATCTAGTTCAAATGTAGGACGTTACATTCCAACAACAGATATTCAATATTTTGCCGCTGCTGTTTCCAGCTCTCTATATTATTAAGTACTGAAGTACGATACGTATATTATACTTGCACTCTGGGATGTCGAGAACTACGCAACACTGAACAGAAACAAAGGCATATTCAAAATCTGCGAATCTCAAATTAACTGCAGCACATGTCTTAAAGTCGAATTTTGCTGAAAAAAGCTTATTTCCATGGGGTTTGCGTTCGCGCCCCCAAGAAAAAGTATGTCTAATTTTTTTTCCGTCAAGCACTTTCTCAAACACTATTGGATTCATTGGCAGTATAAGGAGGTAAAAAAATTACCTACAGCATACATCTTTACATCCAAATTTGCAAAATAAATTGTCAATATATTTAGGGATTGTGATTGCGCTTACTAGAAAAAGTCTGCCTAAAAAAATCTTTCGTATTATTAATGGATTCCATTGAGATTATGTTGAAGAGTAAAGCACTTATTACGTAAAATATGGTTAAATTTTGACGCAGACCTTTCTGTGTTCGCTCCAGGCTGTCCGCACGATATCTCCCAAAGTTCCCGATGAATTTCAATGACATTTTATGGGAGAATGGGCAATAGGCCATGATAGAAGTGATTACATTTTTGGACGAATATACACACACAACGACTTAGTTATAACTGGAAGAAATGTACAATCATAGTTGCCCATTTTGAATTTAAAAATGGCTGCCCTTAAAATTCATAGAAAAACTGACAACTATTTTTCCTGGATAAATTTTAGATACAATTTAACCTGGTTGCCAAGTTTACCACCAAAAACAATAACTCCCACTTTACAGGACTATAAGATATTCAAGTATGTGTGTGTGTTTGTGCTCTGAATTGTCGAGAACTACGCATTATAGAGAAAAACAAAGGTATATCCGAAATCAGCAGATTACAATTTACCCAGCGCAATTTTGACGTCAAATTTTCCACAAAGAAATTCGTCAATTTATATTGGGTCTGCGTTCGCTGCAGAAATCAACGTGAGCAGCAATACATCAGTGTTTAGAAATGAGGTGAAATGAATCGGTAAATCAAATTCAAAATCCGATGGAGGAAATTTTACATTTTTTTTCTTATCAATTTTTTTCTTCTAATTTCATGTGCCTTATTAAATCTTCACAACTTCTGGAAATTTGTTAGGTTTGAGAAATATTTAAAGGTTTTATAAGAGGAGGTTCTATTTACAACGTAGCTATAATGCTAAATCGCAGCCTAAATTTCATCGTAGGTGACCATGCAGGTGGATTCCTCTTTCAGTGTATATGATAGTTAAGCAGCAATTCCTTTTCTAATTGTTTTTCTTACAGCTATAACACTAACCCTACTTATTACCCTAGTCCAGTGGTTCTGGACGAGGGTGTTAGCGCCTCCTGGGGGCGTTGGCTTGTTTTGAAGGGGAGCGTTGTGGTGACTAAGGACCTTAAAGGGGTGTTTGAGCTTCAAGAGGGGGGTAGAAATTCCATATATATCTACGATTCAGAATTACCAATGCCTGTCGTTTAATAGTAGTATCTGCTAAGAAAATCATTGATATAATATTTTCTTTGATAAAACCCTAGAACTTAACGTTGGTGTTTTTCATTACAATAGCTAACTACCATACGTCTCAAAAAATGTGCTGAGTATTTCTCATATTTCAACAACAGGGGTGGGGGACATTGACCATGTAGCTTGGTGCCATAAGTATGGGGGTGTTGAACCCAAGCGCAACAATAGAAGATCGACTCAATATAAATTCGAGAGTCTGCTTTGAAGTGCGAACTACTAAAGCCAAAAGTGATCAAATGAATCCTCATTTTTGAGAAAAACTCATTTTTAATATTTCAGGAGCGGGTACGCAGACCTGCCTGGGGTTGCATGCTAGCTTGATTTCATGAAATTTAAAATATCATCTATTTCTCAGTGTTGTTAGATTTAGAATCTTTCCCGGGCGACGCCGGGTATCCCAGATAGTATTTAATAAAGTTTGTACATCGTCGTAGGTAGTTTAAGAAATATGATTTTTTTTTCAGACTGAATACCTCATTATGTAAATTTATGTGTCAATTGAACGACCGTAGATGGCGAAGGGTTCTATCTTTTTTCAATATTCGCGTGTTTATGTCTGTTTATTTGTTTGTGTGTTCCAGCAACACCGTTTCGTCTACAGACTTGGAAATTGGCATCAGTACTCCACTACATCCTTTCTAGAAATATATTTTTGGTGGGAGGGTGGGCTTGTTTGGGCCTTATTCTGATATGTTTGATAATAACATCTAGATCATCTTGAATTAAGGTACTTTTTTTTCACTCTATTTTAGACGTTTTCCAATCGGAAAACACCTGTGATGTCATAAATACAATTTCTTCTGACCATATTTATTCTCCGATGGAATTATTCTTACGTGACTTCAAATTTTGGTGCTACGGTTGTTCAATTATAGACTGCCATGTTGAGTTATTTCTTCGTTAAACCTGAGCTTTTACATGCATTTTATTTACAAATTCAGACAATTATATATGTATCTAATCCAGTCGTTCTCAAACTGTGTGTCGCTGCACAATTGTGCGCCGCGATGACGGAAATCAATTCCGCGAACGAGATACATGGTAAATGTCTCCATTTGTAGATATCGAACATACAAAAAAAAAACTCTCCCCTTCGTTTCCAACCCTGGTGTGCCGCAATTATCTCCCAAGTGTGCCACGAAAATCTTACCAAACATGCAAACAATAGTACGTATAACTAGCGTTGAACGTATCCAGTGCGTGTATCATGCCTGTCCCTCTCCCACCACAGAGCAGCCTATCGAGTGGTTTCACCACCAGATTTTGTGAGATCTCAATCTTTTTAGCGTCAGTTGTACGGCGGTAGGGGCTCTGAGTACGTATATTGGTAGGATGATAAGTTTCATTCATTGATTGCTATGATGTTTCTGTCTAATTCGTTTCATATTCGCGGTTGGAGTGACGCATGTCAAATATATTTCTGAGTGTACCGTCATACAATAAAGTTTGAGTACTACTGGTTTAATGAATGGATGGAGAATCGTCGATGACGTTTCTACGATATATTTCTACTGGGGATGCTTGTCTGTATAGTGTGTGTGTGTGTGTGTGTGTGTGTGTGTGTGTGTGTGTGTGTATGTGAGACAGAGAGAGAGATTGTGTGTGTAGATGAGGGGAGGGAGGACTTTTATTGATTCACTAGTTACAGAAAACTGTTTCAATCTCAGCATATCTATCTATCTTTCTGTCAATCTTTTTATCTATCTACCATTGTTCATATCTATCTATCTCAGATTTTTTATTTCTATTTATCCACTTATCTCTGTTTCTATCTATCTATCAATCTATCTATCTATCTATCTCAGTCTCTTCATGTCTATCTATCTATCCAGAGACCTAGCCGAGGGGGCGATTAGAACCCCCCCAACTCCGAACCCCCAATGGAGCCCTTCCCCCTAAAAGTAGTTCACCTACTGCATTTCTACTGACATTATACAGTCGCAAATCTCATTAAATCTTGGAAGGGCCCCTCAGGAAGCCAGCCCTTCTGTTTGTTTGCTCATGTTCGTTCTGTTCCCGACGCCCCTTTTTCGTTTTTACGACAAAAGGCGAAGAGCGAAAAAACGTCCAACATTGAACCGAGTTGTTATAAAGGTAGCGTATACTCTCTCGCTCTTTCATCCAGTTTCCTACACCTTCCACCATCCTAACTCAGCCTAATATAATTACGATGTTGTGGTCTGGGAACGCTAAAGACAACTTCCAAAATAAATTGATGGTGATTGCTTCTTCGCTTCACGCAATTTCAGCTTACGGAAGGCTTTTATAGAAACAGCCCACCTTCGGATAGCGGGGGAAACTTGTATATATGAATACATATATATATATATATATATATATATATATATATATAGAGAGAGAGAGAGAGAGAGAGTGACAGAGACAGAGACAGACAGACAGTCAGAGTTAGAGAGTGTGTGTGTGAGAGAGAGAGAGAGAGAGACAGACAGACAGGCAGACAGACAGACAGACCTCGGTTATATGAATATCGGATTATCTGAACAAGATTTCGGGTTCTGCATAATTGTATTCTATATCACTTTCTTTTTTCTATGATCTGAACAATCAATTGTCTGAATTGAACACTCTCCACCCGTCTCGTTCGGATAATCTTCATTTCTCTATGTATTGTATATTTCGGTAGATAAGACGACACTTGGAAGCATCCCCCAAACGAAAGGACCCCTAACCCCCCAGAATTTTCATTCGCTAAGCCAAGCTATATATATATATATATATATATATATATATATATATATATATATATATATATATAATGTGTACTTTAGAGAGTGAGACAGACTCAGGAGTGAAGTTTTTGGTGGTAAGGTTTATTAATCCTTATATGTCAATAGTCCATACATGTTTCGGGATTCTTCCCATCATCAGTGGTGTGTGTTGTGTGAGTGTGAATTATATATATATATATATATATATATATATATATATATATATGTATACGTGTGTGTGTGTGTGTGTGTATTTGAGAAATGGACATAGTTGGTCAGACAGGATGAATTATAAATTGCGTTTTCTTAGATAGAAACTTATTTGAAATGATCTCCCGTCGTTAACCTGAGTTTCTTTAATTATTTATTCTATTCACGTTGTCTAAATTGAATGACATATTAACAGTGCAACGACGGGAGATCATTTCAAAGAAGTTCCCATGTAATATAACGCAACTTATAATTGAATCTGTTGGACCAAAAATTTCCATTTCTTGAACACATAACTGTCGCGTTAAAAGAGACGAATGGACCGAGAATAAACGTGATGAGAATTTGGGTTGAAAGCAGTTATTTGGATCTTTGCATTATCGGCGCTTGTTTAGCTCAGTGCAAGAGCATCACTACGTTGAAGCGGCAACCCTATCGGTGGCAGTTTCGATTTCTACAGCTGTCCCATTTTGTCTGTTTATTCTATTTACGTTGTCTAAATTGAGTGATACATTAACAGTGTAACGACGGGAGATCATATATATATATATATATATATATATATATATATATATACTAACTGGGATACCCGACTTTGCCCGGGGAAAATAACTTCTAATATAACAACACAAAAGAGAAGGACGGATCATATTTGATAAAATTTTCATACGATCAAAGTATATACCCTTATGTCGAACTTCAGACTTTTGGATGTTAAATTGACTTCCGTTTACGTTGGACGCGAAGCCAGGGTTTAGTTTAGCCTTATAATTATATTATAAATAGAACTCCATGGTAAAACCTTTGAAAAATCACCCATCCTATGTCGTCAACCAGGGAAAGATATACCAAAATGCAAATTGTGACTTACACAGTTGAAGAGACAGACAGACGGATTTTGAAGTATATATATATATATATATATATATATATATATATATATATATATATTGTGTCATCCACAGACAGCTGTTTCATTGTATTACAACTCTTCAGTGTGGCTATAGACAATCCATTATCCCAACCAGTACCACAAGGCAGGATTGAAACCTTATATATATATATATATATATATATATATATATATATATATATATATATATATATATATATATATATATATATATATATATATATCATGCATTCGTTTACTTGTAAACTCTGTCATATTTACTCTCTATCTCTCCCTCTTGTCAAGTTAGATATATATGCCTATGCCAGGCTATATCTAATAGTTACAAGTATTGCCTTGATAGAATTCGATTAAATGAAACGTATATATTTTCAGGTTATCGCTTATGTTCAGTAATTTCCGATGTATAACCCGCACCAAATTTAGTTTTTGTAAGAAATTGGATTCGCTACACAAACAAGTCTATGTTTCTGATGAGGCCCAAAGAGAGTAGAGACATACACTTGTTTGTGTAGCGAATCCACATCCTATAATATATTTACAGCTCTACTCTAAAACAAATCAACTTTCGAAGTATCAAGTTGAATGTATTGAGCACTCTATGAAATAAATCCATCACATATCAGATGTTGCTTCATATTATGCTATATCGCTAACCTGATCTGTACCGTGTATATATATATATATATATATATATATATATATATATATATATATATATATATATATATATATAACATTTATGTTCAATGGATAATACGCACATGTTTTTTTTAGCTAAAAAATGTGGTTTATGCATGTTGAGTATGTGTACGTTTCTCTCTCCCTCTACCTTTCTCGTTCTCATTAAGTTTGGGGGTAATCCTAGTTTAGTAACGCGGCAAATATAACCTACTTTAAATTAGAAAGAAAGGGATTACGTTCATACGCCGAATAGCTGAAATAGCCTAATTGGGAGAGTTCTAACATTATTTCCAAAAAATAAATAGATAAGTAGTTTTAATTAGATCAAAAGTTCATTTAATCAAAACAAGGATAGAAAACAACTATTTTCCTCACCATCGAAAGTCAGTGAAATTAAAAAAAAATTTTTTACGAAAAATAAGTACGTTGTTTAAATAAATATATATATATATATAAATGCGTAATTTCGGTTTGAAAGGAAGTTCATTTTGTCAAAACAAGGACACACACCCGAATATTCATGTAATCAAAATGAAATCAAACTTTTTTTTACAAAAAAAAAAAAATTAGAGGATTTCACCAAGAAGGGAATTACATCAATCCAGCTAACCGTAGATCGGGCCCGATGGGTGCCCCAGAAATATTCCTGGGATTTTAGAAAAAGTTCGCATAAGTCAATAAAAACAAGCTGACTAAAATGAGGAAAGCAAAGGGAACCAAAAAAAACTTCGTGTCTCTTGATTGAAATCAAATTCCTCTCGGGGACCCTAAAAGTCAGACCCTTCGGTGCAAGGTAAAAATTTTCACGTTAAACGTTTATCTAGTTATTAAAAAACAAAACCAAAAAAAAAAACGGCGTATCTCAGCTGAGGTGACCCCCAACTGAAATTCTCCTGACGTTTTATGAGTGTGAAAATTTCACACCCGTGCGCACTCAATCGTGAAAAAAAGGTGCATAAATTATATAGTCACTGCTTCGCCTCGTGATATTTCGACGGATCGCATATTCTGCGTGACGTCACGTGACGTACGTCAAATCGGGACCACCATCGCTGAGTTGTACCAGCAAAAACTCATTTCACCCCTTGAACTCTAAATAAACAGCCATTTATTGCATTTTCTTGAAAAAAAAAGTCATTTCGGTTTAAAGATTACGACAGACGACACAGTGTGCATCAACATCACCAGATCAGATCTCAAAGAGCCAAGAACATTTTTAAGGGGGTACGAAAGCGCTCCCTGGTCCCCAATGCAAGGTGGGGGCCCCTGATAGCCTCAATGAACCTATTGCATTTCTACTGACGAAAATCTCACTTGATGTTAGAGGGGGCCCCTTCTCAATGAGCCAAGTCCCTCGAATCCCCCCACATATCTAGCTACGCTTGAAGGGATGTATAAATTAATAAGTAGGTTATATTTGCTGCGTGAGTAAAGTAGGATTTGACAACTCCAATAATTTTGCATTCTTCGTGTAGTAAAATTCTCTTTTCTCTATCACAAGTCGTACGCGACTTGGAACTTCGTTTAGTGTTGCCAACTCAAATTTGATTTTAGAGAGGCTAAACAGCTAGAAATTGCTAAAATTGGCTAAATACATTCCACTTTCGGCTAACTTTGTTACTAAAAATGCAATACTCAACAGTAGCCCAATCTAATGAAAAAAAGTAACTTTTATTAGGAAAGCGAGTGAATTTGTTCTCAAGTCCCCGAATTACAATGTTCGTATCATGTAAAACTGGACCTTTATTTCATAACCGTCCTCGTGTTCAATTTACAATGTAATATCTGCTAAACTTGACCCTTGCTTTGATTTCTTCGGCTAAACTGCGTCGTATTCCGGCTAACTTCTTGGCTAAAAATATGTAATATATATGTTTTTGAGTTAGCAATAAAATAGAATAAAATCGACAGATTCTTTTCAAATGGCACGCTTTTTGGCTGTACGCGATTGCTGATATTTATCGGCTAAATAGAAGCTAAATCGGCTAGATCTAGTCGAAAAATGGCTGAGTTTGTATTTGGAATTCTTCACATGGGCATTTTTGTGCATGTGTCATCAACTGTTTTCTTGTAGAATGGTGGTATTATTATTATCATTATTTTTATTGTTGACCCTGTTAAGCCCCGCCTCCGTAAAGAAAAAAAAGTAAGACATCTGGTCTATATTGCCGTCAGTCGAAAGTAAAAATTAGCGTCGTAGTAAGTAGTAATAGTATTTATTTATTTAACTTTCTACATACATACAAACATATTTATCTTCCTTTTTTTCTTCCCCTTCCTTCCTTTTTTTTTTGATCTATCTATTGATCTATATATCCGTCACGCCACCCCATTACACATCGTCACAGTCGGATACATATTTCTTCTTCTTCTTCTTCTTCTTCTTCTTCTTCTTCTTCTTAACTTATAATTTTAAAAAAAACATCGAATTCTGATAAAAATGAAAGCACGACACCGTCTGCCTACAAATAAGAAAAAAACTTATCTTGGTCAAAAAGATAGAAAAAGAAAGATAGGGAGGAGGGAAAGAGATAGATAGATAGATAGATAGATAGATAGATAATACAGAGACATAGAGAAAGGGAGACAGAGACAGAAGACAGAAAGGAAAAAAAAGGAGACTCTCTTCTCCCTTGCTACCAGAAGTCATTCTAAAGTAATTAAAAGGAACGGGAAAATGAAAGTACATGGTACCCCATCCAGATTTAAAAGAAAAAGGAAGAGAGAGGAGGGGGCAAAAATACTACAGACCCCCCACGAGCTTTCACGAGTAAAAAAAAAGAAGAGAAAGCAAAGAAAAATAAAAGGGATTCATATTTCTTCTTCTTCTTCTTCTTCACAACTATTTTACACGCTTGTTGTTTTTTTTTTAATGAAAGTAATATCTTATCGAGATTTAGAAGAAAGAAAAGAAGATAGGGGAGAAACGAGCGAAAGAGAAAGAGAGGGAGAAAGAGATAGAGAGAGAGAGTAAGAATAAATGAAAGAAAGAGAGAAAGCGGTATATAAACAGACCCCCGCTTGCTTTTAAAAGTGGAAAAAGTTTTGTTTTTTAAAAGATAACAAAAAATGCTAGAACAATTAATCCTACTATGTAGATTTAAGAGGAAAAGAGACAGATAAAGAAACAGGGAGTGTGACAGAGTTAGAGAGCGAGAGAGAGGAGGAGAGAGAGAGAGGAAGAGAGGGAGAGGCTAGAGAGAATGATCAACCCCTCCCCCTCATTTTTTTTAAAGAAAATGAATAAAGAGATGATGAAAGCGGATCTGTATTCCTTCTTTTCCTTTCACAATTAATTACAAATTTAAATTTTGAAAACGAAAGTCCATTGCTCACGGCTTATCATTCCATCTATGTAGATCCAGAAGAAAAAGGAGATGGAGAAAGAGAGACAGAGACGAGAAAGAGAGAGGGGGAAAGAAGAGAGAAACGGAAAGTAGAGGAGAGGGGATGCTAGCTTTCTGAAGGGATATGAAAAGTAATTTATAAAAATGAAAGTACATGCTAACCCTTCTTTAGATTCAAGAAGAGGAGATTGGTGGGGAAAAGAGAGAGGGAGAGAGAAAGACAGAGAGAGAAAGGCAGAGAGGGAGGAAGAAATACATATACGACCCTCCCCCCCCGTCATTTGCTTTCAAAAGTTGAAAAAAAAAAGTTTTTAAAAGCGATAGAAAAAAAACCGAACTAGCTCGCACTCTTGCTTAAACAGTGTACAGAGCTCCTCTTGTTGGAATAAACGAACATTACAGAAAAATCAGCAGTGCCCGTCCTGACGAAGAAGTAGGAGCTTATAGAGAGAGTGGGAGACAGAAAGAAAGGAGAAAAGAGAACAAGAAAGAGAAAGTCTGCAGAACGAAATAGTTCAGTGTTAACAATTCAGATGTTTTTCATCTAGATCTGGATGTTTTTTGGTTGTGTCTAGATGTCAGAAATTACTACCGAGATGATTTTGATAACTTATTTTTATTCAATTTATAGTTATAAAATAAGTACTATTTTTGATAAAATAAGTAATATCCTGAAGTAAACAATGACAATTAGAGTTGCATTTGATTTATTAATGATTTGTAAAATATTTCATTGATTTTGAATACATATCTGGAGAATCTACATGTTTTTAGGTGTTTTTAGATGTTTTTTTGGCTTAATTTCAGATGTAAATATGAAAATAAATTTGGCAACACAGCACGAGACGAAGAGGCAGAAGCTTTGAGAGAGGGTGGGACCAGAAGAAGGAGAGAGAAAAGAGAAAGAGAAAGAGAAGCAGTGCCTGAGAGACGGAGAAGCGAAATCTTAGAAAGGGGGGGTGGATCGAAACAGAAAAAGGAAGAAGTAGAAGAAGAAAAAAAAGAAAAGAAAGTAAGAGAAGCCGAGAGAAAAAGAGAAAGTATACAACGGAATAGAATAAAGTGTTAAGACGGCCAGGCAAGAAGCTCAGAGACACAGATAGATAGAGAGAGAGGGGGGGAGAAGAGGAGGAGGAGGAAGAAGAAGGAGAAGGAGAAGAAGTTGAAGGAAAAGCCGAAGCTTAGGAAGAGGGTGGGAGGACTGAAAGAAAGAAAGAAGGAAAGAGACAGAGAGAGAGAGAGTGAGGAAGAAGAAAGCGTGCAAAATGAAATATTTATGCGTCATTAAATTGCTATGTTCTTCTTGCCGGCTGTTCGGCCTCTTCTTCAATCTGTCTCCTTTCAGTAAAAAGGCTTTTTACACATTTTCAGAAGAGACCCGCAAGAAATCCGACAAGGACTACCCACAACAATTTTGAATTTACTAAGAACCGGAGTTAGTGTCCTTTTTTAAAGTTTTTTTTTTTTCTTTTTTTTTGGTTATTATTTCAACTCGTAATTCTTGTTTGATTTCGTAATTAATTATCATTGTCTTTTATCTTGTGTTATATATATTTTCGTTTCTCTTATGTTTTTTGGTGTTGTTGCTGTATACGTGCGTGTCTCACCCCCCCCCCGTCTCTGTGTTGTTTTTTTTTAAATGTGCGTATTTATTTTTACGACGTTGTTTTTCTATTGTTGGGGGTACGATACTGAACTTGAATTACCTTCCTGTAAACAACTTTCGGAAAAGAAGGGTTTAAAAAAAAAAATATAAAGAAATATAAGAATAATTTAGTTTGAGGCACACTGAAGAAATAATTCCAAGATTTTTAAACATGTGCCCCCCCCCTATAAAACCAGGCATGTCGAAGTTCGTGCGAGATCTTTCTTTACTTAAGAGACACTTTCGCATTCTACCTATCTACTTACATCTATCTATCTATCTATCTATCTATCTTTTTCTATGGTTAAACAATTTTTTTATTCACTTTTCATGTTGTCATATCTCTCTCTCTTTCTTATTGCTTCTCTATCTTTCCGTGTTTTTTGACCTTTCTCTCTTTTCCTTCTCAAATATCTGAAAATAATCGGTATTAAGTCTCTTTCTTGATTTGTATTTATCTCCAACTCTGTCTCTTTCTCTCTCTAAACACACATATACGTACGTTATATATCTTTCCTCCTCCAGCATTTCTCCAGATTTGTTGATATTTACCCCTTCTCTTGTTTACTGTCTGTTTGTATCTATCTGTCTCTAGTCTATTCCTATACCTATATCAAAGCAAACGAGCTCTCTTCTTATTTGTTTATCTATCTAGCAAGCTAGCTGCTTTTATTCTCACTCAATGAATTCCCTTGGTTCAAGATGATAACCCCTAAACAGCCCTAAGTTCCCTGTTGTAAGATTTGTTTAAGTTTTTTTTTTCTACTTCTTTCATCATTCATTACAAACAACAATTTTTGCATATTATTATTATTCTTGTCTGTGCTCGAGATTTCACCCTGGTAAAATCTGGAGAAGAAAAACGGGTGATTTAGTGACAGCAAGTCTCCTCAGTGCACCGGCACTCGCCTCAATATTCCTAGCTGATTTTAGTAATGCTGTCATCTGGATGGTATGGATTCATCTTTTGACTTCCAAATTTTCTGATCTTTTTTGCAAGGCTTTTTACGACGGTATAATTATGACTACAATAGTCACTTTCATGTTCCACAATATTTGTAGTCCTCTCAAAAGATCTGCGTATTTTCCCAGCTGTTCACTTTCTTTTTTCTTCACCTTCTGGTCTGCTAAGAACGGCAACATGTACCATCTAAACAGTCTTTTTATTAGCAATGACTAGATCTAGTCTCTTGGCTTGGTTTGGGTGATTGATCTGAATTTTATGTTTTATTTTTTAAAATTTCTAGGACAGCTTCTGCTTTGCATGGTCAGATCTAAGTCGTTCGCACAGTTTTAAGTGGATCGCCTTTCCCACCCATTCATGTCCATAATTCCATTCTTTCTAAACCAAATTACTGCATTCACTTATTATTTGATCAACTGTTTCATTTCTATGTCTGCTTAGTCAACATAGGTTATTATGCTGGAACTTGTCTATCTTAGATTTTTATTGGGTTTTTACATTTGAAATGTTGTTTTTGATGTCGGATGATATAAACAATAAAAGATGGTGAATATCTAGTCAAAATCTGACCCACTTCAAGCATTAACCATTATCCAACAATCCTCTAATGACAATATGCCATTTCTATAAAATTCTTTACTTTTAGTGGTCACAAATTCAATAAAAGCGCAAATTATGGCTTCCCTATTATTGAACTTTTTATTACGCGTATGAAGTTCAAATACTTGAAAAGATGATAATACGCTGGTGGAATGTCAGGTGTATATGGAGAATGCTGCAAGACTTCATATCCCTATTCTCCAAACCTACACACAGTCAATAGAGAGGTGTGTGGTGTGGAACTGTCATGGAACATTTCATTTGGTTTATGTGGGACTCATCTAACTTTTCAATCTGATGTGATATGCTCACTGTTAAAGTCTCAAAGTCTCCATTAAGTGCTTGGACTCTTGTTTTGTTGGTTGATGGCTACTGCTGTTGATAGTTCTTCATCATCAAGAACTGGTTCGGGCCTCTTTTGAAGTTCGTTATTGGCATTCATATTTCCAGACTGAACCTATGATAACAAATTATATCTGATCATCATAGCCCCGCAAATGGCCCACCCGGCTAACCAGCCATGCGGGCTACAGATTCTTCTCTCTTTGCTCGTCTGTGTCTGTATGTGCCTCATTTTTGGGGCTTCAACCTTGAAAATTTGCATGAGTACACCACTAAGAACCATCAAACCATTTTCAAACAAGTGATCTTTTGTTTCTCGATGGTCGTTTTTGACCAACAATGTTCAAATTGTGCTCGTATCTTTTTTAGATAATTTTAGTTGAAAGATCCAATCATTCTAGATAATTAATCATAGTAGATGCTTGGGCTACAGTGATTCATTTATGCGAGGTATGGATATATATATATAAAATATCCATATATATATAGTAGGAAGCAGATTCACTACACAAACACGTTTATGTTGCTGCCCTTTAAAGGCCTCTTCAGGCAAAAGAAGAGGCCCAAATAGGGCAGAAACATAAACATGTTTGTGTAGCGAATCTATTTTCTACTATATTTCCAGCTCTACTCTAAACCAACTTAACATTTGGAGTTTAAAGTTGAATGTATTGAGCACTCTACGAAATAAATCCATCACATATCAGACATTGCTTTATATCATATTATGCTATACTGTAAACCTGATTTGTACTAATATGTATATATATATATATATTTATATATATGTATATATATATATATATATATATATATATATATATATATATATATATATATATATATTGAATATTCAAAAAATGCTATTACATTTGTAAACCTTTCCCTTTTAGAATTATTCTCTATGATGTAAAAAAAAACTGACATTTTATAAGCAAAAACCTAATAGTTTTTTTTTTAAGCATTTGCATATTCACAATGGATATTTGGTGATTGTGGCTGGGAGCCAAGTGACAGCAAATCTCCAGCACTTTTCTCAGTATCCTTGCAGACCCTAGCATCACCATAATCTGGACAGTATCAATTCCTCATCCAAGCTCAAATCTCAAGTAGGTAAATTGGTATGGGTACTAATCTGATATATCCCAAAGCTTCCTCAGTTCTTCATACCTGTCAAGTTTCAATGTTGAAAATGTTGGAGAATCATGTGACCTCCTAACCTCATGAACAAAAAATTTCTGACCGGTGAGAGGAAAATTGGAGCAGGATTCTTCTAAGGGAGTCAGAAAGTTTTGAAAATTCTGTATCCAAGTTTTTTTGAAATTACATTTCAGGGTATATCAGCAGCTGAAATTAAGTCTTGTCGAGAAGTCTATTCAAAACTTTGTTTCAATTAAGATAAGATTTTTTATCAGAAATCTAAGCCAATTTGATGAATCTAAATAAATCCAACACATTCTATGAAATGTGTGAGAATTCTCCTTTCATGCATTTAAGCATGAGAACATCAAAATGCATGTCTCTCAAGTAGAATTGGGGAAACTCTGAAGAGCTGATTCTCAGGTGAAGTCCTGATATTTTCTAACGTTTCGCTTTTATCTTCACCCTGCGGTTCGTTTATACTGGTGCATTTTATGATCCGACAGACTTTTTTTCTTCTTATTTCTCATCGGTAGTGACTCGTGGTTTTTACCCGAGATCAAGTGACAGCAAATCTCTTCAGTACTCCTGATCTCTCCTCAGCTGATTTCAACTGTGCTGTTGTCGGGATGGTCTCGGTCCTCCCTTGGATTCTTCATTCCTCCAAACTTTTTGCTAGGCCTTTCGCAACTGTTCCCATGGCTCTGATCATAATAAGTACAACTGTTACCTCTTCGTTCAATAATTTTTTTTTCAGCTCTCTCATGAAGTCAAGACACTTATCTAGCTTTTTCGCTTTCTCTCTGTTTTCACTCGGTGGTCTACTTGAAAAGTGAAATCCACCGTTTGACGCGTTCTACTCTTCTCGTCTGCAACAACTAGATCTAATCGAGTTCGGATGGTCAGTTCGAATCTCGAAGTTCCGTAGGATTTTATGCGTTCAATTTCCTAGGAATGGTTTTAGTTTGAACATATATCATTGGTGTATATGATCATTATGTAGTCACTTGCACAGTTCCCAGTGGATCGACTTCCCCGCTGAGCCAATGTCTATTCTTCTTGTACTCCTTCCAGACTTATTTGCTTTACGACTGATTGTCTCCTCTTTATCTCCGCATAGTCTATGTTCACTATTTTCTTGTATCTTCGTCATTCTCATCGTAATGTGTCTGCATGTTCACATCGGACATCCGACATCACGTCTCCTCAAGTCCACAGCTTTCCTCTGAGCATTCCCGCAGTCCACAGCAATGCTGTGGTTTGCATTCACACCAAATGTCTGGTGGTCATCACTGAAGGCTGAATGACAGTATGTCTCCAGCCCTCTCCTCAGCATTCACACATAATACAGCAGTGCTGTGGTTTGAACTGTCCTAACAGTCCTCCACTTTTTTAACACTTACCATGTTCATTCTAGCTGTTCAGCCATTGCTGACAACTGGGGGGTTGTTAGTTTCATATCTCCAGTACTTTCCTTGGTATTCTTGCAGGCCTTAGCAATGCTGTGGTCAGCATCATCTCAATCCTTCCTCTTTTGAATAACTAATACAAAATTATTAAAAAATTGCAACACATTTATTATCTACATCAAGTTTCACTGTGTTTATTAAGAGAACAAAAAAATTATATAATTTCAAAAAGTGGTTCGGTTAGTCATTCAATAGAGACTGTCATGTGACCAATGTCTGTTGGCAGCATGCAATGTTGGGAGTGATCAGTTAAAAAATTTTTTAAATGGGTGATCATTGAATTAGTTACTTCTCTTGCCTTTTGTTGAGCAGTGATCTCTGAAGAAATCTGAATTTTTGTAAAACAACCATGAAAGCTGCCAGGCTAAAAATAAATGACCAATTTAGCAAAAACTTACGTGGCAAGTTAAAGCCCCCTATCCTAAAAACCTATTGGGGGGGGGGGAGGAATTTGAAAAGGAAAAAAAGTTGTTCCTTTTAGATACAATAAAGAGTAAATATTTAAATTCTTGGTCTTTTTAACTCCATTGATTCAGCCTGAATATGTAATACATAGCGTACGTACTTAGTCAGCTCAGCAGCCAAACCACTTGAGAACTGAAGAAACTTATGTCAACAATTTTGATTGATGGTTACTAATATTGCAACATATCTATGATCTGTAACATGTTTGACAGCGTCCATCTTGAAAATGAATTACGTTTTAAAAACTAATTGATGAAATGAAACAAAAACAAAATCCATTTTTTAAAATTCTGTGAATAATAGCATCACAATAAGCACTAAGGGGGTACATTTTTGTACAGAGATCAAAAATTCTTTCAAAAAAGATTTTCAAATATTTCTTCCAATAATCTTTACACAACACTCAGAGTGATACCGCCCCCTACATCGAGAAGACTTGCACTATCTGATAAATCTTCTTCACCGCAAGATAAGATAAGATATATATATATATATATATATATATATATATATATATATATATATATATATCCAATAGGATCTTTGCACGTCCTTGTGCTTGTATCTCACTTTTTGTTAGAGAGATTCATTATTTTTCTTTTCTCAAAAATCTTCAATTTGTCTTTTTGTTGGTTGTGTAATAATCATATTTATTTCCGAAGCCGTTCACTGTCTTGGCTTCTATTATTTCTGGATCTTGATCTGTTAATGCAAACCAATTTTTGACAACTTTTTGAAAGCAGACCCCTCTAGATTTTTTTCTGCTATGTTCTTATATATATATATAATATATATATATATATATATATATAATATATATATATATAATGTATATATATATATATATATATATATATATATATATATATGTGTATATATATCTATATGTATATTGTTTATAAAGTCTCTGAAACAGTTACATGGTAAATAACTGATGATCTCAACGAGAGACAATTTATGCATTGTACCATAATAACAAAGCATAGGGGAAACAGGGAAAAAACACTGAAGAAAATTACATAAATTGCATAGACAGATATTGAGAAATGGATAAATCAAGTGACACAAGCAAAAAAATCTATTGAAAAAGTTTTTTTCTGTTTAGTGTTTAAAGCTATGAAGCTTTCGAGACTATTTATTGTTATCTTATATTCATCATAAAGAAATTTTTGGCTGGGATGTTGTTTATGGTGGCTACATTAAGTTTTACATCATCATTATTATTGGAAAGCATCAATCAAAACTGTCACCGATACCAGTGTCTTCAGTTATTAAGTTGGTGTGGCTGGCTATGTATATATGTATGTGTCATATGTACAGACTGCACCAATGGAGCTAGAGGCCTGAAAATCTAAACATATACTCATTACATCTGGAAAAAACATTTTTTTTGTTTTTTTGTTTTTTGGAAATTCCCACTTTAAATGGGTTTTTAGTGGGGGTTCAATTTACGATACAAGTTCTTGTTGGACTGATCCCTTAGTTTGTGTCCACTTGGAATTTTTCAAATTCTGACTTTTTTTTAGTGATCACTGTTCAAACAAAAGGCAAGAGATTTATTAATCGCCTGTTTTCCAATTTTTTAATTGATCACCACCAACAATGCATGCTGCCTAAAGACGTTGATCATATGACAGTTATTATTATCTTTATAATTCAAGTGAAGAGAAGAGAGGAAGTGCAGATGGCCTAATGGTTACCATCATAAAGGATGGATCAAGTTCAAATTCTGGCTGCGACTGTTTACCTTCCCGTCAAACTAATACTCGTTAGAAAGATTTGAATTTGATTCTCCCCCAAACTAAGCGTATATAACTGGGCAGTTGGGGACTTTTAGCCTCATTAGGCAGTATATCTTGGATTTGGAAGCGCTTGTATGCCCTTTGCTCTAACAACCTTGGGAGAGGCATGAATTCACAACCAGCTGTGGGTAAATGCAGTGAACCCTCATTAAAATGGAGTCCTCTTAAATAATATGATGGTTAACATGTATGCTTTGTACACAGAGGGTCCTGGATTTGATTCCTGGTATGAGCGAAAAGTGTGGGGAAACTGTTAGTCAGGAAAAATTTTCCTATGCACTCAGCAGCTAATTGAGTACACTCTAAGCTGTATGATTAGGGTGGAGGTATCCCTCCGGGGGACTTGCATCCTGTCGAGTGGGTGGTCATAAAATCTTGTCGATATAAAGTCCCGGTCTTGACCATACTTGAGACTTGCAAGGATCGCTGAGCTGACGCATGCAACAGAAACCAGGACTTTGTCACCAGCCGTCATACTCCATTAAGAGTTGTTTTGTAAAGGGTGTGACGCTTTACCTTACCTTTTTACCTCATTAAAATGGACGAAAAGGGGGGGGCATAGGTGTCAGTTTTAGCCTACTGAGTTGACAGGGGGTAGAAGTTTATATTGTGCACATATTCGATATTGAGAAGTATATCCCCTGTACGCTAAATGTGATACATCATACATCTATATAAAACATACTTATATTTAATGAAATTATTCAACATATAACAGGGTTTATTAGTATAAGTTTATTCAATAGAGATCTAAAAACCCATAAACTGTTATAAGTTTGTTTTCTTCTAAATGTAGAGATGAATAATGGAGATGATCTTTCCAGTCAATCTAGTAACTCAGATTTTGTCCAATATCCAATATCGAGCTTAACGGGGTCCGTTTTATTAAAGGTTCACTGTCATAAGGCAATTCAAGCTTTTTAGCTCTGTAAGGCAGTTCATAGAAATCCACCATTGCTACAGAAACAATGATTGAATTAGCCATTATGTATGATATGGTTGGATTTTTTTCCCTTGACCATCCGGTCATTCATTCACGTTTCGACCACGTACACTCTGACCTTCTTCAAGTGTTGTTGGTTCTAGAATGTGGAAATGCTACTTGGAGCGCATGCTCAGTTGGACTGGATATGTCATATCTGTTTTCTGTATACCCAGATTGTGTTATCAGGGTACTACTGGGTTTCCTCCCTTGCATTGGGTTATCCATTTTGTTTTGTTTTTTCTAGAAGTCTCTTATGATGAGAAGCTCCCAGATGCTACTGATATCAATGCTTGGTCAGCCAATTGGTTTGACTGAATAAAATATGTGTGCCGCTCCCTTCAGTCATTGTTTTTGCCAATTGCACTCCCTGTCAATATTTGCACCTCATCCCATGAGTGCTCCAAGTACTGATTCCACATTCTGGAACCAACAACATCCGATGAAGGCCAGAAGGTACACTGCTAAGACATTGTGAAAGAATGAACTCATTGATGAGGAGAATAGTCTAACTGTATCATACATAATGACAAGAATGATTGGATTGTTTGATGAATGGAGACAAAATCCGTGAAAGCTGCCAGATAAGACCTCTGGAAAGTAGAAAATGGTCTCCGTTCTGTATCTACAGACAATAGAACATCCCTTCCAGGGAGAAAGCCTGGGTGAAGCGTATGGTGATCCACGTATGCCCAGACATCAGAATCCCCCTCTCGGCCTTGCTGATGTAGTCCAGAGGAAAAATAGAGAGTGATAAGTCTGGCATCACCTTGGCTGAAGGAGCTGCCAGAAGGACATCAGATTTGGACTTGTCTTTTTCTAAGACTGGATGCCCTCCCAAGGCTAGAGTGTCCTCTCAGCTCTGCTATTTTAAATATAGCTAAAAAGGGGAAGAAGTGATGAATTCATGCCTTTCCTATGGGCATTAGTGCAAAGTGAACATAACCAGCTCAGACTGAAGCTTACACTTGGGTTGCTGATTCTATTGTCTGTACTGTTACCGACTACACCAATTGTACCTCCAACACGAAATACAAAGGATATTTGATAGTTTTGCAACCAATAACCTTTATAAGATTGTCATATACATTATATTTACTAGTTCACCTGTGCTGTCAATGAAGACGGTGTGTATAAAATGAATGGATATACACGTGAATAATAGAGATTTGCATTGCAATGAGCTTGGAGGATAGCCTTCTGTTGATCATGAATAGACTGAGCAACCATAACCATCATAGATGGCAGAAGGTTTGTCTCTTTTAATGTATGTATCTATCTGTGTTCACACTTCTGGCCATACCCTTTTGTCTGCAGACTTGGAAATTGGCATCAGTACTCCGCTAGACCCATTCTAAAAATCTTTTTTTGATTCATAGAAAACAATCATTTTGGAACTTTCGGGGGTCATATTTTGATGGGTTTATTAATAACATCTACGTTCTGGATAATTTTGATGTTTATAGATCTCTTTTTTGAATTCCATTTTAGATGTTTTCCAGTGTTTTTATTCTATTTTGTTTTTGCTTTTATTACTTTTTGTATATTTTTTCATTATTCTTCAAATTTAGCAATCTTATTACGCCATCTGATCATGGAATTCTATTTTACTACATCTGAAGACTTCTAGACATTTGTAATTACTATATGCGTGGATTGTTTATATAATTTTCCACACAGGGTTTTTCTGGCAGCTTTCACTGACAATCAACTGATAGTTGATCTCCCCAGTTACCTAACTCAAGGTCCCCCAACCTTGTTTGACCCATTGACCAGTTTAATATTGGCAATATTCTTGCAGACCAGGGGAGTTAGGTATTTAATCGTGACCGCAATATAGCTGATAAGTGGACTATCATTCGCTTATAAGAGGTTAATACACTCAATTTATTTTCTTGAAGGATTTATTTAACAAATTTGATATTTAGATTCGAGTACATGAATTTTTTTTTATTTTATAATTGCTCATATCATTTCCTTACTGTTTCGGAGGACATGCTTTGCTGTATAATACTGGTCTGTTACCCAGTGGTTGGGAACCACTGTTCTAACTGATTTTAATAATGTTATTACTATTGATTTAATTATTTGGTTTAATTTTTAACTATTTTATCTCTTTTTTTTTTTTTTTTTCAATTAAGGTGATTCAGGAGCTGATCTGCGTTCATATTTCATCAAAACAATTATCGTAAGTATTTCTACAAAAATCTTTTTTTTTTCATATTTATGTAAGAAGAACAAAGTTTGTGTCATGAAATAGTGACCAACATTAATGAACTTCGAAAAAGATTCAATTACTCCTACTTCTCGAGCCATAAGTTTGGACTGCATCTCTCTCTCTCTCTCTCTCTCTCTCTCTCTCTCTCTCTCTCTCTCTCTCTCTCTCTCTCTCATCCCTATCTTTATCTGTCTCCCTATTTCTGTCTGTCTGTCTGTCTGTCTCAATCCCTAATCTCTCTCTCTCTCTATCCCTATCTTCATCTCTCTCTCTCTCTCTATCCCTATCTTCATCTCTCTCTCTCTCTATCCCTAACTTCATCTCTCTCTCTCTATCCCTATCTTTATCTCTCTCTCTATCCCTATCTTCATCTCTCTCTCTCTATCCCTATCTTCATCTCTCTCTCTCTATCCCTATCTTCATCTCTCTCTCTCTATCCCTGTCTTCATCTCTCTCTCTCTATCCCTAACTTCATCTCTCTCTCTCTATCCTTACCTTCATCTCTCTCTCTCTATCCTTACCTTCATCTCTCTCTATCTATCCCTATCTTCATCTATCTCTCTCTCTATCCCTATCTTCATCTCTCTCTCTCTATCCCCATCTTTCTCTCACTATCTCTCTATTTCTATCTCCATTCATTTTTCTCTCTCTCCTTATTTTTATCTATCTCTATCTATTTCTCCATATCTCTCTCTCTCTCTATTTTTATCTATCTATATCTCTATCTCTCTATCACCATCTTTCTACATCTATCTATCTATATCTCTTTCTTGGGATGAGGGTGTTTGTATATCTGTCATCAGTTATCTGTGTTGGATAAGGTTTAGGTATGCATGTAAGGGAGTGGAGGGCTAGAGTGTGTTCCTGGTGCCTCTCTCAAGTCTGTCCAGGAACTATCCACCTATTTGATATCAATACCTAGGGCGCCTAGGTGTCTTCTTCCAAGTACTTCCCTTGGGATCTTACATGATATATCCCAGCATCCACTTTTCAAAAAAGTTCTCTCGAAGGATCACCATCAGCTGTCAATTCTTCTTACTCTCTTCCATGGTCTTAAATCTCCCTTTATTCCTTGGAAAAGCCAGAAGTGACAGGGAGCTAAATCTGGACAGGGGGGGGGGATTAC
>OY735214.1:10192313-10229813 GCA_963457665.1 Thysanoteuthis rhombus
TATATATATTTATATATATATATATATACATACATGCATATATACATGTATTTATTTATCATTATTCATTTATTCATTTCCTGATGTATAGAATATGTATATTATATGTACATTTATACTTATGTATATCAATGTATATATATTCATAAGATTATCAATAGAAAGAATAATATTTTGTATATATATGTATATATTTATAATTCGCCAGAATAACTTAATAAACTTGAATTTACGCACTTACAAACAAAACATGTATATATTCATGTATGTATTCAAAATAAATAGGTAAATAAAATGTATGTACAAATTGTTTTTCTGTTTTATGCATTATTATGTGTTTATGTGTGTGTGTGTGAAAATAAAATGACAATATCAGAAAGATTGCTGTAACAAATGATTCTTTATTTCTATGTTTTGCCTGAACCAGGCTTTGTGAATAATTGAGATCGTATACAAGAAACTGGTGTTTTTATAAGTGGTCTGTGAATTGTGGCAGGTGGGATAGTAGTTTATTAAGTGGATGGGTGGACAAACCATGCGTATATAGTGAGACCTGTGGGATATGTGTGACGAGTCCCCAGGTATATCAGCTTTGAACTTTGAGAGGTCATTTATTCATCTGATATTTTTAGATGTCCATGACAGTGTGTGCATGTTGATTGGAATTAGTGCTCCAGGAGGATTTATTGCCCATAATCACTACACAGTTATTAGACACAGTGAGAACTTCACCATGACATTGGTCCCTACTCATCACAAAAATTTTTCTGACCCCAGGTCATTGCATCATCAAAAACTCATTTTTTTAAAAATTTTTTTCCCCACCTATAGCTTTGAGCAGGGGGTTCAAATTTCAATGTGAGCTTATGTTGAATAGACCACTAGTTTGTGTCCAGCAACATTCGTACATGTTTTGTGAAAATTCAGACTTTTTTATCTGATCACTACCCAATAAAGGCTAGAGTAATAATATATCCATTGATCACCCCTTTTTACAATTTTTCGATTGATCACCCTCAACATGGGCTGCAGCCAAAAACTGTGACAGTTTCTTTTGAGTGACCAACCGAACCTGTTTTTTTTTGTTTTTTTTTTATCTATTTGAATGAACATCCGGCAATTAGTGTTTATAATTTCTTGAAACGTTCATATTATCCTGAGACTGAAACATCCAACCCTGCTGAGCAATTTGAGAAGACTGACCCCCCCCCCCAGCCCCAATTTATGGAGGTGTATGCGGCATGGCATAACAGTTACCAGCACAGAAAATGAAATCGGCTGACTGAGTCTGTGTTCCCACACGAGTCTGCTCAAGTTGACTTAGCACTTATACCCCTGGAATAGGCATAAATCCACCCCCCCCCCTGTTATGGATAAATAGCAAGAAAAATAGAGCTCTTTAGCCCTGGAAAGCAGTCCATTATACCCCTGGAATAAGCATAAATCCCCTTCTCTCCAACCCCCGTTATGGATAAACAGCAAGAAAAATAGAGCTCTTTAGTCCTGGAAAGCAGTCCATTATACCCCTGGAATAGGCATAAATCCACTCCTCTCCCCCACCTATTATGGATAAATAGCAAGAAAAATAGAGCACTTTAATCCTGGAAAGCAGTCCATCTAAGAGACTCTTAGAAAAAAATAAACTTTAGTTCGACAGCAATGTTGTCAACTCAAAAAATATTTTCATGCTAATTTGCCTGCTAAAAAGCCCTAGATTTTAAAAAATAGCCAAAAGATGACCAAAATTATCCAAAAGATGCTTAAAATGGTTGGAAAATGGCCATAAAAGGCTCACATGCATGTGCTAATTTGGTGATTTTTTTGCACTGTCTAACAAGAAATGCACTAAATTTTGTGCGAAAAACAATAAATTCGTAACCCTACCTAGCAATTATCATAGTTTGTCCCAAGCCAAGGTAAAGGAGAAAGTTTAGGTGTAGGGCAAGTGACTCTATTCTGTAAAAACCTACTTGCCACCAAAACTAGAGCAAAGTTATTGCGGTCCTCTGCCCCACAAGGAGTCAATAAGAATAAACATTAAAATCGTCCAAAATTGAGCATGACTGACAAAAATTATGGCATATTGCATTGAGATTTTAACCTGAAATTTCAACTGTGGAAGCTACAGACATGCAACAACCCTTCACACAAAATTTGAGTTCTTATGCTTCAATTGCATGACCCAAGAAATGATTTGAAAAAGTTTGATTCCTCTTGAAACCAAAATTCAAATGTTTCTTTCTGTCTGCTTGTTGACACACAGTTGAAAGCGAGTAACCCTTTTTGCTTTTGGATCTAACATTGCAAACGGTCAGAGAATGTGTTGTTTGATTTCCCCATGTCGAGATCACCTGCGATATACATACATTGAATCAGCTAAAATGGGTTGCTGTCTGCTCAGTAGCCGGCTCTGGTTCCTTCCCAGCTGGAACCAAGCTTTTTTCGAATCATTTGTATGGTAACACAAATGAAGCATAAAAACACAATTTATGTAGAAAAGTTTTAGCATACTTGTAGTTCCTACCATCAAAATTTCAGTTCACAATCTCAGTGCAATAAAAATTCAAAATTTTCTTCTTTTTTTTTTTCAAAACACCCAGTATGAAATTATATCTAGCCTTGTTGTCAACTCCGCCTATGTTCTAATAAATAATGCATCTGACTAAGAACTTGCTAAGTAAAATCTACCACAATTTCATATTTCTAAATCCACCACTTGAAAGTTTGAAAAAAACTATCAACATGATATGGTTCAGTGATACCGTACTTGAATAGTGTGTGAGAAAAGGTTTTGGCATTGTTCTTTTAGCTTTCTTTTCCTCATAGTAGCAGCTAGCAAAAAGGAAAGTCAGCAATAAGTGATAAACGTCTGTCTGAAAAGGTCTGTAAGCAGAACACAAGGATGAACAAGAAGTTTTTAACAGCAATAAAAGACAAATGAAATTAATGAATTTTTAAACACTTAGAAATTATTAATTTTTGAGAAGGATTTTCTTTCATTATGAATTTTTTAGTTACTTTTATCATGACTTACTCGAATGGTCAGTCTACATCAGTGAGTAAACTGTGCAGGTTGGAAATAAAAAATGAAGGATAAGCTCTTGGCAAGACTCAAACTCGTATCCCTCTTACCTCAGAATGTTGCCTGTTCTACCAACAGAATTACTAGAGCTCTTTCACCTAGCAGAAGATCAAATCTAACCCTTAAACCCATCCTCCATTTAATTATTTGGCACCATATTTGTTATTGTTTTTATGAACACTAATTGTAGCAATAGTAATATTTTTCTGATTTTCCTTGCTCAAGAATGTTTGATTGATGTGTGAAATTGGAAAAAATATGTTGTTGGGGCCTGTGACAAGCGCACTATACAACATGTCCTCGGGTATTTGTCTATCCCGAATGCGGACAGGCGAATACCTGATATATCATCAAAAACAAACCAGTCAGAACTCAAGGAAATGGATGAATGTTCAATTCTACCAGGCTGTTAACATAATTGACTGGAAAATAAAAAGCAGCAGCCATTAGACTTTTGGCTTCAAAAAATCCACCTGATGGTCCATGACCCAATGACCTAAAGATCTAATCCCGTGTATGGACTCAGGCCTGCCTGCTTCGTCGAATATGTGAAATTTCATACAAACATTGCTTTCCTCATTCATCATTGGTTAGTGAACAATAAAATTCAGTATCAAAAAAATAGAGGAAAAAAATAGAGGCCTCAAATAAATCAATGTTTTATTGCTAAAAATGTTTCTACATTAAGCGTTCCCATTGTTATACTAATATGCACAAAATTTGAACCAAACTTTGACAATATTTTTGCCCGAAAAAATAAATTGATTGATGGTAGAAGGAAGTTCATATTTATACAATGTAAAACAGCAAAGTAATTAAAAACTAGTATTGTATGATTGTTGTTTCAATTCTCATTTGCTTTGGCCCACAAAACAGAAAAAGCATTTCTAATCCAGCCTGCCTCCCAAAAAGTCTACTGACCTTTTGACCTCGTGAATAAACATGCTGGTAAAGCAGATCTGATTCCATGAAAATTGACTTCAATCTTTGGATCAGGGAGTAAAGAAGTAGGCACCGTCTCAGTGGAGAAGCTGATTAGGATCCTAATCCAAACTAATCCATTCCTTATGATAGTTTGTAAAGCGGGATTTCGTAACATGAGGTAGATTTATTCATAGAAAACAATGTATTAAAAAGGGTTACATTCCGAAGTAGAAATCCTCTGTCAGGACAGCTAGGAACTTATCCGTCAACAAAGAGGCTTCAAGCTTTCCTCCTGACAACAATACATTTTAGACCAATCACACTTCAAAGAAAAAAAAAGGTAAAAAATTCCCATTACTGAACTTAGAAAATGTTGTCTCTTACCCACACACATCCAGCTTTTGTGCACACAAACAAGTGTTACTCAGTTGCGAACAACTTTTTACCGTGTCTGAAATTGAACAAAAATAAGATTTCAGATAATTCAGTTTAAAATTTCATTTCAATGTTCATAAAGCAGGAAGTTTGTAAAATGAGATACACCTTTATTGACAAATTCTGAAAAATTCCTCAGTGGCAAATTAAGAAGATGTACTTGTGAACACCCTCGGCCACGGGGGCCACAAAGAGGAATCTTGTATGGGCGTACAAAGCTGTTTTTGCCTCCACCCCTACACACACTGCGCAAACACCTTCGTCCTTGAGACATCCTCTTTACATCTGCTATAACCCTTTTAGCAGGCCATACTATATTGGCTCGCCAGTAAACAATTGAGTCAACCTATTTCATTAATGGATGTATGGTGTTGACTTGAAAGTTTTACTCTCGAACCCCTTTGTCCCTTCCAGAAGCTGCGGACAACAATGCACATCAAGAACCGTCTTTTTATCGATGGAGACACTTTCCACTTTCATTCTCATGCTGAGTCTTCAATGATTTCATACAATCTGTTCGATTTTTCGACAAATTCCTGCTTGCTTGTGGAGTCCGATACAACATTTTTTTTTTTTTTCAAAAAGTCAATGAATTGATTGAAGAAAATAGAAACTGGTCAGGGTAGTCTCTCAATAGAAATGTCTTATGGCTGCATGCCATGTTTGGGGTAATCAATTAAAAAAAAATTGGAAGAGGGATGATCAATGAATTGGTAACTCTCTCGCCTTTCATGGAGCAGTGTTCACTAAAATGAGTCCAAACTTGAAAAAAAAAACAAGTGGACACAAAATGAGGGTTCAGTTTAGCATAAACTGTAAGTATTGAGGGGTGTTTTGGAAAAATACAAAAAAATGATAAGGAATAAATGTTTGAATTTTCAGCCCTCTAGCTCCATCAGTGCAGCCTGTATGTGTTATACATGTATGCATACATACATAGCCAGCCACACCAACTTGGAAACTGAAAGAAACCTATGTTGTTAGTCTTGTTGACAGTTTTGGTTGTTGGTTTCAAATAGGTCTGGTTAGTTACTCAATAGAAACCATCACCTGAGCAATCAATTTTGTCGGGCGGAATTTTCAAAAAAGAAGTGTGAACGCTGTTGGACACAAACTAAGGGATCAGCCTATCATAAACTAACATTGCAAAATGGACCCCCTACTAAAAAAAAAATGATATAAAAATGTTTCCTCGAGACATAATATGGAATAAATGTTGAAATTTCCAGCTTTTTAGCTCCATAGGTGCAGCCTGTATGTGTCAAACATACATACATACATACATCACCAACCAGCCAGCCAGACTAACTCAAAAACTGAAGAAAGTTATGTTGACAGTTTTGGTTGATGGTTTCTAATGAATGTTGCTTTTTCTTTTTTTTTTTTATTGGATTAATCTAGTTATTAGAAGAATGCCTCATACAGTGGTCCTCAACCTTTTTTGCTCCGTGACCCACCTCAACAGCTCAAAAAAATTGATGTTCCTCTGACAATAAATAAAATGAATTTGACATTGTAATGTTAAAATCAGAAATTTACGAAAACTTAAAGTTTTAGAGCAAGGAAAGTATCTGAGAAGAAACAAATTTTTTGTAAGAAAAAAAAAAAAAGAAACGAAGTGGGGGGGGGCTGATCTATGAAGATTAGTACAATTACTGAAATTTTTGTAATTTCTTAGTCCTAGTAACACTAAAGCTATTACCCCACCACTTTTATAAACTCTTTAAGTCAATAGGCTATGCCTCTGTAACTAAGGAATTTATAGTAAAATCAGGAAGTAATATCCTTACCTCACATAAATGAATCACCGTAGCACACTTGTGTACCAGAACTAATTATCTAAAGAAATTGTCAAAAATCATCTAAAATGTTAGATCTTTTATCTAAAATTATCCAAGAAATACCATCATGAGATTTGGGCATTGTTGGTCCAAAATCACCACATAGATCCCCAAAAGCACTTTTTTGAAAAAAAACAGACAAAACTTGCTTCTAGATGTTGCTTAGTTGTGTAACCCTGCAAATTTTTGAGGTCATAACCCCACAAAATGTGACCAGGATTTCCCTGAGATGCACACACACTCAGAAAGTGAAGAATCTGTTGCCCACTTGGCAGGTTGGTCAGGCCATTTGTGGGACTACAGTGATTTGATGGTATTGTATAATGAAGAATTGATAGTATTGTATAATTAGAGTTTTATCAGCTAAGCCTTAACACAACCCAAATTCTAAATTATCTGCCAATATTTTTAAATGCCCCCTACCCCCCTGTGGGGCTTGCACTCCACATTCAGAATCACTGGTCTCTTAGATCAAGGGATGTAGTTTTTAATCCTGTGAACAAAGATGTTTGTAATTCCTGCAAGTCACAATTGGGTTAGCTTGTATTCATATGTTCTGTCTAGAATGTATTGAGTTATTTGATATTTACGAAAAAATAGCCTACATAGGCTCCCTAGTCCCCTTTCTTAACTTTGAACCTCACTCATGTATCCCAGTATCAACAGTTTATAAAGTCCCCTCTCAAGATTACCATCAGCTACCTCATCACATTCTCCTTAACCTCATCTACGGTCTGAGATCTCTTTGAGAAGAGCCAGAAGTCATCTGGACTGTAGGTGGGGCTGAAGGACCTGGATGACACTGTATTTTTTCTCCCTAACCCTGCACTAGATGTGAACAATGACTCACTCAATAATTGTTAATTGTTTGTATTGAGCATGCACAGTAAAGTCTTCTCCAATTTGTTGCCACATTATATCAAGGCTGCACAATCGTTTTTCGAGATATTCAAAATGGCTGCAATTTTCTGCACGGATGTATTTATGCATATATCGTGTTCCCGCGATATCATGTTCTGGTGTATAACATGCACTCGTAATTTGGTAAGGAAAAAACTGAAACCGAATGATTTTGGTCGTCGTCCCTTTATATTTCAACATTATTATTTTGACTCATAATCATTATTTAATCCTTTATACTATAATATACCAATGTACATACATATATTTGAACTCCAAGTTGTTGAGAACTATGCCTCACAGAACTGGAATAGAGGCATGTCCAGAATCAGCAGGTCTCAAATTAGCTAGAATCTAGATGTTTTTTTTTCATACATTATATGAAGGTATCTTAGTGTAGTGAGTTTGATCCTGACAAAGTGGCTCATTTGTATGACCTTGTGCCAGACTAATCTAAGCTTAGTAAATGACTAGAAAGGTTGCCTACTGTTGCATGATGATTAGAGTTTGCCAATACAGTGTTTGATCTTCCCTGGGTTCCCCACTATTTTGGCCTTGTACCAGGCTAAGCTTAGTAATGGCGTAACTCACCGTCTATAATCCTCTCCCATAGATAATCCACATCCCCCGAATAGGCTTCAATTTCGAAAAAATACTCCGTACCCTTCTTTTAATCTGATCGGTATCTCCAAAATGTTGGCTGTTTGAAGCGAGTCGGAAAATGCGACTTTTAAGTAGAAATAATTTCCACCCCCGAATGTATGCAAGTTGTGAATGTGTGAGCGTGGTTATTCCATTATTACAGTGAAATGGAAACGTAGTAAATTTCAAAACATTAAATCGTGTGATTGCAATGTCTAGACATGGTAACAACTTTTGAATTCAGGATATGAAATCAATAGAAAAACTGCAGAACAAATTCAAAATAAAATTGAAATTAAGATTAAGAAGAAAACTGGGACAAAAAAAATTGACAGCATTTCGTTTCGATAAATATGAATATTCATGTAAAAATAATGGAATTTTGTAAAAATATTTAGTATTTAAACTTTGCTAATTAATGAATTGATTTGTATTAGAATAAGCTATCGTTTGCTATGTAGATTTTTGATAAATTTATTCTGCATTCAGTTTGTAAAATATTGTTTGTTTAAATCTAAAATAAAATGACGACACACTGTCTCACGGCAACGAATATAACAGGAACATTGTTTTGTATCAAAATAAATCATTTCTAATTTATTATGTGTTTGGCATATAAAATATTGTTTGTTTGAATTAAAATTGTCACGACAACATGCTGTCTAATGGCAATGGATATGATATAATTCTTTTTGCTTTGGATAATTTTTTGTATAGCACTGGTGTGCTGTACGGTGCCAAGCCTTGCCCATGGTGCCAACAGCCTTGCCCAAGCTCATAAAATTTAATCTTGACTCAAATTATTACTTATATAAAAACAATGCCTGTCCTCATAGTTTTATGGCCAAACTTTGTTCAGACAGGTACAAAATGCTGGCGTTGCCATTACTTCCTTAAAAAGTGCCAAGTTGAGCCCAGTTTTCTATTTAATCAATGTCTGATCACCATTATGGCAATGGTGTCAGTCAAGTGGACCTTCTGCACCAAACGAACAGTGCTGGAAAAACGTCCTGTGGATGATCTTTTAGCTCTAAATTTTTGGAAAAATGAGCAGATTATATGTGGGGAAATTCGGCATCTACCTGGGTTTCTACCATAGAGCAACTGCTAGAAAGTATCAGAGATGTTCAGAAACATTGATAATTGTTAGTTCAATTCTCATTTGTTACCTAACTATTGTGGCCTTGTGCCAGACTAAGCTTCACATAATAGATAACCATAACAGGAATGAATTTGAGAATTTAAAAACAAATTCATATAAGTAAATTGAAGGCAAATTTATAAGAAGCGTACATGGATAAAATACAGGTCTGGTTGGTCCCTCAATAGAAACTTTCTTTTGTGGGGTGATCATTGGAAAAATTATGAATTTTCAAAAAACAAGTGGGCACCAACTCAGGGATCAATTCACCATAAACTCTCATTGTAAACTGAATTCACCCACTGAATACTTATTTAGAAGATGTGGAGTTAGAAGAAAAATAGTTTTTACTTAAGATGATAAGGAGTTAATGTTAAAATCTTCAGCCCTCTACCTCCATTGAAGCAGTTTGTATGTG
This sequence comes from Thysanoteuthis rhombus, assembly GCA_963457665.1. Taxonomy (NCBI): domain Eukaryota; kingdom Metazoa; phylum Mollusca; class Cephalopoda; order Oegopsida; family Thysanoteuthidae; genus Thysanoteuthis; species Thysanoteuthis major. The sequence continues at coordinate 10,201,697 of OY735214.1, forward strand.
CAACATATACATAACCAGCAGGAGCAACTTGAAAACTGAAGAAAACTATGTTGACAGTTTTGGAGACAAATTTAATAATAACTGTCAAACATAGATTCTTTCAGTTTTTGAGCTAGTCTGGCTTGGTCATGTATGTATGTTCAGGCATACAAGCTACACTAGTGGAGCTAGAGGGCTGAAAATTAAAAATGTACTGCTTATTATGTCTGGATGAAACTTGTTTGTTTTGTTTTTGAATTTCCCTCCTAGATAGGTTTTTTTTAGAGTGGAGGTCAATTTGCAATGTAAGTTATGCTAAATTGGTCCCTTACTTTGTACCCTGCGGTGTTCACGCTTTTTTTTCTAATCTAATTTTGCTTTTGTTTAATGATTATTAATGCCCTAGAAAAGCCGAGAGAAGTAACTTGTTCATTGATCAACCTTTTTTCGAATTTTTTATTGAATTGATCATCCCCAACACGACATACTGCTGAAAGACGTGACACTTCCTATTGAGTGACTAACCTGACCTTGTTTTTTTTTGGGGGGGTGGGGTTAAAAACTGTCGTATCACTTACAACCCCGTAATCGCCAGGGATTATATATATATATATATATATATATATATATATATATATATATATATATATATATATATATATATATAACTTTTTAAAACGAAGAAAAAAAAAGATTGAGTATATTTGGTTCAAACGCCCTGAAAACAGAAATAAATTGTATCGGGTAATTAATTGTGGTTTAAAAACTGTTCATTCTGAATCTTCCTTTTTCTCTAAAATACGTACTTCTCCGTTGAAGTAGTAACCCTGTCCCATTTGGGGATAATAATTACGAACACAGATCTTGAGAAGATCTTTTAAAGCTAGAAGTGGGACATTTTTGACAGGGACCTTTTCTTTTTCATTTCAATGAAAAATAAATACATACCAAAATATTGTTTTTGTACAAGGATTATCTTTGTTTTTATCTTAGTTTAGTCCCTTTATATATATATATCATTATTTTTATTTAGGAAAAAGTGAGAGTGAATGAAAAAAAAAGACCCTATCTGATAGTAGTAACTTAAACTAAGAAATCGTTTATTGTTTCACTTGCGTATCATCTGAAAAAGCAACTAAATATTGAGGAAACACGAAGAAGAGAAGGGGCAGGGCCCATTATTTATTCCCCGACCCCCCAGAAAAAGAACTGATGAGTGCTTTGAAAGCCGAGTATCAGAAAGAAAGAGAAAGGTAGGATGATGATTCTCTCTCCTTTCGAGATAGGAGTTGCCCGACACGGTTTTATATTGGAGATGATAACTAAAACTTGGGGGGTGGGGGAAAGAGAAAAGGATTTTGGTGTCGTCATTTTCATTCGAGTACTGACTCCTCCATTTTTTCCCCTTTTTAGTTTTTGGATGTTGTTTCATTTGGAGGGTCGGACTTTTTTGAGTTATCTCTCAACGTTAATGTAACTTTCTGTCTACTTTCTTCTTTGCGGCTATCACGGGAAAAAAAAGGATAAGGAAAGGAAAAAAGGTAAAAAAAAGACAAAGTTTTGTGATTTTTGATTCCGATTTTTTTAAAAATATAGCATTAGTATGCATAGAGTATATATGTATATATGCACGTTGTAACCCGTCAAAAATGAAAGGATTATCAACATGACGGATCGGCACCTCTGCCTAGGATCAGAGTATAGTACCTGTGCGTTCGTTGGAAAGCGTTTCTGACACACGAAAACATTGACACATACTGTATTTTTTTATGTGGATATTTATATACCTAATGCTATGTGTGTTATCTATCGGGAACGTAGAAATTCACTAAGATTGAATGTTTTTTTGTTTTATATTTTTTGTGTTTCATTCGGAGCGTTAGGTTTTTTTTTATTAGTTATAATTCACGGTTATTGTAACTTCTTCTATTTCGACGCGTTTTTTCTTTCTTAGCGGCTACCACGAGAAAACGAGAAGAAAAGAAGGTAAAAAGACCCAAGAGTTGTTTTGGGCAATTTTATGTTACAGATGAGATTTTTGAGTCCTTGTCTCAGAGGCCTATTTCATTAATATAATGGTGAGTTTGATTCTGACCGGGTGTCCGCTACTGTAGCCTTTTTTGTAACTTTCTTTGCAGCTGCCTTGAAGAAGAAAAAATAACTCTAAAGAAATTAGATTGTGGGGATAAAATCCCGTGAATTTTTAAATGTTGGAAAAATGGAAGTCTAACAACTATGTTTCATGATTTGATTTCTGAATATATACCCCTCCCCTCAGAATCATGTTGGGACGGAAAAAGTTTTATGTCTTCCTCTCAAGTTTGACTTTCATTTCATTCAAAATGATCGCAAGAAAATCTTACAGACAAAATATGTACAAAACGAAAAAAAAAAATCAATTAATCCACAAACAAAACGGAAGAGTGGGGCTCCGACCGGCTTTTAAGGGATAAGTTAAGTCCCCCCCCCCCGTCTTAATTAGGGTCCGCTTGTTCCTTTCTCCCCCTTCCCTAGTTGTTTAAATTATTTCTCTCTTTCTTCATTTCCTTTCTTTCTTCTGTTTATACACACACTCCGTCTCTCTCTTTCCTTTTCTTTTTCTTTCCTCCCTCCAACGACTTCAACTCTTTCTTTCTCTCTTTTTCTTTATTTCACACACTCACACACTCTCTCTCTTGTTTTTCTTTCGTTCTATTGCCCTTTTCTTTCTCTTTTTCTTTCATCTTTCTTTTTTCTTTCTCTTTTCTCTAATTCTTTCATTCTACGTAGTACTTAAGCTACTTTCTCTTTCTTACAAGTGAAACTAATGGACACACACCCCCACAAATAGACAATTCATTTCTCCCCTCTCGTTTTCCTCCTCTTATTAATCAAGTTTAGTTTGGTATGATACGAGGCCCCAAGTGTGGGCGCCCTCACCGATGATCGAACTCACTAATATAATGTCCCGCTGTCTGTTAGTGTTAGTTCAGTGTTCATATCCTCAATATCTACTCTTATCATTTCTTGCGGGTTAGTTTCCTTACACCTGCCAGACTTAATGTTTTTTTGTTGTTTGTTAGGTACACCCCTACCTAAAAAAAAAAGAAAAGAAAAATCCCATCAATGTATCTTTTTTTTCTTCTCATTTACGGAATTGCTGAACTCGTATTATTTTTTTTCAAAGCTCCTTTGCCCCACCCCCTAACTAGTCCACTACGTACCCTCAAGTTTATATAATAGCAGCATTTGTCAGCGGAAAAAAATAACCTTTTCACTATCATCACCATCATTAATTAGTGTAACCGTGTCGTAAAAAATGACGGGCATATTAGATTGATATTTTGTTGAGTCCTTCCTCGGGTTTTTTTTACGATTGTACCTACAACAACTGCGAGAAATAAAATGAATTGGTCGATCGGAAACTTTTACGTACACCACTTATTTCCTCTGGGGTGTTACAGACAAAAAATAAATGTGTAAATACACGTGGCGTAGTATTGTGATAGATGACGATGATGATGTTGATGATGATGACTGTTCCCATCATCACCATTATAGTAGTTTATCAATCACCATCTTTTGAGACTGTGTTCTATTTTAATTTAAACTTGACCTACAAACACAACACGCATCACGTTCGCGTGTCAGATGATGAAAAAGAAGAAGAAGAAACCCTGGCGTAAAGTGTAAGAGAAAAGGAAGGAAAGAAAAAAACTGTATCATCGAACAGAAGACCCGACACTGGGGGTAAAGGAAAAAAAAAAAAAAGTCTTACCCCTCCCCCCGTGTGCACACAGAGAAGCACAGAGACACTCAACTGAGACTGATAGAAAAAGAAATGAGAGTCTTAAAAACAAGAATTTAGAAGAGACAAGCACGAGGGTGATTCTTGTGATTTTTTTTTCATTTATTTAATTCCCTTCTTTTTTTATTTCTTTGGGTTCCAAACCCGAAACAGGGTCTAATTTTTATTTTTCTTCCACACACACACAAAAAAACTAAAGGTTCAATAATACATGTATGTATGTTTTTTTTTTCTAATTAATTCATTAGCAAAAAGATCTCAAGTTTAACTTGTCTAAAATTATTAATAATATTCTTTTTACCTAACTTGTTTAATATCGATAATGATTTCAATATTAATCTAAAATTTATTAACTTGTATAGTAACAAATATGATAACAATAATTTACGTAACGTTTCTTATCTTAACTTGAACTTGTCTTAAAAAACAAAAAAAAAAAGGTTTTTTCCTGTGTTAATCTAAGTCTTGTCACTGGAACAAATTAATCTTGGTAATTTCTACATCGGTCTTTTTTGGTTTGTGTAAACATTGATTCCTTTATTTATTCATTTCAAAACGTTTATAAGTAAGTATAAAACACCCTTTTTGTCTATTTATTTCCAAGTTCTTTGTTTTATGTAGTTATTTATTTTACTTTCAAAGCGCATTAAAATACGTTTTTGGTTAGTCATCAATCATCCAGTCATCCTTTTTAGATGGGACAAAAGTTTAATTGAACTGTTAGTGTTTTTTTTTTTGTTGTTGTTTTTTCGCAAGTGCGTGTCGTGAATGGGGAGAAGAAGTGCGTGCATTTGTAAGGTGAACCTTCGTAAAATTGGACTTCATATAAACGTGTGTGTCCTAGAAATGTATATAATGTGTACTAGATATGTATATAAATGATTGTTTATGACTAAAAACGTACTGTACTGTGTACTCTACTGAAATGTAAATGATGACGCACTTCTGGGTTCGTTCGTTCTAATGTGAAAGTTTTGTATTTTGGCAATCGTCTGTGTTTTGTTATTTTAACCGTATAACTTGCAAAAATAATCCCTTAACATAGATTTTATATTATATATATATTATATCATTGTATAACTATATGTTTCTCTATATTAAAAACACGTATGATTTTCAAAAGTACATTTACACACGTGTGTATCATGTCATGTGTCTCGTAAACGTGTACTCTATGGCGAACGTGTTTACACTACTCAATCGTGAGTCATGTAAATATTTCAAATATATTTTTGTATAATTCTTGTATGCAATTGATATTTTAAACTTGAAACATAAACCGGAAGTTTTTTAGTTGTGAAATAGAAAAAAAATCGTCTTCTCTTACTCTAAATGAAATATTCGTTTTCTCCAATTATTGAATAAATGTATCTGAACTCTGAGTAATGAGTATGAAATTTCAAATATGTGTGATTTTTATTTTATATTTCCATGGACGGGTTGATCAATATATGGTATCTCGAGACTCTATCCGATATTTTTTCATCGATTTTCGACCCTATTGTGCGTGTAGGTTAAAAATAAAATATATTTTTTCAATTTTGGGAAGCCAGATAAAAACAAAAAACAAATTAGGTTTCCAGTCCCTTGGTCGAATTTGATGTTGAATGGACCCAGTGCATAACGTTTCTTTGGGGGGGTCCCTCTAATTTTGTATATTTTCAAATCTGAACAAAACGTCAAGTCCTTTGTGGGTCAATAATCTATCTCGATGTAACATCATGAATCATAACAAATTGAAACAATGAAAAGAATAGAATTTTTTTTCTTTTAATTCTAAAAATTTCCCAATTATTACACATATGCGGTTGTACTGGACCGAATTTAACACAGATAGGACCAAGTGCATAACATTTGTTGGGGGCTCTTCTATTTTTGTATTTATTTGATGGAGCTAATTTTTTTTTTCCTGACAGACCAAAGCCAAAAAAACGAGATATTGAAAAAAATTATGTTTTGATCTATGATGAAGTCTTTCATGGTTCAATCTATTTTTATGTAACATAAATCGAGATTACTTACTTCTTCACCTGCACAAAATGAGAATTATCAAAATATTTTCAGGATTGGAGGGGGGGGGCTAAAATTTTGGGGCCCTGGGCAGCTACACTTGTACTGTTTGCGCTGTCAAAGGACGGCCCTGACAAGTTATTATGAAGGAAAAATGACTTTAATTAATCATTGTGTCTCCATTCACAAAGCTGTTTGATATATATATATATATATATATATATATATATATATATATATATATATATATATATGGATGTATGTATGTATGTATAAGTAAAGCACCACGTGTATTTGTATATTTATATTTTGTCTGTAACACCTGAAAGGAAAGGAAAAAGGTGGCGAGTACTTATATCGATAATGTTCATATAAAGGTTTCGTTCATTTTGACTAGCGAAATTTTTTTGTATTGTTGTAAGTAGTAGTGAGAACTTGAAATATCAATTTCATACATGCCTTCATTTTTGACTGCACGGGTACCCTTACACTAGTATGTCAAAAACGGTTCAGAGAGGAGGACTTGAACGTTCACCGACCAAGAATTATACTTTATTTGTAGAAATTTTGTAATTTATTATTGTATGAATTTCAAGTGTGAAAATGTACAATACACACTTATATTAGTATGATATGTCCCGGCCCGCTGTTTATCTAACCGTGACACTGTCTTGGATAGTCTGATCATATATATCTCGCTATTCACCTCTCTCTCTCTCTTTCGATATATATATATATATATATATATATATATATATATATATATATATATATATATATATATATATATATATATATAAGGCTTTACAGCTTTGAATATTTAACACATTAAAAAAAACTAATTTAAATTTTTGTGTCACTTCAGTCCCGTATTTTCCGGTATTGTTTACGTAATTCATGTAATTTTCTTGGGTGTTGTCTTTTTTTTTTGTTTTGTTTATGATATTCATTGTATACTTTGATACTATGGTAATCTGTGTAAATTTTCTCTTGGTGGGATCATCACTTGTTTACCATGTAACCGTTTTGGGGGTTTAAAAACAAAACAGTTATATTAACATGGCACCCCAGCATTGATGATCAAACATCACCTCCCTATATATATATATATATATATATATATATATATATATATATATATATATATATATATATATATATATATATATATATGTAAACATATCTCTATTTTACTATCTATCTCAGCTAACACTCACACACTGGGTTCTTCACTATTGAAGTATTTGTTTCATTGCATGTATCGACATGATTTTTTAAATATTAACAATTGATATTGATATCAATTTACATCAATATTGATAGTCAATATCAAATTTTGATTATTTAATGAGGCTTGCATGTGAATCATTCTAAGTCAGTTTGTGCCTTATTCATTTGTGTACAAACATTGACCCTGTATTCATGTATATTGAGGGATCTATATTATACTGTCAGTCATCTGTGTTTTTAATCACATGATAATGTTGAAGATGAAAAATGTAAAGAAATGATTTCTTTTATATATATGCTATGTATTTGCTTTTAATATTTGTATGAATTGAAGGACTTGATCTCTGAAATATTTTTGATTGGAACCGGTGTTACTGTTGTGCATCTACTATAGTAAAGGAATTCTTGGCACTTCGTAAAAATGACCAACCCTTAAAAATACATACATGCATAACTGCGACAGCAGTTCTAGTTCAACTTATTGTCCCCATTTAGCTGTTGGCCTACCATATATATTTATATGTATATATATATATAGGTGAAGCTCCTTATTGTACCTGTCAAAAATGACAGGATTATATGTGTATGGATTAGCTCTTCTACCTCAGATTAGTGTGTCTGGGCGCTCTGCCTAAAAACAAAGTGTCTCTCCTTGGATTTGTTCCAGGGGATTCTTTCCCTCCATATGTGATCAGCCATACCTGACTTCATTGTCTCAGCTTTTGATACTAATCCTAATTCTAGAAGATGGCTGGTCTTGCCTTTATATTCCCTTCCACTGATATGTATAACTCGCTCAGAGCAGGAGTTCAAGTTATTCGTAGGTAATCCAACATTCTCTGGACAGTATTTGAATTTCGATTCTCACTTTCTGTACAGCATGAAGAAAGGGGTCATCATTTGTCTAAAACATCCGGCTAAACTCATAAGTGACGCTTTAGACACGTACCAACAAGAGATGACCAGTATTAAGAGCACCCTTCAGAGTAGCAAGTACCCTGCAAGAATAATGTCAGCTTCCACATGCAGAGGTGCGATGACGATATTCAAAAATATTGTCACGGCCTATCTACCTAACATTAGAAGCCTTTTGGAAAGGGTTAAGAGAATTAGCAGTATGTACAACATTAGGATAAAATTCAAAAGTAATTTCCACTTTTCAAGGATACCTGAACAGAGCTAAGTCTCCATCAGATGAGAACATGACCAAGAACTGTATATATAACATTCCGTGTGATTGTGGCAAGGAATATATAGGTGACACTGACTGCCATCTGAAGGGTAAGACTGGAAGAACATCGAAAAGCTTTAGGCCTTGGAGAGACTATGAAGTAAGGTATAGCTGATCGTGTGTGCAGGGGAAAAAGGGATCAACAACACCTATGAAGTCAGAACGATGGACGGAGAACAATTCAGAGAATAATGTGGTTGAAAGAATAAGTACACGCGATAGACTCTAATAACTTGCTCAGCAGGCCTAGGATAGGATTGGACATCATTTGAGTGATTTTGATCAGAAAAAAAGACATTGGGTTTGAGGCTCTAAAATAACATCACCAAGACAATGACCTTGGGGATATTGTAAGCATTGGTTAAACTCTGCAGTTTACCAGGTGTTCGTGAGTTCAATCACTGGGTCAGGCGGTGGAATCTGTCAGAACTAACAGAAGCAGCTTCAGACTAAATAACAAAAACAACAAAATAACAAACAATTAACGGGTATGAGATATCCCCGAGCATGGACAGAGGAATCAGAACAGTCGACCCCTGTGGATTGAATAAAGGGTTGCGTTTGAAATTCAGGGTATGTTACCAAGTATAGAAAGCACTTGAAAGAGGCTGAAGGGTACAGTAGCTGAAAAGTTATGACTTTAAGGATTAAGATGAAGACATGTATAATAATGATAATTCCTGATCACAGAAATTCAGACAATGATTCTTTATGGGTCTCTACTTGTGATGGTCAACCCATCTTTTCAGCTGGATTAGAAGGAATTATCAACCAAAACTGTCAAAGTAGGTTTCTTCAGTTTTTTAGTCGCTCTAGCTGGCTGACTATTCATGTATGTCTTGTACATACAAGCCACATTAATGGAGCTAGAGGTAGAAAAATTTTAATTTTATATCTAGGAAAATTTCTTTTTTTAATTCCATCCTCAAATATGTTTCAAGATAGGGAGGGGGTTTGATTTACCATGAAAGTTCAGGCTAAATTTACCTCTGGATTTGTGTCCGACAGCATTAACTTTTATCTTTTGAAAATTCGAACTTCTTTTAGTGATTTTGGAATGCAGTCATACGTCAACGCACACCCAAATGATTTATGCCCAATCGCAAATAAATCCCCGTAAGAGCTTAAACTCCACTAACTTCAGTTGACAGGAATTTCAGTCATTGCGATTGGTCACATCGTGGTTTCTTTGGATCGACTAATCGGACCGGTCTATAATATTTTTAAAATCAAATTTTTCATCTCTCTATGTATTTATCTGCGGAAAAGTCTGTTGTGTTAGTAGAAGTTTCTAAGTACATGCCTTTTATAAGAGGATTTAAGGACTCTTAGGAGTTGAAACCACTTTAAAAGCCTCCAAGTTTGATTTCATACTTGTTAGACAGTTGTTATGAAGGTAGCTTTTCTTTGACAGCAGATGTTAACGTTCCTGGTTTCAGAGACCAATTTCAGAACACTGTCATTCGTCGACTTATGCCCTAATGTTTACGCCCGATCACAGATATATCTCAACAAAGGCTTAAAACCCATTAACTGCTGATGACAGGAATTTCAGTCATTGGCTCAACTGTGAATGACAAAAATTTCCGTCATGTTATTCTCGAATTGCTGAAGAGGACGCCGTGTATACCTCATGCTAGTTTTAAGTTTTCTGGATGGTGAAGCGAGAAAGAGAAGGTAAAAATGCACACCCCATGCTGGGTTGAGTTAATGACTTAGTGAAAGCAGGATTCTCACCTGTCAGGTGTGTCAAGGAGTTTTTGAGGTACCCCGAGATTATTCAAAATGTCAGGTAATTTTGTATATTGTCAGGTAAAATTCAACTCAATTGTGGAAGGGAGGCCCTTTTATTTTGTTTTATTTATTTTTTTTTTTTTCAAACATTTAAAAATACAAATATTCATATTGTAGCTTTTTGATATTTTTTTTTTTTTTTAGCATATTTTGGAGAATTACTAGTTGATATATTTCCAATTTGTTTTTAAAATAATTTATATTCGAATAAAAAAGTTGCTAAGAACACATTAATGAGATGTAGGAAGCTATCAATTGTCCCTATGCTGACTTATATCTATTGTTGGGGGAATTGAAAAAAAATTTCTGGGAATTTTCGAACCGGCAAATTGGTGGGAACTCCAGAGAAGAAACATGATGGATATCAGGTCTGGAGCATGATCCTAAAACATACAATCCCGAGGATCATAATAAGGGGAACAGACGATCCGGTTTTCGGATCGTCTGAATGTGTTCTCGTAGATTTTGAACTTCCACCATTGTAAGGTTTTGGTATTTGAACGACTTGAGATTCTGGGGGATCGGGATTTCAACGTTCAGTTTTATGGCGATCAGGATTGTGTGTTCTGGGATTATGATCAGTGCTCGTGGATGACATTCATTCCTTCCTTTCCAGATTGGCAAGAGGAAGATGTCTGTACAATATGTATGTTCAGGTAAATAGATTTGTTTCACGATATCTCATGTTGTGTAGTGCATATATATATAATGGTTGACTTCTGTCCATATTCATCATCATCATCATCATCAGTATCTTGATGTCCGTCGTTGGACACAGACCTTCCGCAGGATCTTCCACACTTCTCTACTGTGGGCATTGCGGGGGGCCAGTATTTTCTGAATTCGTCTAGCACATCTCTCCATCTAGTTCTCTGCCGGCTTCGTTTGCGCATGTAATCTCTCGGCCTCCGTACTACCAGGACATAATTCAGACACAATTCATTGCACGGTTGTGTAAAAGATAGTTATGTGATATCAGATCGAGTTCCCTGCTTCCACCCCCTCCTTCTCACTCCATCTATATGATTGCTCCGAATCATAAGAGGATTATGTGAAATATCTCCAGAACTCCAGTGTCCATGCTTTTCAGATATCTCACTGACCCTTCGACAAGGAGGTTAGGTCATTGTCCTGTGTTGTCTGATCTGCAAAACCATCGATATTAACCCTTTCCAGACTGAATATCTCCAGATGTTTGAGGGAGAGATTCGTTAATGATATGATCTGTGCTTTTCATTGGAAACTGTCAACATAGGTTTTTCCATTTTTCAAGTGATTCTGGCTGGCATCGATGTGGGCTGAAAATTTGAACATTTACTTCTTATTACATTTAGAGGAAAAAAAAACTTTTTTTCAAAAATTTTCCCCCAAAATATGCTGTAAGGGTAAGTCCAATTTACAATGTAAATTTACACTAAATTGGTCACTTCGTTTGTGTCTGCCAGCATTCATATTTGTTTTTCGAAAAATCTGACTTTTCTATGATCCAACGAACGTCAAGAGACGTAACTTATTCATAGAACCCCCACCGTTTTTTTTGTTTTTTTTTAATTGCTCACCCCCTGCTTAAAGACATCAGTTGAGTTATGGTTTCTATTGAGTGACTAACCAGGCCAGCTTATTTTGATATTTCGATTTCTGAACTCTAATGAATAAAAATGAGCCATCCAACATAATACTCAAATACTCATTTCATTTGAACGAAAGTTGAAGGATTCCGTCAGTTGAATCAACCATTTGGGTTATGAACATATCTTATATTGGGGGAGAATTATTGATTTCAGACTTGAATTATTCTTAGTTTTGTGGCTTTTTTTTTTTCTGGTTGACCTACTCTTCGACTGTGGAGCGAACGGCATGAAATTAGAATAAAGATGTAACTTCCAACAAGATTTGAACTTGTATCACGTGTCTTGAGAGCTCGTCTTACGTAGACGATGCTTTAACCAATATAGCCATATAAAACCCCATTGTCAACCTTTTGGAACTTCTTTTGTTTCTTGCTTGGTAATAAGCTTTATTTTATGATTGATTGTGATTCAAATGTATAGAAACTGTCAATTATTCCTTTCAAACTTTGATTTTGGGACTGAATAGTGTTGATTTGAAATCCACTCATTCGCAATTGGACCCGGGGCAAATTCGATCATTTTTATTCGCATGAAGTAAGAGAAACAACTACATATGAATATCCCAGTCCTGGCCACAAATGCAAAAGGACTAATAGTCATTTTTTTACTCTTTTTACACATTAGCAATAAGAAAATAACACTCACTACCCAGGAACAAAAATCGTTTGCATGGTGTGTCATTCTGTCACTTCCATCTTCTGATATTTCTGTGCCATATTGTTTGTTTATTGTAGTTTCGAATTGTTTGAGATTTCTAATCCTTTCCAGATTTTTTTTTTCCTAAATTTACAAGTTTTAAAGTAATTCAAATTTTCAAATTCAATTGGTACACTCACTATTCACACAAGTTGACTATATATATATATATATATATATATATATATATATATATATATATATATATATATATATATTAATCATGTATTCTGGTAGGATTATGCTCAGGCTATATGGCAGAGGCATCTTTACTTCTGAATATCTGATTTTGGTTGTCTCCATGAAAACCGAATGCAATATAATTGACCGAAAATGCAAAATATATGGTAAATATAACTGTGTCAGGTATTTAGTTGTAATAAGTTGTAAGAATAAAATGGCGAAGTCTGACATCATAAGCATTCTTCTTGCTCAACTGTGATGTAAAGTTACGAGGAAAAAAACATGCTTTTTTTCTTTCTCTGCTGTTTTTTTCTCTTTTTCATTATTTCAACTTCAAATTTGTATAGTTGGTTAAGTATAGGACAGACAACTAAAAACTAGAATGACTTTATAAGCTGGAAGACAGGCTGATTGACTTCTGAAAATTTCTATTTGTTTTTCTTACAAAATACCCTTATAACAGAATTTGTTAAAAAAATGAATCCTGAAAATCCTTTTGAAATTGGCTGATTTTTTTGAATTAATGATAAAAATCTAAAGCCTCTGTGATCTGGGTTAAGTATGCTAACGACTTGACGATCATGTTACACCAAGTTATTTTAGTTTTAAACATGCCTAGTTTTTGAACACATACTACAATCTTTGTTCTTATTAATAACACAAAGTTTATTACTATAAGAATAACCTTGTTTACTAGTTTACAAAAAAACTTTGCTTTGTTAACGGCATCAGCACTTGGCCACTCTATGTTACGTCTCAGAATCACGTAACATTTATTTTAATGCATTTTTATAAAACTACAATATCCCCCCCATCCAAACTTGTTATCCGAGTGGAAATGACCTGCAAGATCTTATGGGTATTCATAAGTCTATACCTGTTTGCCCTAGTATCAAAATTCATTCTTATTTCAAAACCTGCCGCTTGTGAGCCGCCATGTTCCTCAGGCTGATTCATTGGCGCATTCACTTCTACAACCAATCGGTATTATTAGATTTACCAAACTAACACACATGTTTGGCCAACCAGATCTGGCCGGTCTGTCTGAAGAGGGTTAAAAGTAATATTTTGCTGAGGATATAAAGTTTAGCCTGATAAATCTATCGTAGTTGAGTGAAATTGTTATGAAATGATATTTGTATCAATAATTATAATGACAGATCTGGTTAGTCACTCAATAGAAACAAATGTCTTTAGGCAGCATATTGGAGGTGATCAATTGAAAAAGGTTATGAAACTTCTCTTGCCTTTTGTTGGGCAGTGATCCCTAAAGTAGTCTGAATTGAAAAAAAAACAGGCGTACACAAACTAAGGAATCAATTTAGGTTTAATGTACATTTTAAATTATCCCCCCATCCCCAACAAAAACCTTTCGGGGACAGGTGAAAAAAAAAAAAAAAAAAAGTACTTTAAGGGTAAATGTCTGATTTTTCAGCCTCGAGTTCCGTGGGTGCATCCTGAACGCATGATACATACATACTTATCTAACCAGGCAGACCTACTTGAAAATTGAAAAAACCTATTTTGATGGTTTTTCTAATGATAAATGAAATACCCTGATAGATTATGACACAAATATATTGGAAAAAAGTGCGGTCAACAATTCGAAGAACACACACGAAAAGTTCACAAAATAAATCCAAGAACCGAACGAGAAAACAACTTTAAACAAAAGTGCTGAGGAGAGCTTTGAATGTGAATAGGTGTATCATTCACTCCACGTATGACAGCCATAGGCCGGCAGGCATGATTTGGCCCAGAGCAACATTTTTTGTGGCCTTTGGCCAATCTAAAGATTTATTCAAAATCTAATAGTGTTTTCCTCAGACAATTTTATAATTTGTATTGTAAAATTACCATTGTTTTGGCTTCCCAAATCATTAATATAATGTACTTGAAATTGGCTTTTTTTTTTTAGAGCAGTGAATTGCAGCATTAAGCCAGCTTCAGTTTAGTTAGGGTAGAATTGAATTAATGAGAAAATTATCACTCAAAATTTGGTATGACCGATATCAGGGGAAAGGGTTTGTTTTTTTTAATATCGATATTTTTGAATTTGGCCATTTTTTTCGCCAAGGCTGTTCCATACATTTGCTACTTATGCCAAGAAAATTCTTTTTTTAAATACCAGTGGAGGTTTGAAATTGGAGTTGATAGTTTTGTTACTGTAGATAGATAAAGTCAGCATTTTCTTATCAGGGTATTTTGAGTAATGAACGTCAGTATCAACTATATCTATATTCTTCTAGATTCTATAGACTTCCAATAAGTCAGCACATTCTCTTCTGTATTCCAAGGTCTCTAGATTAAGTTCTTTTAATCTTTCAATGTAATATATATTCCCCAGTCTCTGAATGGTCTAGATGTCTCTCCCCTATACTCTCTCTATGGCAACCGAGTTGTAAAGAGACCATATGCAAGAAGCCCACTCCAGATGGGGATGTACCAGAGATTTATTATAATTATAATTCATACGTTTGTGTAAATGAGAAATTAATTATGCTCTCTTTAATAAGATGAACAGTTTCAAGTGAATGTGTGGCCCAAATAAAGAGAAGTAAAATGTACTATGTGACCGGCTGGATCAAAAAAGTTGCCCATGCCTGATTTGCACATCATGATTTCATGAGGTTCCTCACTGCCTTCTTGGGTTATTACGGCACATCTAATAGCCGCTAAAAAATTCCCAAGTATACAGGTTTCCCTCGCTATCTGAAAGTAGAACATTCCTAAAAAAGCCAAATTGACTTGGAGTGAAAAAGCAATTACCATTAATTCACATGGGAGAAATCTTTGAGCATCCCCACAAATGGTTAGGATGGCAGTAAGGGGCTTATGGTTGGTGTCACCTGCGGCCATAACTTATAGGGGTTAACCCCCATCCCTGCTACCTCCAGAATTTGCTATCTTCCCAGGATATCTAGGATATTGGTGATTTTTTTTGTACCAATACATCATATCTTATTCTTTGTGATTCTTCCATGTTATTAAATGTGAGTGCATGATGGCTACATTTTCTATCAATTCTGTTCATCTTCAGCTATTAATGATTTTTCAGTTCTGAATTGGTGGAATGATATGAAGAAAATAAGAAAGGGTACCATGAAAATGTTTTTTTTATTTAAAATTCTATCACTATTGTTTATTCTTCTACAAATTTCCATGGTAATTCATCGAGAACTCTTGGATATACATATGTGAGCTGTTATGAGCATGTACAAAAAGGCTGGAAAAAAAACAGAAATATCTCTCTATCGAAGAAAAATCCTGCCCCAAAATTCAACCAACTTTTCTTCATCCCATTGTCAAGCCTTCCAAAGAAATTTCATTGAAATTCATTGAGAAATTTTAAGAGATCTCGTGCGGACGGTTGGATGTTTGATTTGAAAAAAGAATTGCCATGAAACTATTTGAAAGTCTTCAGACAGTCCTCTTGATGTCATTGGTTTGTGCTGCCCCTGTAATGGCTGACGGAAAAAATAACCCTTAACTTTATTTTCAATTTTCGTCATTTGTTGAAGAAGTGGAAAAAAAATAACGTTAGACAAATCTTCGAAGGGTTTACCTGCGTTAGAATTCCTTTAGATGTTTTTTTTGTTTTTTTTTTTTTTCATTTTTAGAAAATGAACAAAAAAATTTTGCTTCAGTGGATGATTTCATTGTTAGAAATATCTGTGAACCCAAGTGGAAGGTCCATGTTTATTGACTGAGGACCAAGAAAATCTAACTGTTCATTAGATACATGTTAGTTAGTTTATATGTGTTAGTATGTATAGATAGATATTTGTTAAGGTTAGAATCAAAGGCTATGATAGTTACTTCACTAAGCTTAATTTTGTCTTAGATGAAGACATGGTCATGGAGCTCCCACCAAAGATAATGATAATTGTGTGTGTGTATGGGGTTATTATATCCTTGGTAATTTATATACACACATATATATATATATATATATATATATATATATATATATATATATATATATATATATATATATATATATATATATATGTATGCATATGTATGCATATGTTTATTTATTTACTAATATATATTTATAATTTATTTATTCATATACATTTATAATTTATATATATTCATATTTATATATGTGTACATAATTCATATTTATATGTGTGTATATATATATATATATATATATATATATATATATATATATATATATATATATGTGTGTGTGTATATATTTATGTATATTTGTTTATTTATCTATATTTATATATATGTTTATTACTCATATTTATTTATACATGTATATCATTTATATTCATTTATTTATGTATGTTTATATATTATTTATATCTATATTCATGTATGCCTATATATACATATATATATACATATATATATATATATATATATATATATATATATATATATATATATATATATATATATATTAGAAAGAAAGATACCACTATTCTACAAGAGTGGTCTGTTGAGTAAGAAGTAAAGAATAGTCACAGTAGTTGGAAATTAATTTGTATCTGATTGCCCAAAGGTTGGTGTTTGAAATTATATTTTTCAGCCTACAGGAAAAAAAATCCCTTGACCGTTTCCAAAGAGATTTCGTTCTGAAAATACAACTTCACACACACGCTCAACACACACATATATATATGTGTGTGTGTGTGTGCGTGTGTGTTCACCTACAATATTCCCCACTTGGTTGGACGCTTGTAATTAGCTTGTCTCAGGTGCCAAATAGGCAGCAGGGGACTTCGGTAAGTGTGTGGAGGGTAATAGAATGTTAGGGGAGGGATGAAAAATAACACGAGTAATGTAGTCTCTCCAATTTTGTGGATTTGGTATTGACCAACACGTTCATTGTGAGAAAAATTTGAGAAATTCAGAAAATGTTAGCCTGATGTTTTCTCATATAAAAAAGAATATTTTAATCACTACACGAAAAAAATATTTACAGAGCAAAGGAATATGAGAAATCCAATAAATGGTGGGGGGGGGCGGTCCTAAGAAGGTCCTGGGTTGGTCGGAAAAAAATGAGAAAATTAATATGTAGGAGGAATATTTATTAGGCACCCGAGAGAATTTTTCGGAAAATATTTGAGAATTTAATAGCTTACCGTACTAGCAAGTCCCAGGCCTCAACCCTATGGTGTCATTTTTCTTTTTGTGACAACTAAACATCATATTTTGGACTTATTATCGAATGTTTTTTCAGAAAAAAAAAGTGCTTTTTATCAGCTGGGAACTGTTTTAGAAACCGTCAACCAAATCTGTCAAAATATGTCTTTTTCAGTTTTTAAGCTTGTCTGGCTGGCTGGCTGGCTATGTATGTCTCTATGTATCACGCTTATAGGCTGCTCTAATGGCTGGAAATTCCAACAGTTCTCCTTATTATATCTAGGAAAAATTTTTTCCCTTTATATGAAAATCCACTCGAATTAGGTTTTTATTGGGGGTGGGGTTCAATTTACCATGTACGTTTATGCTAAATTTTGTACTTGACAGTGTTTTTTTTTTTTTTCAAATTTCAAATGTTTTCGTGATCCAACAAAAAACAAGAGCAGTAACTCGTCCATTGATCCCTCTTTTTTTTCCAAATTTTCAATTGATCATCCCAAACCCAGGATGTTCCCAAAAGTCGTTCTTCATATGATGATTCCTTTTGAGTGACTAGTTTCAAAATTAAATATTGAGGTTCAAAATTACATACATACTTATTGGAAGATTTAAAAAAATTTTTAAAACAATCTTATCAATTGGATATATATTTTAAATAGTTCAACACATCAACTACTATGTGTACAACTGGAGGAATATTTCTGATTTCCGAAGTTATTTACTCCAAAAACTATCTAATTATCTCCTCTACTGGGGTTGAAAAAGTCATCTTTGTTGTTGGCCTCCTTGTGACTTAGAAGACAACAGAAAATGTGCCAAGGATTATCCTATGATTTAACTGCAGTAACTGCTGTGATTGTGCCCCTCAATTCTCGAGTGACAAACTCTGTCGTAGCTTTTGGTATATTCTGCATTCAGCTCTGTGGCAGGGATAAAAAGGACTGCCTTCAGATATGTTAGAGGAGCATTTTTTCTTTTCTTTTCATTAACAAATTAATGCAAGCCCAATATGGCTATTGTACTCCAGGTGTTTAAAATATTGTTTGTGCCAATTTTCGGTTCACTCCAGCCAATAGTTTTCTGCTGTCCACATAGTCTGAAAGCAACCTTCTTCAATCTCTTTAAGCTGGAAGAACCCTTGAGATAACTTTCATATCTCAAGGAATCCCTGCGTAAAGATATCAGATGTGCAGCTAATGACATATACGTTTTGTGATCCGAAAGCAATTATCAGTACTCTAGTGTGTACAGGAAAATAGTTTTCTTTATATTTCTTCTTTTTTGTGAATGTTCAAAGATGCTTTTTTTTTTAATCGCACCCGAAGGACATACAATATCAAAAAATGTATGAAGTGGAAGTCAGTTTCTTTGAAAAAATATTGATAAGCTTAGCTTAACTTATCTTTCATGAAGTGGATGTTTTTCACACACTTATATATTCTCCATCCTTTTCGGGGCATATGTCATAGACGATAACATACTGGAAATTTCGAACCAAAAACCCGAATCTTAAGCTGGTATTTTTTCAGTATGTGCTGTCACTGTTTTCTGTTTTCCAGACTCTGTCCACTCTTCCCACTGGTTCTCTCTCCTCTTTCTATTCATCTGGATACCTGCCTTGATTGGGAGTCTCCGATTGCGGCAGTCTATATCGAGGGCCTCGCATCCCGCCAGGTTGATGTTACCTGCCCTCGGGTCTCATTTACGATTGTGTTTGCTAAGAGCTTAACTTCCTCCAGGTCCTGAGCCAGTGACATGCTCACCGTACAACACATCCTTGGGTATTTGTCCATCCTGTATGCGTCTAACATGACCGAGGAATCGCAGGCTCCTTTGAGTTAGGATGGTGTACAAGCTTGGTGATCACACTTGTGAGTCGTTCGAGAAGTATTCGCTCTAAAAATGAATTGTTGTTGTAATAAGTCAAAAAGAAGGGCAAGTATTTTTGATAAGTTATGGCTATCATAACAATTTATTCATCGTATCCAGGCAATTCTTTTTATTACTGCCATTCCTTAATATTACTTGTTATCAAACATGAATAAGCTCTCTGCCATTCCCTAATACTACTAATTAACAAACATAAACAAACTCCCTGCCATTCCCTGCCATGTATTTCATTAATATTTAGAACAGAATTGAGAAATAGCAGAGAGTTTTTGCATTAACATTGTTGTTGGTGTTGGCCTCCCTCTGTCTTGGAAGACAATGGAATCGGCGCCAAGGATTATCCTATGATTAAGCCACAGTGTCTGCTGTGACAGTGCACCCCAATTATCGAGTAACAATCTCTGTTGAAACTTTAGGTATATTCTGTGCTTGGCTCAGTGGCGGGTATAAAAAGGACTGCCTTCAGATATATGTTAGAGGAGCGTGTTTTTATTTCATTTTCCTTAGCAAATAGTACCAGCCTAATACATTTTATATTTATATAATATTCTGTACTCCTGGTGTTTAAAATATTGTTTTTGCCAAATTTCAGTTCAATCTAGCCAATAGTTTTGCTGTACACATGGAGTCTGAGGCAGCTTCCTTCAACCTTTTTAAACTTGACGAACCCTTGAAATTACTTCCATATTTCGAGGAATCCTTGCATAAATTTTTATTTCATGAAATTAATTTTTTTTCATAAACTTTGTCTACTCTCCAACCTTCTTCAAGTATTTGTTGTAGCCAATAATCTTCTGGAAATTTTATTCTGAACCCTTAGTTCAATCTGTGGGGGTAGATTGTTTTCATTTCACTGTCTATGCTGAGGATATCTCCTATCAGTTGATCGTATCACTGTAGCCCCACAAATGGTCTTCCCAACCAACCAGCCAAATGGGCTACAGATTTTTCTCTCTTTGCTCATCTATAGATCTGTGTGTGTGTGTGTGTGTTTCAGGGTGCTCTTGGGGCTATAACCTTAAAGATTTGTAAGAAAACACCACTAGGCACCATCTGAGAATTTTTTTTTTTCTTTTCAGTAATAGTGCTTTTTGGGGTTCTATTGTCATTCTGGACCAAGCGACAATGCTCTAATCTTATGCTGGCATTCATTTTCAGATAATTTTGCTGTTAATTAGTTCTGGTTCATGAGCGGACTTAATTTGATGAATTCGATGACATGTGCCAGGTTGGAGAGGACAATGTATTTTCCCATGTTAATACTTTTATCCTTCTGTCCTTTTGCCCATAAGAGTTTTTGATTAATTTCAATGAAGACTTGTAGAAGGTTGAACCTTGGAAGTGAAGAAGAAGTAATTATATTTTGGGACTGACGAAGTAATTTGTTTTTGATTCACATATATTTTTCTATTTCTTTTCATACATTTATATATCCACTCATGTCGGTCTACACAATATCTCCAAAAGTTCCTAATGAATTTCAATGTAATTTTGTAGAAAGGTGGGCAATGGGCTGAGAAGTGATTAAATTTTGGGTGGATTCAGGAATTTTTTTTTGATTGAGTCTTTTTTTTTTGTTGGCATGTGGATGCGCTCTCTGAGTGCTTTCAAGTTTGTCTTCATTATGTTGTTTTTGCCTTTTCCACTGAGCCAGACTGTGGATGACACAATTATATATATATATATATATATATATGTATATATATATATATATTATATTACTTTGTAACACTTAATTATTATTTCTGTCAGATTACATATCCATTTCTTAGTAATATATATATATATATATATATATATATATATATATATATATATATATATATATGATTTTTAAAAATAGTCGAGGTCCAAGGTTATCAGGGCCACGTGATGATATCATGTTTCAGCAAAATTATTCGCTTCTCTCTTGGATACTTCGAATTCTTTGGCTTCTATAACATAGAATTCTGGCTCGTGTCCCTACTCTTGTTTGTCTTCTATGATATTTCATTTCATTTCAATTTAATTTTTACTAATATTGAATTCATGTGCATTTTCCTCGGACCTTGTTGGATTGTATTATATTCCAAAACTAACGCCGATTCTATAATCAGTCGTCTTTTCTTTATTTGGTTCTACCTTGATTATTTTTGCATCTTTCAATTTGAAATCATGGCTCTCCTTGTTTGACCTCGTGTATTTTTGAAAATTATTTAAATCTTATCTGATGAGTAGTGCGTATATATATATATATATATATATATATATATATATATATATATATATATATAATATTGAATTGCGTTATGTTATATAGAAATTTATTTGAGATGATCTCGTCATTACATGGTTGATGTATCACTTGTCCTAAACAACGTTAATAGAATAGACATTTAAGAGACTAGGGCTGCTGCAGGAATTGAATCTGCCACCGATAGGGTAACTGCTTCAACGTAGCAATGCTCTTACCATTGAGCTAAATATTCGTCGGTAATTCAAAGGTCCAAATAACCGGTTTTACACCAAATTCTCATCTTGTTCATCCTCAGTGTGTTCCTCTCTATCAACATGACAGTTATGTATTGAGAAATGGACATACATAGTCCAACAGAATGAATTATATATTGCATTATATTATATGGACACTTTTCAGCAGCCCCGTTTTCTTTAATTGTTTATTCTATTTAGATTATCTAGGGCGAGTGATACATTAACCATGTAATGACAGGAGATCATCTCGAATAAGTTTATATATTATATAACACAATTTATAATCATTCTGTGAGACCATATATGTCTATATATATATATATATACTCATGCATTGGATATTGGCTTTGTTTATGAAATTATCTGATCGTTTATAAAAAGGAAATATACACGTAAATGAAAAAATAAGAATGGAGCTTCCAGAGGGAAAATAGACGTAGGAATGACTACTGACTGAACAGCGTCTGTGTATTATTACAAAATGTTTTCGATTAAGAAGGCAAAATGTTATAAATTTTTCTTCTCATACTAAAAGTAATGTTTGTGTTGAAATGAAATGAAGACATCCAAAATCCATCAAGGAATCGTTCATGTAATGAAGAATTATTAAGGATCCCCCAGAAATGTCGTGCAGAACAATAGGGTTCTGCAAACACAGTTTGAATATTGCTGCTATAGAGTATTCCCATTCTCTAAACTCACTGATTACAGCCCTGTGTCAATTCGAGTCTGGAATACATTTTGGAATTATGGGTGTAAGTCGAACATTGTAAGGTGAAGTGAAATATATGTACTGCAGAACACAACATACCATGATACATACATATTTACCTAAGCCTCTATAATTTACATACATGGGTCTGAATACCATAGTTCAGTGGTTTGAAACTGGGGTCCGGCAAATAACACTCAGGGGTCTGCAGCAGGGTTCCCTTTAAACCCGAAATTGTGTATCTTATGGCAAAAAATCATCATCCATTTCATTGATATAAAAAAAAACATAATTATTGTACTCTGATCCAAACCATATAATGAGATGAAGCATTGTGTCTCTTAAGAGATTACCCCCCCCCCCCTGTGGAGCATGATGGCCAGTGACATAGTCCCACTTTCTGTTTTATGCGTCAGCTCAGTGATCCTTGCGAGTACCTACAAGGTTTTATGACCTCCCCCTTCAGCAGGATGGAAGTCAACCAAAGGGTATTCCTCCACCCTAATCATGCTGCTTACAGGGTACTCAATTTCTGCTGGGTGCACAGGGAAATTTGCCCTCATGAAGAGCCTCCCACACTCTTTGCTCTTATAGGGAATCAAACCATAATCTTCTGTATGCATGGCAGATATGCTAACCATTACGCTATCTGAGCGGACTGTACTATATAATAGCATTATATAATAAATATAATTTATCGAGAATAAATATGATTTTTAAAAACCCCCAAATTGTCTATCATTGTAGTTCATTGATTAGTATAAAAACTTGAAGCTTAAAATAAGGGTCTGCCCTTTCTCTGTTGAAAGGGGTCCTTGAGTGTTCAAAGTTTCAAAACCACTGCCTTAGTTGATGAAAATGTAAGTACTTATCTACCTAACTGATAACACACCTGTTTTTCTACCAGGCTTGCTTTTGGGTGGTGAATTAGGGGCCGTGTTTCATTGTATATTTTCAGATCTTAGCCAACGGGATGAGAGAGTAGAAGAATATTAATTTTGCTGAATGTTGGTGTTTTGTATGCTATCGAGAAGAAGAAAAATATTCTCATCTTTATTTTTTTTTTTCAATTTAAAAATTTGTATCAAACCCTCGAAGGGATGACTGACTTATCTGTGATTTGATACTAGTCGGTCAGGCTTTGACATGTGACCTTACTCTAATACTTTACATCAGTGATCGACAAACTTTTTGTGTCTAGTGCTATCCTTTGTGAGGGTGAAATCTCCGTGCTGCTCACTGAAATTTTAAATCCAGTCTGCCATTTAACAGCGATTTAGATGACTGGATCCGTCAATAATTGTTAAAATTACCTAGATTTAATTTCCAGGTAACTAATCAACTGTATACACTCCAAAAGACTTGCTCAAAGTCTCCATTAAGTAAAATATACAATGTATCTATCATATATTGAGACAATAATGAAAATAAAAACTGTTTTTTTGGCTGGCAATCTTTGTAATAATGCACTGTTAGCCTTAACATAAAAACAAATTGCTCATTCCAAATTCAAGATACTTCATTGTGACGATTACAGACATACCTTGCCACCCAGTGACGGGTTTATTGCCCACTTAAAAGCCTGAATTGGGTAGGTGACTCCTGCTGTACATCATGAAAATGACATTCTGATTTGGCATGTTGTCAAATTAGTTAAACTTGAAGTAACTACTAAATTTTGGTGGCTATAAGTCTATCATACAGTTTCATAAAAAATATCCTCTTCAAGAATGTATTCAGTTGTTATGTGATAAGATGAAGGATGATATAAACTACAGAAAACGGTAAATATTTGATCTAGAAATGAATCATCTGAAGCAATAACCTTTTTCCAACAATCCTTTAATGATAATATGCCATCTCTATTAAATTCTTTAGGTTTCCGGGTCACAAATTCTGTAATAGCATGAATTATGGTTTCCTTATTAGTGAACCTTTTATTTATGGATATGAAGTTCGTGATACTTAATATCCAAATTTTCTAAGTTACAATCAGCTGAGAGGTGTGGAGTTATGCACTGTCATGGAGCATTTCATTCCGTTCATGTGTGACCTATTTTTCCAACTTTTTAACATTTCTTATTGCCTCAAGATGACATGATATACTTGCTGTTTAAGTCTTGAAGTATCTATAAATTCTAGGACTATTGTTGATGGGTTGTCGGCCATTGCTATTAATGAAATCTACATAATTTAGAACAGGCTTGTGCCTCCTCCAAGGTTTGTTATAGGTATATTTCCAAACCTGGATCTATTGAACCAATGGTGAACAGTTCGCACTGTAGTAGTGTTCATGCCAAATGTCTGGTTGACATAATCAACTGCTTGAGCAGCATTATCTCCTAATTCAAAATTGAACTTGAAAATTGGTCTAACTTCATTGCTGTTAAGGGCTCAAAAACCTCATATGATAACAGATATGGGACTACTCTGAAAATATAAAACAGCCCTTCAGTTTATTACTCTGTGGCTATTTGTTGACCCACAGGTCTGATATGAGTGTCCCCAATTATCAGTTGATCTAAGAGCTACCTTATCAGCAAATAACAATTCAGTTGAAGATCGAACAAATTTATAGAAAAAAAAAATGTGATGAACGATCTTATTTTTTCAACTCGACCAGCAGCGGTTAAAAAAGCTTAGAAACTTGAATGCCCGTGAGAAAGTTGAGCTGACTGAGTTGAGTGGTCAAGTTATAACTTACAGGTTGGTCATGTGGTCATTGTACCAACTTCAAAGATGACAATGTTAATAAATCCTCCTTCGCACCTTTTTTTTGCAAGCTTTGTTCACCTGACCTCTATGTGGAGGAACAGGAAAGGTAAAACAATGAAATCATAGTTCATTACACTGTATGTGATTTATTTATTTGGGGCATGAGTCAATCTTCTTTGAATAAATATTTTGGTTGAGTCAAAATATCATAAAGGATTGCTATCAGTTTGTAAATTATTACGTTGGCTTATGCGTCTGCTACTACTGCCTCTAACATACAGAATGAATGAAGGCAGACAACTTGGACTTTCAAAACTATTTTATTAAATTTGAATATGATTTGCATTTTATTAGATTCAAATATAAAGGATATGATTCAGGGATAGTTTATGGATTATGTTATCAAGTAACAACAAACATTTTTTTATAATTACTAAAGAAAATACTTGTATGTGAATATATAATAATTCATTAACTTTTTTTCTCTTTATCTCTGACTCTGTTCCTCTAAATGAATTCATGTAAATAGCCATTGAAATGAAAAGATATCCCTCTATGCTAAATTGTTGTCATAACTTCCGTTAGGAATCAGGCATTGTTAAATAATACTTTATTAGAAAATACTAATAGAAAAAGTAGAGACTTGTTTTCAAAGAACCAGACAACAAAAATTGCTTACCTTTATATTGAATTAATGAACTGATAGCAAAATTTCACCCAGAATATTCCAGGACAAGTAAAAATTTCCTCTAAATCAACTGGCGTCAAGTTACTCTTAGAAAAAATCTTACAGGCTTCAGCATGAGGTGACTATGTGAATTTCTGACCACTAAACCTAAGAAATACTTACAACAACCAAGATTGGGAAACTGCTCTGAGTGAATCAGTGTATAACAGGTCTGGGTAGTCACTCAGGTGATCGATGAATAAGTTAATACTCTCACCTTTTCCTGGGCAATGATCAGTGATCACTTGGAAAAGTTTTGATTTAAAAAAAATAAGTGGGTAAAAAATAAGGGATCAATTTAGCATAAACTTACATTGCAAATTGTCCTCCCACCACTAAAAACTAAAATTTTCAGCTCTCTTGTTCCATTTGTGAGGCCTGTACACATCATACGTACATACATACATACATGCATTCATATCAAGCCAGCTGAACTTGAAAACTGAAGAAACCTATGTTTTTAGTTTTGGTTGACGGTTTCTGATTATGGTAATTCCTCATCTCAGATATTCAGTTCAAAATACTTTTTATCCGCTTATTTTTTTGAAAATTCAAACTTTTTTCAGTGATCACTGCCCAAGAAAAGGTGAGAAAAGTAACATATCCATTGATCACCTGTTTATCCAGTTTTTCAATTGATCACCCCTAACACAGCATGCTACCAATAGATGTTGGTGCTGAGGGAAGACTGACAAATCTTCCCAGAGGGAGGAAGTCTGCTTGCCTAGAAAATCAGCTTTCAAATCCTAGCTTCTTACCTGAGCTTGAACACCGAGCAATGATACCTAAGGAAAATGTGCAACCCTCTCTCACCAACTGGTATTTGCTAGGCTTAGCTTGGTTTAGTAAGACACAGAGCCACAAATGTGGGGCACCCTGTGAGTATCAGATTCACAAGTGTAGTAATGGTTCGTGAGCCTTAGATTAGTGTTTTCCGAATTTATGCCCTCTTTTAGATTAAATACAGCGAACCCTCGCTAAAACCGGCTCCCTTGAGCCAGATATGGAGTTGAGAGAGTGACATCTGTGTCAGCTATAGAGGGCATGGTGTTCGCTCCTGGAAGTGTCTGCTAAGTGTCCGAAAGAAAAGTCGAGGTGATCTTCTTCGCACGGCAGAGGTTATGCTTTCTCTACTTAGTTTCAGTCTGACTGACGGAAATACCATCACCATCATTCATAGCCTCGTATCGTAACTGGACCACTTCAAAATTACTACTACAATTACCTCTCCACGTTTAGAAGTAAATAAACTTATAATCGTTAGGAGATTTTCAGAGGAGTCAGATCCCAATTAATTAGACCTGAACTAATTAACCTCGTCATATATCAAATAATTGCGAGAGTCAATCTCTACTCTCTTCTCTCTAATGGTTGGGTGGGGGACAACTACAGATTTTTCTAAATTTTCCCATCAAAAAAAAGCGATTTAACAATGCAAGGGGGGGTCCTTGATTTGTTAATTTCAGCAATTTTGCAATTTTATACCACCAAATGACTTCTCAGCTTAATCTTTCTTTAAAAACAAAAGAATTTTCTTATTCCTGTCTTCTGTCTGTACATTTTTACTTGCTTGCTTACACCATCCTTGCAAAAAATATCTTCTCGGACGTCTTTAAATTGTGTCAAAGGCCATGGTTTGTTTCCTAGCCGCCCCTTCAACATATTAAATTGTGACTGATTTTACTACCCTCCCCACTGCTTATTCTACACCCCCTGTAATTGAGCGCCCAAGTGTAGTAACGCAGAATCCTGGCCAAATGTGACCCCTAAATGCTTGGGCTGAGATTTTGTTGAAGGCTCAAATTTTGTGCATTGTTTCTAACTGAAATTTCAAATCAATCAACGAATAAAGAATGAATTTAGACTTTTTATATTCAATGTTTATTCATTCATAAAAGATAGTTTAGATCTCCCATTCTTCATGCTTCTTATCACTCGGCTGTCTTCAGTGTGC
>OY735214.1:10234813-10299813 GCA_963457665.1 Thysanoteuthis rhombus
AATGAACCATTTTTTTCCTAGTTTTTCTTCTTATTGTGCCATTTTTACCCATACCATTTCCCTCTGAGCACTATGTTTACTATGGGGTTTAATTTACATCATTTTTGAATATGCAGCTAGATTTTCAGTGAAGCTCATCTTCTGTCATTTGAAGATGAGTCATTTCATTACCATTCCAAGAATTGTTCGGGATATTGAACTCATTCTTTGTTTGTTGTTATCACAACGTTTCAGCTGATTCATACTGCCTTCTTCAGGTGTACGCTTGCTGCCTATGAAAAAGAGAAGGTCTCCTTATTTTGTGTGGGGTAAATTTTAGAAAAGAAAACAACCGTTATTTATTCACCTGGTTGTTCTGTTTATTTATTTTTGTTTTGTTTTTTTTTTATTCACTTGACCTAGAAAAGAATAACCCACCCTTTTTTTCATGCTATGT
Source organism: Thysanoteuthis rhombus (assembly GCA_963457665.1). Lineage (NCBI taxonomy): Eukaryota > Metazoa > Mollusca > Cephalopoda > Oegopsida > Thysanoteuthidae > Thysanoteuthis > Thysanoteuthis major. Next base: position 10,235,250 of record OY735214.1, read on the forward strand.
TTACACCTGAAGAAGGCTGTGTGTGTCTACTGAAATGTAGTATCAGCAGAAAAAAAGCAATAAGAATAATGAAACCCATAGTCTGATCAATTATTATGATTTCCAGAAATGTTTAACCAAAAACCTACTTACATGAAATTGAGTGAATATTAACTATCTTGGGCACCATACTTTTGGTGATCAGAAAGTTAGTCATTGAAAATATCACAGTTTGGGCCTTCAGCTAGGAGAATAAGTTACATTTTTATTGATTATAGTCATAAAATCAGTGATATTTTTGAAGTAAATTTTGACAATAAAAGGCACATTTAATGTATAGAAAGAAAATAACTAAATGCTTTTATTTTTTTCTACTTCGAGCAACATATTCGATAATTTATCATGAGTTATCTAACTTTTCCCCCCCATGATATTTTCTTATGACAGTTTCTTTTTAAATATATAATCTTCTCTGAATCCTCTGAGTCAGTGTTCCAAGTTCTCTTGATATGAGGCAATCTAAAAATTGATATTGAAATATTTTTGAAAACCTGTACTCTTGGAATTTAAAAAAATGGTACTATTCCATTTTTTAATTTTATGCTATGATATCAGTGAACTTTTTAATTTACTCATAAAATAGATATGAAGAGTCTGAAATTGATTGATAGATAGGTATGAACAGGTTTAGACTTATAGACTATGAAAAGATTTAGATAGATAGGTATGAACATGTTTAGATAGATAGATAGATAGATAGGTATGAACAGGTTTAGATAGATAGATAGGTATGGACAGGTTTATTGATATATAGGTATGGACAGGGTTAGATTGATATGTGTGAATCAATATAGAGTTATAGATAATGAACAAATTGAACTGATATGGAAAGAGAGAAATTCCCCCCCTCTCAATAACTTTGATTCTCTGACATTGATTTTATTTTTATTCAGTATTTCCTTCTGTCACATGATGTAGATACTTTTTTTTCAAGTCTCAAAATGTGTGAATTTTTTTTTTCCATCTAATATACTAACAATTTCAAATGGGTTATTTTTGCTGGTCCCAATTCGAATTCGGGTTGTTATACCTATTTTCAGGTTTTCTCATGGATTTTATTCCAATATTTCAAGGAATATCCTAGAATTTACCATGTTTTTACAATCTTTAATAGTTGTATATATATTCGTAGAATATCTATATTTTGAATATTTTCATGAGAATATCTTAGAATTTACCATATTTTTACTATCTTTAATAGTTGTGTATGTATTCTTGGAATATTTGTATTTTTGATATTTTGATTTATCTGGTTCAACTGCAATTGTTTTTTCTTTAATTTATCGCTAGAAAAAGAAGATTGATTGAAACTTGAGTATCACGGACCAGAAATAAAAACTCATCTTCTTGTACTTTTCATCCCAAGATTAGTATAAATGAGAAAAATTAACCTATTTTCATTTCATTTTTCGAATTCAACCCACCATTCAAATAAATGACCCTAAATTTCAATTCCCCATTTAAAAATCAATTTGGATTTTTAATGGATGAAAATCATTTTCTTCTGTCTATTTTATCAAGATCTAACAGCGAAAAAGGATAATTGCCTTCATGAAACTAATCCTCCCAAGAATTCAATGCCTTTGGGTGACATTTATTTTCGACGATGCCTGTATGACTGTTGAAGGGATCCCCTCCCCATCTTTTCACTACAAGCCGACCCGGGTCGGGCATAACTACCTTTTTAAGGGATAACTGTTTGTTTTGTTTGTTTGTTGTTGATTTTTTTTCTAAGAAATAAACGTAGACATAAATGGTTGATGAATATTTTTCATTGAAATGAGAATTCATTTTACTGATTTATTCTTCAAATATTTTTGTCTTCTGTTTTTACCCCATCAAGAAACCATTTTGACAATGTTACTAATGTATCTACTACTACAGAGACTTCTCAAATGTTGATGAATCTTTCGCTATCACCAATGTCGGTCGAAATGTACCCCGTTTTTTCCCGTATAAGAAAAATGTGTAATTTATTGCAAATCTTTCAAGAATGCAGAAAAATATAATAGAAAAATATCATTCATTCGATTTAAATTTTAGACGTAGTCATCCTGTTCAGTTTTTATTTTCAATCTTACATCTAAAATTGAGTCCTAAAACATCTAAAAAAAAAAACCCTTGAAATATCTACATTCCCCAGATACATACCTAGAATCTAGGAAATTTATTACGTACCAATATGTTAAATGTGACTTGTCTCGTCAACATCTATTTTATTAAAGTATTTCATGATTTATTGAGATTATTACGTGTTTTATTACTGAAATTTAAATAAAAATATTACTTATTTTATTGAGAATTATCTAAATAGCAATTTCTCACATCTAGACTCAACCAAAAACATCTAGATCTAGATGAAAAAACATCTAAATTAGCAACAATGATTTTAGGTCGCTATATTTTTTCTGACTTCTAAAATCTCACAGTTGAAATAATTTATTTATTTTCTTTGGTTTAAAATGAGAATCCCGGATTTTTTTCAACTTTTCAGTCTTAAATATTTTCGATATTTGATATTGCAATTTCATTCAATGATGGCTTATCCACTTGGTATGGTTGGGTTTCGGGGGGACATTGTTTTAGCATGACTCATATTGGCAATTACATTGATTGAAGATTTTGTTGACAACACAGTCAATATTCATTTGAGGAAGAAAGAAAGAAGCTGATTTATTGGCTGTGAAAGTTTAAAAAGTCTTTATTACAATCTGGGCCAATGTAAAAAAAAACATCTCTCCATATCATTTAATTATATATATATATATATATATATATATATATATATATATATATATATATATATATATATATATATATATAATGATTTATGATATGTATATGTTAATGTTTTTTCTTTACATTAGCCTATTGTCTCTTTTTCTCAATCCCCCCTCTCTCTCTCTCTCTCTCTCTCTAGATATATCTCTCTTTCCCTCTCCCCTTACCCACACACTAGGGTGAATCAATAAGTCTGTAGCATGACTCAGTGATTGAGTAGAATTACTGAATTGTGATCTGAAATTTTCACTGTATAGCGTTTGATTTATGTCAGTGACGGAGAAGCGTTGGATTATGTGCATTGACAAGGAATGAGATTATGTTGAAAAATGAATATTTGTTGAATAAAGGGTTTCTTTCATCATAAGACTACCGACCTACTGATTAAATGCACCACACACACACACACACACACACACACACACACATATAAAGTCTGTGTGTATAAATAATATTTTTCAAACACACGCAAATTAGTATACTTATGAAACTTCAATTCAGTCTGGCACAAGGCCAGTGTTGTGAAGCGCCTAGTGTGGATCGAACTCACCACGCTGATGAATTGGCTTGCGTGGCGAGTTAGCGGGTATATAACGTGTATTTTGTTATTAGGGTACACACACACGCGCACACGCATATATACATATATATGTGTGATATCAACTTTTTCCATATCCCAACCAAATTAGAAAACATCAATCAAAACTGTCAACATCAACATAGGTTTTTCCAGTTTTCAAGTGGATATGGCTGGCTATCTATCCATCCATGTGTCGCGTGTACAGGCCACACCAATGGAGCTAGAGGCCTGAAAATGCAAACATCGAGTCCTTATCAAGTCTAGAAAAAAAGTATTTTGAGTTGTCTTTTTTTTTTTTAGTCGGGGTTCAATTTATAATGTAAGTCCATGCTAAACCCTCAGTTGAATGTTCGCCTGCATTCATGCTTTTTGGGGGTCGGAAGATTGGACTTATCTTTTTGGTGATCGCTGTTCGACAAAAGGCGAGAGAAGTAACTTATTCAATAATCACCCCCCACTTTTTTCCTTTTTAATTGATCACTTCCAACACGGCAATGGCATGCTGCCAAAGGACCTTGGTCACGTGACGTTTTCTATTGCGTGACTAATCCAGACCTGTCTTCTTGGGGTTTTTTTTTTCGTTTTTACTCAAGACAACTTTGTTTGTACGTTAGCTATCAAATTTTAAAAGGAGAATTTTCAGTCCCTCAAAATATTCATATCTCTTAAAATCATGACATTTTTTCCCCTCTTTCCTGCTATTATATCAGTCTCCAGTTTATATTTTCCTTATTTTTCGCCATTTCCAAATTTCTCATCGATTTCGGCATTTTTCACATTCAGTGTTGCTAATTTAGATGTATTTCATCTAAATCTAGATATTTTTGGTTGCCTCTGTGTCAGAAATTGATATGTAAACGATTAGAAAAAAATAAGTAACATTTTTATTCAATCTCTGACAATAAAATAAGCAGTATTTTTAATAAAATAAGTAATATTTCTATGGAGTAAATGTTGACAATCAAAGTCACTTTTGATTAATAAATAACTACGTACATAATACATTCCCTAGATTTTGGATATATATCTGAAGAATCTGAATGTTTCTGGATATTTTTTTGACTCAATTTCAGCTGTAAATGTGAAAATAGATTTGGCAGCACTATTCCCATCCAACAGTAACATGCTCCATCTTGTATTTCTGTCAAATCTTTCTTCTTTCTTCTTCTTCCCCATTTCGGCCTCATTTTATCAAATGAATCATCAACTGTTTTTTTTTCTCTCTTTCTTTGCACTTTTTAAAGCTATTATTTCAAATTCCTATTCCATTCTTTATTATTTTGTGATTTTCGAAAACTGGTCTCATATTTCGCCCCCCCCCCTCGCGCCTTTTAAAAAAAACTTTTGCCTGCATTAATTATTTTTTTCTGACATGGTACAAAAAAGAAAGAAAAGTGCAGATATCAGATTCATAAGTTGAAAAAGAAAAAATATATTTTGTAATTGTTTTAGGTGATAGATAAATAAAGCATTCAACATTTGGGAGAAAATACGACCGCAAATCTTACAGATTATATGAAGTTATTTTTTTTTATGAAAATACGTTTTATAATTTCTTTGCTTTTTTCATGTCCCAAAATAATTTCATCTTGCTCTAAAAGTTATTGTATTGTTCGCTGACATGACCTTTTTTTGGAAAATATCTTGCTCATAAAATACATATTTTCTCATTTAATCTTCTCATTTTAGCCAAAAAGTTAAATTATGGGTCTATTTTTTAATACCCTCGAAAATATGAATAAAGAGTGACTGCGATATGAGGCTGACTAAAGATCAGCTGATTTAGTTCGAAAATATCAGAAATCAATAGCATTTTGTTTTCAATACTTGGAGAAGCATTTCTCTCTTTTTCTCTCTCTCTCTTCTTTCTTCTCTCCTCCCCACTCTCTTTTTCTCAATCTCCCTATCTTTTCTCCCTCTCTTTCTACTTTCTCACTCTCTCTTTCTGCCTATGTTTCTTCCTCTCTTGATTCCCCCCCCACTCTCTCTCTCCATGGTGTACATGTAAAATCTACACTATGTCAAAAAATGACAGTTATGTAGGTAATTTTACAGTTGCATTGTTCTTCATGAAATATCAAGATCATTATGTTGTTGCTCTGCCTTTTTAATCACTGCTACACACAACAAACTGGTTTGAATACTGTTGTTGGGTTCAGGTTTATTATTATTATCTATGTGTCCAGACTTGGCCCAGCCCCAACTGTACGAAGTAGAAACTTGAAATTCTGCACACTCCGTTCAATGATTTATGTTTATTGGAAAATTTTCTCCCAAAATAAGTTTCTTGTGGGGGTTCAATTTACAATGTAAGTTTATCCTAAATTGATCCCTTGATTTTTGTCCAACAGCATTTGTGCTTGTTTTTCAAAACTTCAGACTTTTTGGTAATGACTGCCTAAAGAAATACAAGAAAATAACTTATTCATGATCAACCCTTTTTTCCTATTTTTTTATTAATCACTCCCAACACAGCATACTGCTGAAAGAAATTGGTTACATGACTGTTTTTTTTTTTCAAAATCATACATTCATGGTTCAAACCATACTGAAAGTATCTTCATCAAGTTGACCTAGATTTATGACAATCACTGCTTAAATTACAAGTTTTAAAAAAAGCCTTTATGGGTCGTAATGATTCATAAATGTTCCATAACTTGTTCTCTATCTTTTTTTATCTTGGAGCTAAAAATAAGGTTGGGATCTGCTTTTCTGAACATCACAGCTTATTCAGAAGAAAAATTTTTCTCTCAATTTTTGGATCATCGCTGAAATAGGCATAGATTAAGGGTTTAATTTACTCCCCGCCTTATCGTACAATATCATCTTATTTTTCAAACTGTCAATCAAAACTGTCAACACGGGTTTCTTCAGTTTTGGGGCCAGGCTGGCTACGTATGTATGTAGGAAGGGACCTAGCTGGGAATAAAAATTTTAACATTTACCCTTTTTGTCTGGGAAGAGGGAATTTGTTTTTTGAAAATTCCACCTTTTTAGCGTGGGGCCCAATTCACAATGTAAATGTATGCTAAATTGGTTCCTTATTTAAGTTCAATAGTGCTCATGCTTCTTTTTTTAAAATTCAGACTATTCGTAGTGATCGCTGCATAAGATATGGTGAGAGAAGTAACTTATACATTGATCACCCGTCTCTCCAATTTTTTAATTGATCACCCCCAACAAGGCATGCTTCTAGTAGTCTTCTGTTTTCTATCCTTTTTTTTTTCTCTTGGCTCAAGTGAATAGACCGGCTGGAATATCGTTAAGTAGTATTATTTGTATTGTAATTTTTCTGAAGAGTTTCATTTTTTTTCTTTTGCAGGTAGAAGAATGAAAGTCAATCAAATATGAGGAATTGAAAAAAGTTCCGGACAAAATTGGTAAATAAAAAAAAATTGAAAAAAAAAAAACACAAATCCTTTTTCCGACTTCTGAATTCCCAGTTCCACGATGGATTCAGGCCAGAACACCACCCCGCCTCAACTTCACGGAGATATTTCAGGGAAGCCACCCCCATACGCTCCTCCTCCCACGAGTAACAGCATGCAAACGCACCGGATGACAACCATCGACGAAAAGCCATTCTTCAGCGCCCTCTACGGGAACCAGTTCCCTGGTTACTACTTCCAGCCCCACGGGCTTATACACACCAACGAAAAACTTTTCCACTCTGATCTCTATAGTAAACAGTTCTCTACGCAAAACAACTACTTCCAACCTCAGGAGCGCTTACCTCCTCCGGTGGAGAAACCACCACCCCCAGAGGTCCAGATTGATCAAAAACCTCCTCCTCCTATGATAAACAATGAAATTCTAACGCACACCAAGATCAAAACAGAACCGAACGTGAAGCCATTCGAGTGTGACTCCTGTCCGAAACAGTTTGCCCGGAAGAACGCATTGCAGTTGCACCAACGGCTTCACACTGGCGAGAAATTATTTCAGTGTAATTTCTGCGCAAAGCAGTTTATTCATCGTGACAAATTACAGATCCATGAGCGGATTCACACAGGGGAGAAACCGTTCCATTGCGAATTCTGTCCGAAGCAGTTTTCCCGCAAGGACAAGCTGAAGATCCACTTGTGCTCTCATACCGGAGAGAGACCCTTCCATTGCACTTATTGCCCCAAACAATTCGTGCAAAAGGACAAGCTGCTGATCCACGAGAGAACGCACACTGGAGAAAAACCATTCCATTGTGACATGTGCACGAAGCAATTCGCCCGCAGCGATCGTTTGCAGATTCATCGAAGGACCCACACTGGGGAGAAGCCCTTTGCGTGTGACCTCTGCCCCAAGACGTTCGTTCAACGCTGCTACCTGAAAATTCACCGTCGAATCCATACTGGTGAGAAGCCATTCCAATGTGACGTGTGCCAGAAGCAGTTCGCTCGCAAGGACAAGCTTCAAATTCACACGCGAATCCACACAGGCGAGAAACCGTTCCACTGTGACCTCTGCCGGGAGCAGTTCGCCCGCAAGACCCAATTGATAGCACACAAGAAACACGCCCACAACATCCTCAACACCCATAACACCCACAATACCCACAACACTCACAACGTTCCCGCTGTGCCTGAAACCAAACCATTCGACTGCGAAATGTGCCTGCAACATATGAACGATCGCAACGTGCCGCAGCCCCCTACTCAGGTGCAAAGGACGGTGCACCCCCCTCCTACTGCCACTGCTGCACCTCCTCCTCCACTTCCAGCCCCGACATATCACTGTGACATCTGCTCAAAGCCGTTCTCCACCCTGGATGAGATGGAGAACCATAAACGCACACACGGGCAACCAAGAAATAATTACCTTAAACCACCGCCTTGCAAAAATCTCAAGGAGTATGCTCCAATGAGTACGCTACTTTGGCAGACCATGCAACCTTAGGGACGAAACCTCCCTTCCCGATCAAAAATTCAGTGGAAGAGTGAATGGTTAAGATGAGAGCATGGCTATTAAAAAATCCGAGCCCTGCTCCATAAATATTTTGCCCTAGTCCCACATGATAGACCCAATCAGGCCCAAGTCATTTTGGTCAGTTGATCTTTATTAACTGACTTGCGTAGGCCCAAATGATTCTGGTCAGTTGATCTTTGTTAACAGATGTCAAGGCCAAGTTGATCATTATCAATTGACCTGCCCAGGCTCAAATCTTTTTTATCACTTGATCACTGTTAACTGACCTGCCCTAGCCCCAAATCATTTTTGTCATTTGATCATTATCTCGTGCCCTGCCCAGGCCCCTATTCATTTTGGTCGGTTGATCAGTATTAGCTGACTTGCCCAGGCCCAAATCATTCTGCCCAAACGTACCCCTGAACATCTTCCCCTTTTTTTATTTCAAGCTCATTCCTGTCTGTATTTTATAACAGGCTACCATAAGTTTGGCACACTGAGTGTTAGTGCTATGTCAGTTCACTATTGCTATATAAACCTTTTTTTTTTTTTTTTTTTCAAATCTGGGCTCAGCTTGGTGAAGCTGTTGAATATTTTGACTGGCCCAATCAAACCTCTTCGTAGAAACTGTTCTGGTCAAGCAGAAACATGTTTTCACTATTTTGCAGAAAACTTTTGATAGATATCAATAATTATACCACTCAGGTATTACAAACTTTACCAATTTCCAGGGGCAGATCTGAGATTTTGAGCAGAGGGGTCTAGTCACCTTGGACCGCCCAGTCTTAGATCTGTGCCTGGATACAAAACTCACTGCTGGGGTTAAAGCCTTTTTTTCCAGACCCTGGTCTTTTTTTTTTCCTCACTCCCCTTTGGTGAGTTATCTTAAAGACATCTCACCCAACATATGGAATTGAACTGCAGACCTCAAGGCTTCCAGTACACTGCTCTAACTATTGAGCTTATTACCCAGGAAGTTTTTTTTCTTTGGGGGATATATTTACTTGGTATCATATTCTTAACATAAGGCCTTTTTTTTTTTTTTCTGATTCTGGAAACTTCAACGGTCTTTTCAATGTCACAGAAATCAAATATTAGAAAGTTCACACATTTTGAAAATCACTCATCTTGTAAACAAAGCAACCTTGGGTCACTTATTTTATTTCCCTCACGTAAAGGGGAAGGATTATGGATTTATTAATCACTGCTACCAACAACAGACCAGATTAATCTCTAAACCTAGCAGGTTTAGATTATTCATTTATATCTATTTATCTGGACATCACCTGACCCTTAAAATTCACACACATCCCTCTCTATGAATATATGATTTTTTGAAAATTCTTCTCCAAAATAGGTTTTTATTTGGGGGTTCAATGTGCAATGTAAGTTTATGCTAAATTGGTCAACAGTTTTTGCCCGCTTGTTTTTTGAAAATTCTGCGCCTTTTTAGTGGTCACAGTCCAATGAAAGGCAAGTACAGTAACTTATTCATTGATCTCCCTTTTTTTTTCCAACTTTTTGATAGATCACCCCCAACACAGCATGTATGAGTGGTGGTGATTTCTCTTGGAATATTAGTTTTATTTTTACTATTAGATGAAATATTGTTAACCATCATATCAATTTGGACTACTACAGGTGTACCCTATTATGAAGCGGATGTTAGGATCCAAAAAAGATATAACAGCGTTATTACCAAGCTGTGATGGATTCAGCTATTTTGTAGTTGAATCTAGCTATTTTAGAGCTAGATCAATATTTTGGCACCCATCCGCATTATAACATGAACCACGCTATATTGAGCTGTGTTGTAGTGGCTCCCCCACTGTGTTTACCTTCATATTAATTTTCACTCACTGCTGTAGAGTGATGGCCCAAGTTAAGTTGTGATAAAAACAACTTAAGATATCGAGATGGAGGTAAATTGTAGTCAAAACAAGTACAATAGGATTTTAGACTTGTTTTGTGACTACAACAGTCATATTTCGTATGCTGATTTTCAAAGGCAGACGATCACGCCCCACTTGAAAGATTGGTGCAACACTATCTTCCTACCCATATTTTTAGCTATTTGGGTTTGTACTGTGTCAAGTTGAGCTTCAGAGTCCCTCCAGAGCCATCAATGGAGAGAGGACCCCAAAAGCTTTATAAATAGTAATTCACTAAGTAATTTCTACTGACAGATATCACTGAATGTTGAAAGGGGCCCCTTGAGCGAGCGAACTCTACTTCTCCATTTCCAAAGCTACGCCTCTGTTAAGCTCAGTAAATGTTTGAGAACTTACCTTATCGCTGGGATGGTGGCATATCTCCCATTCCTGGCAGAGGTCAGTTTTCTAGCCCAGTTAAAAAAGGCAGGATTCCTAATGCTGATTTTCTAGGCCAGCATAACATAGTCTTCTGGTTCTCATTTCTACCATTTGGCCTTTTCGCTGTAATAAGCGATGTAGGAAATAAGTTGTGCCCTTACGCTGGCTACAGCTACAGCCATCTCTGCTTAGGCTCTGCATATCACATTACTTCTCACTCGACCTGTTCGTTATATGAAATAGACTTAGAGGTGACAAGACACTCCAGGTGTTGTAAGTTTCACTTCACCCTGCTCTATTCTACCTATAGCTGGGTGAGGTGGGTAGGTGTTTAAGAAATGGATTCACGGCTTTCCCACGGGCATTAATGGAAAGTGAACACAAACTAGTCCGAGCCAGAGTATAAACTCAGCTTGCCAAGCCCATCCACTATGCTGTTAACAACTCAACCACCTGCACCCCCCTTCAAGCTTAGTAAATATCAAAATTCATTATCAGATCATTTGGAGTACATCGAAGCTGTTCGTCGGCATTTTAAATACTGGTGATTAAGACTGGCTGGCCCTCCCCATTTGGAAGACTGGTACAACACAAATCTTCATACTGCTATTCCCCACCCCCATCTGGTTTTCTGTTGTTTTAAGCCCGAGGTTTTCAAACTGGGGGACACACACACTTAGGGCAGGGGTTCCAAACCTTTTTATTCGTTCACAGTCATTCCCCACTTTTGTCAATAAGATTACCAGTTTTCTCCCTTCCTTCTTTTAAGAGAATTGAAATTTTATCGAAGTTTCTCAGCTTAAAAATTCTATTCAAGAGTCCAGTTAAACCAGCCCCTCAATGGTGTTTTTCTCATTAGGCTTGTTCAGGTGATATATTGTCGAAGACCTTCGATATCCTCACCCGTGGATCTCTGTAATATTTTGGGGCCAGAACAGAGAAATCAATTAATCATAAGGACAAAAAGCTAACACTATGTCTGAATTCAAGATAATTGAAATAAACTGGTAAGGAAAATTCGGACTTTAGATTGCGCAGTTATACTCCATCATGGATCATACATCCACACAACCCTTAAGCCAAAAGCATTCACCACAACTTTTATTTTTACCTTATAACCTTATCCCCTTCTTTGACAACCTAAATTCTCCCCTTGGGAACCACTGTATGTAAGAAAAATTACAGGGCTATGGAAGGTTTGTAAAACACTGAAATTTTAGTTATGACCAACTGGTCACAACTTGTTCAAGTTGTGAAAAGGGTCTTTCAACAATGTTTATAACCAAACACAAGTTTCTTCCAATTGAGAATGATATGTGGATGAGTCACTCTGGAACTGTAGAGTACTGAGTTAGTACTCAAATAAATGTTCTGAATCAGACTCTTGGTAGTTTCATATCAATAAGACATCAGTTTCTCGGATTGAAAATTCTATTCAAGAGTCTAGTGAAACCAGTGCTTGATTGCGGTTTTCTAGCTTGGCTTGTCCAGGTGATATATTGCCAAGGACCTTCGATATCCTTATCCATGGATCTCTGTAATATTTTTGGACAGGAACAAAGACTCAAGTTAGTAAGATTGATGTTCGATCTAGTATTGAGCCAAGCTCATCCTATTCATTGAAAATGTAACATTAAATTGAATGAGATTACGAACAAATACTACATATCTATCGTCTGTTCTGTGGTATCCATATGTTTTATACTATATTTTTTACAAGGGGTGTGCCAGTACTGCCCGGACAGATCCGGGGCGAAGAGTTGCGCTGGAAGAAAATGTTCGGGAAAACCTCTTCTGAACTAGCTTTATGAACACTGGACTTGTCCTGTGCCAAAGGTCAGTGTTTGAACTCAGGTATAAAAAAGGATTTCAAATGCTGATTTTCGAGACAGACAGACCTTCCCCTCTTGGAAGTTTGGCACAACATGATCTTCCTACCTATATTTCTCCCTGTTCGGCCTTATGCTTTACTAAGCTCATATGAGAAGAATTTCTTGCTGGAAGTCAGAATTTTGAATTCTGATTTTCTAGGCTGGCAGGCAGCCCTCCTGTCTTGAGATGTTGGTACTTCACAATCATCCTACCTATGTTTCTCCTCAATTGGATTTATGCTCTAAGCTAAGCTCAGTAAGTATTGTGTGAGAAGAATTTCTTACTTTTGAAAAAAAATAACCTATTAGCGAGGACCCAAAGGCTTTTTCATGCACCTGTCTCAGGGGCCACCTGAATACCTGTAATAGGCGTGGCAATTTGTCCGCGGTGCCTGTCATGTGTCTGATACAGTAGAATTTCCTAAATTCTAATAGGAGAAGGAATAGATTAAACAGAATAAAAAGAGTCAAAATGAGAAAATTCCAATGTGAAGTCAGATTTTTCAAGAATATCAGAAAGTTGAATAATTCCTGTTGTGGTGAAACCAAGAGAAACAATTGGCCTATAAAATTCTCAATCAGACTTCCGGGGTGCCAGGAACCCGAAAACCGGCCATGATTGTAAATCCTCCTAGATCTTCACTCGCAAAGCCAAGCCATGATTTCATACCGTTTTAAAATTTAGTTCTTTCTTTATTTAAAAATCATCTGCTTAACATTTCTTTAATATCTGCTTTCTGTGACCGACAAAACACTGTTCGCATTAATCCTCAATTTGTTCAGACTAATATTCTCAACCCTAACGCAATCACTGCTGCCTTTGGGTAGCGCAACAATATAAGCACCTCCCCTGCTCAGTGCTGTAAGGGACAAACTCAATCTAGTGCGTTGCTATTTATATTGCCTTAAATAAAACTGGGGAATGGACGCATATGTGCATCAAAGGCAAGACTCACGTGTCTGTTGCGTGGCAGTGGACATCATAAGTTGTCCATACTTCTTGGATGAAACCCAATCATTATTATCAATTTTTGACTAGTTTTTCTTTTCATCAGTATTCTCGCTTTTTATCACTATACTAAAGTCATTTTTATTTTTAATAGATTGTTTGGAAAATAATGGCCAATCCCAGATTATTCTCTGGTTTTTGTTGTACTCATTTATTGAGCTTCTTCACTCAACCAATTTGCCTTTGAGGATCTGATATTGTCACACTTCCAACTCCTGGTGTCTGTGACATTTCTCTGCCAGTTTTGTTGACCAACATCCTTGGTTCAATTTCTATTGCTGGTGGTTGTCCTATGGCCTTGATCTCCAAGACTCAAATCTTCACTACAAAAATTTGGAAACCAATGCTCCACTGCATGATGGGAAATGTTTCCTTAACTCCATGCTAGATTAATATTGGAAGCAGTTTGAGATACAATGTCACCAAAATTATATTCATGCAAGAAGATTATATACAATTCTTCTTTCTTCATCTTCATATTTAGGGTATATACAAGCTACAGGTAACCCCGAAAGTATACTGGGAATATTTATGATAAGACCATGTTTTAATCATTAAAATAAGGTACTTATATTGGTACATATACTATAGTGATGTTGGGGATCATGACTGAAAGTTTGTATCTAGCATCGGCCATTATTTTCTTATTACAATCATTGAGTAAGCAGCTTGGATCAGAAGTAAAGAAGTAGTATCCAGGATTTGTGTCCTCATCCTATGTCGTGCTAATGAGTATCTGTGGCCTAATCAGTAAAGCATTGTCCATGTCAGAAAGGCTCCTGAAAATATGGGATGTAAGTTCAAATCTCATTGGAGTCTGTTTCTTTATTCCTTATCCAAGCTAATTCTCTGCTTACTGGTCTGAAGCAAAAAGAAAGTTCCGGTTGGCCCTCCATTCAGGCTGTGCTGTGCTTTGCCATTGCACTTAGGGTCGATCTCTGATGCCAGTGAAGTTTCCAAAAGGGAAGTAACATGGGAATTAAATACTTTCTAGCTCTACCCACATGTACCTGTGTGGGTCCCCACTGTGTTTCACTTTTTGCCCCGGTTGGGAGATGAATAAACACCTACTGCTTACTTGACGATTATAAAATGTAGAAGTGACCCGTGTTACAATAAAAGGCAACACTAATAAGATGAGAAGAAAAACTAGTCAAAAATTGCTAATTATCATCATCTTTGCTGGATTTATAACAATGTCTGGGCCAATGTGTTCTTCGGCCTTCCTCACATGTATGGTATGGGTACCTATGCTTAGAAAAGGAAAAAATGTAAAACAGGAACCCTAGCAATTGAAAAAAAAAGGTATCACGAGTGTCTTGCAAAAGTAGAGAAAATAAGTATATTTGTTGATTTACCTGGTATATGTAGCTGGATATATATTAGGGAGAGGGTTGGAAGAGAGATCATTGGCCTTTCTTGTGTTGATAATTAATTCTGTGGGAGAGGGTCCCTAATGTAGATGACTCTGTTCTCAGACCAAGAACTATAAATGATAGGAGTCCTTTCTTCTGGATGAATTATAAACCTGAGGAAGGTTGAAGACATGTTGGCCAAAAAATAGTGGTAAAACCAACAAGGATGAGAATATTAGTGTGAACAGCCTGTGGTTTAATAATACAGATTCACCTCAGAATGTTTAGACAAGACTGTTCATGTTGTCAAATGATCTTTAAAATTCAGAATATGAAACCAGGGAAAAAGAAATCACCCTATTTTTTCAATGAATGTTCAAAAAAATGGTTACAACTGACTTTTTTACACCTTGATTGTTTGTTTTTTTTCCATTTTGTACTTTTATAGTTAGTAAATAGTAATTGTACTAATCCTTTGTGTTTCTATTGAAGATATTTGCATGTATCGTGATCTTTATTCATGCCCTAGACCGACTACACGGGATACAGAACAAAGGAAAAGACTACAAGATTATTTGCAGGCCCTAAAACAAATCAGTCACCTGGACCACAGTACCCAGTTAGTGCCTTGAATTACTTATTAGGGAGATTGATACAATAATTTTCCGAGTACAAGAACTCGATAAACGTTTCAGTTGATAATACTTTGTTATAACATCATTGGGGAAAAAAGACCTGTTGATATAATGATATGAAATGTTATTGGTTGAATTGCGAATCCACAGCAAGGAATATGAGTTATAACGAGTTAGGTTTGAGATGTAAAATCAGCTTCTGCTTAAATATAAAGTCCCCGTTGCTGGATAGTTAAAAGTGGCTGGGCATACACTTGACACCTCTCTTGCTAGAGGATGTGAGTTCAATTCTCACCATGGGCTTAGTTCTGTATTTCCTGGTTATGCTGTTCAGTTTTTGCCATAGGATTATGGTTTGATTCTTAGTTATGACAAAAAGCAACTGAAAGTTAGGATGAAGATGAAAACTATTCAAAATTAATAATAAAGACATAAGTTGGTTACGAAATTCCTACATAACAATGAATTGAATAATCCGTATATTTATATGATTATGTCTATGGTAAAATTGGTTGCACTTAACATTGTTTCAGTTGAAATTGTGGTTTTCAGGAATCTAACCACTACATAATTCTGGGGAGTTCCTGTGTATGTTTAGTAAGCAAATTTTATAGTAAATTCCAACATGTATATCTCTGGAACTTTATTTCAGAATAAGTTATTATTGCTCCAGGGGACATAACTGCTTTTTCCTTTTAATTATTTGACATCGGGGTACATAGGGGTTTTGAAATAGGGCTCTTATATTATTCAGGTTCAAAGCTTTATCCAAAGAGATTTTCAGAACTTGAAAAACGTATACCATATTTCCCCATGTGTAATTCACTACTATAGACAATCCTCAATTGAGCTTCAATTTTGAATGAAGTATTACCCCGTGTACACATTTACGCATACAAATATGTATAACAATTATGTTTCCATAGATGATATGCACCAGGATTTTTTAGCTCAAAATTTTCAAAACAAGATGCCGGTTATACATTATGAAATACAGCACGTTTCTTGGACCTTATCTATAAGTGATTTATTATTACTGTCAGATACAAGGGAAATAACTCTTCTGCTTTTTGAACAGTCATACAGCCCAATTCTGGGTAGCAAGGACCTGCTGACTTTGTCACAGATTCACAACGAATGGATGAATAAATAAAGAGTAAGTGAGAGAAATATTGGTGACAATGGAATAATAAACATTAGAAATATGAATATATCTAATAATCTTATTATTATCTTTGTCATCTGTATTTGTTGAATTAATCAAATCATAACTTATAACAACCTTGGCACATTGAGAAATGACAAGGTCTAACTAAGAGTATATGCTTTTTATGCCATCTTATTAGTCAGAATCCAGTTAGATATCTCCAAAATGTACTTGGAACATTTTACATATGCACATATAATCATATATATAAATTGTATTACAACTCTTCAGTGTGGCTATTGACTATCCATTATCTCATCCAGTACCACGAGGCAGGATCGAAACCTTAGCTTCAGACCCGGAGGCTGGTATCCTCCCTCTGCTCCATGGAACTGGACGGTCAGTGAGGTTGAATTTAAGCGATATATTTATTTTATTGTATATATTCCTCATCCACTAGTGTGCTCCATTTCGTGTTGGAAGAGCATTGCATAAGCTTACAAAGAACGAGTTACCTCACTTAAAGAGTGCTCAACCCTGAATGGGGGAGCGTTATATATATATAAAGATGTGTGTGTGTGTGTTTACTCTGTAGACCTGTTGTAATGCAGCTCGATATAATGCAGAATCATGTATAACGCAGTTTGAACATGGACCCCTATTTTCAGAATGTTAGATTTGGCTCTCAAAATAATAGCTAAGTACAAAAATAGTAAGACCCCAAAGAAATGTTATACACTGGTTACACCAACTGTAAAAAGAAAATGAATTAGATAAAAACATTTGCTTTTAAAAAAACAAAACTAATCCCACTTTTCTCTCTCATCTGTCGCTAAGAACGTATTGTCTAACTCCTTCTCTAAAGAGATTTCTAACATGCTGTTAAATTCGTACTCTAAAAGTGAATTTATTCCTCCATGTAAGAACAATAATCCTCCCATCTCTAGCATATGAGAGAGAAAAAAATGAAGTGATAGGAGAGAGAGAAATGTATTTTTAGAAATAGCAAAAAATGATATTTTCTTTGATAAAGCCTCTAGCTTCTAACTGGAAAATTGGCGGGATCATTTAGAATTGGGGGGGGCTTCAGTACAATTTTTTTTTGTCTCCATTTTTACTGTGTTAACTCCTTTATTTCTTTTTGCAACAATCCTCTGTCTCTCTTCTTGCTATAATAAACCTTTGTGAGGGAGGGTTGTAAGGTAGGTTATGTAAAAATGGAGAATTTGTCACAATATGGACTCACTTATAACACAGTGGAAAATTATGGACCCTGACTTTCGCATTATAACGGTACTACAGTGTATATAAGTATCACTCTGGCAAGAGAATTAAATATTGGATTATGTTTCTGTTTATACCAAGATGGGGTTTCTAGCTCTATGAATTTGTACATAATATTTGTTGGTGGGTTGTGAAGTTTCTGCATAAAATTGAACTGGATTGTGACTGAAATAGTTTGAAGAACCCTACAATCCAGTGGGTTTTCAAAGCAAGGCTTTTTTATCAGTAATGTTTCAAGCTACATTTCGTAGTGAGGCTCAGAACTCTTGCAAAATTTTTCGATATACCAGCAAATAGTGCAGAGTAATACACTGGTGACCTGTTATAATGTGGAAGTTGGAGTCCATGGATTTTTTTTTCGCATTATAAGTGAGACCGTAATAGATTGTTTTGTTTTTTTTTTCGAACCTTCTTCACCACAACTTCTTCAAAACCGATTCTTATTAATCATTCTGAAATGAAAAGGAAATCATAGTGATTAGAGTTGCGTTAGGCTTATCTGACAGGAGGACAGAAATAAATATAAAGGATTTCTTAAATTGACGCCTCACGAGAACATTTCATTTTGACAAAGCTTAGATACATATGTAGTGAGTGTCTGGAGTCGAAGTTTGACAATACATTAGTCATCTTGTTAGTGAAATGTGAAGGAAAGGGGCTTTGAGTTTCATTTATTGATTACTGGTATGTTTTCGTCTAATTCATTTCCTTTTTACAGTTGGTGTAACCTGATCCAGTTGGAGTCTTTTTATCTTTTTCTTACTCGAGATTTAAATTGAGAGCTGAATTTAATGCTTTGGAAATTGAGGTCTGCGTTCAAACTGTCTTATAAGTGCTTCAACATTAGAACGGGTAATTATATTTCTTATGGTATTATGTCACACACATCTATTACATTTTTACACATGAATTGCCATTTTTTTTTTCTTTACATCATGGAGTATGATCCTAAAAGTAAAAGATTTATTAATGCAATTACATATTTTGTCAATTCATTGTGGATAGAGATATAATCTGTTATTCTTAGAGGCTTTCAAGCCCTTTATCCTAATGGTGTCTTTCAAAGAAGTTATACTAATTTTCGAGCATGATTTCAAACTTGAATGCAATGCAGCTGTAGATGCTTGGTCAGTTTATGTTTGAAAATAATAATAATAATAATAATGATAATTATAAAAATGATAATGATAATAATAATGCTAATAATAATTTAGCTGAATTAGGAGACTTATTGTCACTCAGCCTTCAGCGATAACCACTGGGCAACCGGTGTGAAACTGTAAATCACAGTATTACTGCGACCTATGAGTACTAGGAGAGGAGGGCTGGAGACTTGAGGAGACTTGCTGTCACTCAAACTCCAGCAGTTACCACCAGGCAACTGGTATGAGATTGCAAATAATAATAATAATGATAATGATAATGATGATAATAATAATAATAATAATAAGATTCATCAACAGCAGTGGCTAACAGAACAGTTGGAGCTCTTTCTGGAGAGTTTATGATTTCATCAGCTATCTTTATCACACGATCTGAAAGCGACAGGAAGGGCTAAAAAACCCCATTCTTTATGATGAAGAATTATCAACAGCAGTGGCCAATGACCCATGAACTACAGGATGGGCGCTTACCAGAGACTTCTGGACTTTGGCATGGATACGTCATGTCAAGTCAAATAGGGAATGTTGAAGAGTTTTGAAAATGTGTCTCACCCAAACTCAATGAAACACTCCCTAACAGTTCTTAACACCACATGTCTCCGTTGACTGTGAGTAAGCTTAGAGAATTGGGATATGAAGTCTCACAGCATTGTCTATATTCACCAGACATTTTTCCAACTGATTATCATTTTTTCAAGCATTTTGAACTCCATATCCCTAGTAAATTGTTCAATATTAGAGAAGCCATTAATTTGTGCTTTTGCTGAATTTGTGACCACTAAAACTAAAGAATTGAGTTGAGATGGCATATTATCATAGGAGGGTTTATTGGGAAGAGATTAATATCCTAAAAGGTTCATGTTTTGATTGAATATTTACTGTTTTCTGTTGTGAATATCATCGTTCATTTAACTGTTTAAAAAAACGACAGTTCATATGCAACAATCCACTATATAAGACGATTTATGAATAGATGTTTGTATTCTAAATATATATATTGATGCAGGGTTCTTATATTACATGAGTTATGCCTGGAATGATAATGACTCATCTCAAAATCAGGGATGCAAAATTGGCCATTTTTCGTTCTGATCCAGCCGATTCTCCCCCCCCCCATTTATTTAGCCGATAAGGATCCGTGAAAACAGAGAGCCGTAAATCTGGCCACTTTTTAAAGAATAAGATTGGCCAATTAAATTTCATTTTATAGCTAACTCTTAACATGTATATTCAATTTTTTAGCCATAAAGTTATCTGAAAGTGGTAAGATTTAGCCGTTTTTAGCCATTAAAAATAGTCAGTCAAAGCAAATCAAATGACATAACTAAAATTGTGGAAAAACATTTTTCTCATTTTTTTACTCGAGACCGAGAAACCGAATTTCAACCAAAACTTTTCCCTCAAGAATATTAATGGAGACAGATACGTACATTTCTCAAGCAAATCCACTACAAATCTGGTGAGTTCAAAATGAGTAAACGTACAATTTTTATTGAGTATTTTTTGTAGAGTCTTAGTGTATAGTTATTTTAATTGGTAATTGGTCTTTAAATTAGTATAAAACATATTTAGTCATCTAGCTGTGGAAAAGATTTAGCAGATATTAACCGATTTTTGAACCCGTTTTTAGACTGAAAAATTGAATATGGGTTGGCATCTCTCCTCAGAGTTATAGAAGGTATTTTCGGAGTACACGAGTGTTCAAAATAGAGTTGCAATTTCTTTTCAGGACCAACGTCTTCATCTTTCGGAGATTTTTTTATCTCTAACTTAGAGCCAGTACGTTTTTCTGTCATCAAGTGTTTTAATTCAAATTTATCTACCAGTTGGTAACTTCGAGAGAAAATATATTCAGAATTATGGAGTTGTGTATGTGTGTACGACTCATTACAAAAAATATGGAATCACTACACTTGGAAAATGTTCAACCAGCTTTTTTTAAATCACAGATATGACACAAAATTTTTATTTGATAGTTTGATATTCTGGCTTCACGAAATATAACTCCAACAAATTTGGTCAAAATATTCAAATTACTGGCTGATTTTTTTCCGATCAAGAACTTTCCACCCCCAAGCTGAATACTCATACACAAAGTGTGGTGATTTCTTTTCTTTTTTTGCCTTGAGTTATATATATATGTATATATATAAATATATATATATATATTTATATATATGTAATGTTATTCAAAAATTGATATGTACGATTCAACAGAATTGCATTATATTGAAAATTTTATCTGAAATGACCTTCTGTTACAAGGAGAAAGTAGCTCTTGGCCTAGACAACAGGAATAAAATAAACAATTGAAGAAAATAGGGTTGCTGCAGGAATCAAATCTATGACTGATAGGGTCATCCCCTCAACGTAGCATTGCTCTTACCATTGAGCTAAACAGCCACCAGTAATGCAAAGGCTCAGTCAACTGTTTTCACTCCTATTTCTCATCTTATTTACTCTTGGTCTATATCTTCTCTATTTGTTTCTGTCAACATGGCAATTATGTTATAAAGAAATGGATGTATACAATCTGACTGGATGATTATAAATGGCAATTTATTGTATTGAAACTCTTATTTGAAATGACCTTCTTATATTACATCGAGAAGGTACCACCCGGCCATGACAATGTGAATGGAATAAACAAAGAAAATGGGGCTGCTGCAGGAATCGATCCTGTGACCGATAGGGTACTTGAAAAGAGAGTTTCAATATAATAGAACACAATTTATAACCATATATATATATATATATATATGTGTGTGTGTGTGTGTGTATGTGTGTGCGCATATATATATATATATATATATATATATATATATATATATATATATATATATACACTAGCTAATGTACCCAGCACTGAAACACTTACTGTCAGGTCTACACACACACATATAAGAAAATATCAAATAGAGCAACACAGAAAGCAAATTATCCAGGGATCACTCTTAGATTAGGAAATTGTAGAAATGACCTGACCCTAAATTAATCTTCATAGATCACCAGAGGTAAGCACCACCTATCCCATGGTCAATTCACCTTTATACACAAATTTAACCAATTCTCCGTACACAAAACTCTATTGGAATCTGTTGTGTACTTTCGGAGACATTGTGTGGACAGACAGTCAGAAAGACGAACACAACCGAATAAGATGAAGAAATTTGTCGAAACCAATACAGGCTGAATACCCCTTAACCGATATGCCTGGGACCAAAAGTGTTTCGGATTTTTTTCAGATTTTAGAATATTTGTCCGTACATAATGAAGTTTATATAGGAAACTCGAGATCTCTACTCTTAGAATGCAAGCCCATCTTGAAGATGTTATCTCCCTTTAATTAGAGTTTGCAAAAAAAAAACAGTTTTTTCCGCAGTGAATATGGAAAAATGGTAAAAATTGTTTCATCTTTCATCACACCATTTGTGAACTGAATATATTTTTTTTTAAATTCATGTGATTAGTGGATACATATCAAACAGAAACAGCTACATATACCAATATATATTTCATTTTATGATACTAAATAAAATTGTTCCCTGAAAAGCTTTTTTTCATTTTGAATGGTTTCAGTAAAAAAAAAATTCCTTCTGTTCACACAACACTGGCTTTTTTTTTTCATTTCGTAAAATCCATTTACATCAAAATCTAAAAGCAGACAATAGGAATATATTTATATTAATATATGTTGTAAATATATATGGTTATTTGTAGATGTGTTTGTTTAGTATCTATTTTAATAATCACGGGAATTTTAGAAGGATTTTCAAATGAAGTTTTGCATATTTAAAGGGCTACACAAAAATAATCCAGCCCTTACTGTAGTTAGAATGATTCAAATTCCTTCAAAATTGGCCTATTCTCTTGTTTTTGAATCATACTAAATTGAAGTCAGGTTTGGAATTTCACCTCTGGTGATGTCACGTTAGTTTTTTAAAAAGTTCTAGATTTTAAAACATTTTGGATTTCGGAGTTTCAGATAGGGGATAAAATATGTGAAATAATGAAAAGAGTAATAGGTTGATATTACTTCAAGCATTGTAAATCGGAAGTAATGGTTATCCTTGGTCCAATGGACATAAAATATGGTAGGGAAACACAGCATACAAAGGGTCCGAAAATTATAAACAATACATTGATCAGATATTAACACAATAATGAGTTGAAAGTCATTAATTAGTCCTTTATTAGAATATTGCACATCAGGAATTTGAAGGAGCATTCAGAGATTCTTGTCTGGGTGTCTGATAACAAATTAATGGCTTTTAACTTCATTATTTAGGAGCCTTTGCATGCTGTAATAACTACTATATTTTACATCAGCAGAGCCAAGGATTACCTTTACCTCAAATTTACAAAGCCTAGACTTATATCAACAGAACATCATTAATCTTGGTTTTATAGTAAGTTCCCTGGTTCAAAAGCAATAATCAAGTTTAATGTTTCATAATTTACCTTTGCCAACAAAGTCGGAAATGGGGTGAATATTTAAGCCGGGGTTCTGTATTTTTCTTCAGCTCGTCAGTGCAGAGTCAATCCTTGAATATATAGACCAGGGTTTCTCAACTTTTTTGGCACTACCGCCCATTTTCTCGTGGACAATTTCATCACTGCCCGCCTTTATGGTAAATAATCGAAAGGATGCTGAAAAGTTTTTAACTTTTAAAAAGACTCTGAATTTTTGAAATGAGGTATTATTATTATTTCTATTGATATTCGGACCATCCTCATCTTGGTTGTTTTTAATACAACGTTTCGGCCGTTGCACTCTATGGCCTTCATCAGGTATCATCACATAGCGTAGTGGTTACAGCATCAGACAAATTACTGCAAAGTAATCTGATGGTTCTAGGTTCGATCCTAGTGTGAGACAATATAACAATACTACTAATGCTAAGAGGGGAGTACGGTCAATATACCCCTGTCAGATAAATAAAGGGTTCGGTTCGTTACTTCCCCACACCTACCAGATGATACCTGATGAAGGCCGTAGAGTGCAACGGCCGAAACATTGTATGAAAAACAACCAAGATGAGGATGGTCCGAATATAAATAAATTTTAAAAAAACAATAGAAATAAACATCTTTCACTGTTTCTTCAATGGATGTGATGTAAAGTAGTGACATCAAATATTTGGTGCACACACAAACTATTCTAGGTATCATCAATGCAATCCCTACATTTGTTGAGACGCAGCTGGTGCAGACAAGTTTGATTTTCATAATGTGCAACATAACCATACTACTTTATGAATTAATGATAGAAAATGTCGCTGTTAACTCATTTTTCTTCATCAGTTATTGACTTCAATATTCAGAATCCTCTGCTGCCCACTAAAATTTCTGAATGCCTTCCATTTTTTTGCTCAGTTGCACACCACCAAACCCATGAGTTGAAATCCCCCACCGCTGAATGATATCACCCAGATTGAGATATCCTGCTATAGTTAGAGTGGTTCAGTACGAGACAAATGTAACTGCAGAGAAGATGGGTCAGGTGAATATGAACAGTGCTCTAAAGCTTCATAGTGCCTTGGTTTTGTTAAAGTGACCCAGTATTAGTTAGTCATGGGGTCTCAGACAACGGGTAACAAACCATTCTGTTGAATGATAATTTTAACCCTTTCATCCTATAAGGGTAATATTTCATGATGTACAATGCTATCTGCCATGAGACTGACCTATATATATGTATGTATACATTTTTATGTATATGTATAAAATTAATATGAATTAAAAAAACTAGTTATTATAATGAAAAATTATTTATAACTATGAGTATAAAATTTTCCAATTTTTATATTTACATAATGTTATCAGCTGGTTATTTTCGTCTAAAAGACCCTGTCCAAAAGTTATCACAATAAGCAGCATCCTCCTTTCTCTTTCTCCCTATGTATATATGTATGTGTGTATGTGTGTGGTGTCCTGTGTATAATTCCCTTTCCACTAGTTGTAGGTGCAACAATGTAAGTATGCAGTGTCTTGGAGTTATCTCCCTTGCACTTGATAAATTGGTAAAAATCAACTAAACACAAAGTTACTTCCCTTGTACTGTTACAAAAAGGGACAGATTTATGAGACACCCTGTACATACATGAATGTACACAACACTGTAAATATTTATATACATGTATAGTCTGTAAAATCTGCAATAACTAATGATCTTACAACTTGGACTGAAATTCATTTGTCTTTGCATTCATTCATTCATCTATCCTACCATGTGTGCACCCTGCAAGTGAGTCACCAAAACTTCCCTTCCCCTTTTCTACAGA
Source organism: Thysanoteuthis rhombus (assembly GCA_963457665.1). Classification (NCBI taxonomy): domain Eukaryota; kingdom Metazoa; phylum Mollusca; class Cephalopoda; order Oegopsida; family Thysanoteuthidae; genus Thysanoteuthis; species Thysanoteuthis major. The sequence continues at coordinate 10,260,609 of OY735214.1, forward strand.
AATTATTTTTGTTCAAACATTTATCTATTCACCCACATATTCACTATGCAAGGTAGTTGTCCAAATCTTTAGAAAAACATTTTTACCAAGAAAGCAAAAAATTTAGAAAAAAGGAAAAAATGGTTACCCTGGCTCTTAGTAAAAGGCACTCAGAATGTCAATATGTTTTATGCAGAAATTATAAGTGAATTTATTTTGAGAGGATCTTCAGTTTCTCAACATCGTGCAGTTTCGGGAAATTAAAATATAGTTTCACATCAAATAACAGATTATGAACAATGATTTAAAATACATTTTCATTCTTGTTTGAATTTTGACAGGGTGTAATAATCATTATGCATGATATGGTCGGACTATTTTCCTTGTCTGTTTGTCTATATTTTCACAATGTTTCAGACACTTTCGTCAGTTTCTGATTCACCAATTGTTCTGCCTATTATTTCACATACTTTCTTCAGTCAAACCAATTAGCCAACCGAACATTGATATCAATAGGATCTGGAAGCCTCTCATTATAAGAGACTTCTCAAAAAAAAGCAAAAAAAATGACCCAATACAAGGGAGGAAACTTGGAAGAACCCTTAATAATACAACCTGAATGTAAAAAAAAAACAACAGATATAGCGTGTCCTGTCTAATCAAGCATGTACTCTGATTAGTGATTCCATGTTCTTGAACCAAAAACACCCAATGACTGCTGGAGGGTTAATGGCTGGAATTTTATGAAAAAATTAACACGTACATAATGAAAATAGTCAAACAATATACAAAATTCATTTTAAAAACTATGCTTCTCAATGTCCCTCTGATTTTTTAAATCTTCCCTCTTGGATGAAAAGTACATTGTTACTCAAACTATTGCCTCTTTTGGACCAGCAAAGTTTTTTACCAATGTTTCAGGGACTGATATTATGTCTGTGCTAAATTATGATTTAAACTTGAACAAAATACTAATCAATCATTCGTAGTCATGTCAATCTTTATTGGGAAAAGATAGTGAATATATTAAAAGTCGGCCATTTTTTCTTTGAATCAATATTTATTAAAGAAAAAAGATGAGATACAATATTGCAAAACAAATAGAAAATACTAATATGAGTGAAAATATCAAAAAACGTTTGTTAACAAGCCTGTCTGCTGCTCAACTTAAACTTCCATTCCGACTGAAGATGATTAATTCACTTCTGTATTATATATATAATAATTTAAAAAAATGATGAAAATGTATTTTTTTTGTATAAATGTATTCATTTATTAGATAGAAATATGCCCATGTTTATCTGTGCAATAAATTTTCAGTAATATCTCAGACATGAAAATTTAGCTCAGTCAGTAAGACAGTCTCCTGGCAATCAGTTTGTTTGAGAGTTCGAATCACGGTTGGGATACGTGGATTTCACATATCAGTTCATGCCCCTAATATTGATGAGGATTGTTCTTATCGTTGTTATGGTTTACAACGTGTTTTCAACTTTTTGGGAGTCACCGCCAACCTATATCATGAACATTCAAAAGGAAACCCCAAATTTTTTTGCTCTCATAAAACTATTAAAATGAACAATTTCCACGTTAGAAGATACTTTGATGAAAGTAATTCAAATCAGTAACAAATATTTGGCACACACATACCATAGTGATCAAGAGTGTCACACACACACACACACACACATATATATATATATATATATATATACATATATATTTACATATATATTTACATATATATATATATATATACATATATATATATATATATATACATATATATTTACATATATATATATATATAAATATATTTACATATATATATATATATATATATATATATAATGTGTACTGTAGAAAGTGAGACAGACTCGGGAGTAAGGTGTTTAGAGGTAAGGTTTAATAATCCTTAGATGTGAATTGTCCAGACATGTTTCGGGATTCTTCCCATCTTCAGTGGAGTGTGCTGTGTTATATATACATATATATATATATATATATATATATATATATATATATATATATATAATGTGTACTGTAGAGAGTGAGACAGACTCGGGAGTAAGGTGTTTAGAGGTAAGGTTTATTAATCCTTAGATGTGAATTGCCCAGACATGTTTCGGGATTCTTCCCATCTTCAGTGGAGTGTGCTGTGTTATATATACATATATATACATATATATATATATATATATATATATATATATATATATATATATATATATATATATATTATGTAGGTAGGTATGTGATATATATATATATATATATATATATATATATCACATACCTACCTGAAGTGAGTGTAGTACATACATATGAATACCTACCCAAACATTTACACATTACTCTACACACTCACATAATGTGTCATATCACAGAGCTGCTTAGTGAATCGATGATAGGAATTGTTGCTTTTGATTCTTTTTAATGTTAATTACGACATGGATCCCCAGAGATCACATGCGCAACTGAGACCGGCAGAGTACTAAATGAAGAGAGGACCTAGACAAATTCAGAAAGTACTGGCCCCGCGACACCCACGATAGAGAAGTGTGGTGAATCCTGGGGAAGGTGTATGTCTAAGGACGGACGTTAAGAGGAAGAGGAGGAGGAGGAGGAGGAGGAGGAGGAGGAGGAGGAGGAGGAGGAGGAGGAGGAGGGTGATCATCATCATCATCATCATCATCATCATCATCATCATCATCATCATCATCATCATCATCATCATTAACAATAACATCGAAATGCCCATGATTTTCTGCACAGTTGCTTACTGTACACCTGAGAGTTTCAAATCACCTGTAGGTTGTCATCTTACCGAATTTTGGCTTAATTGAAGACAATTCCACCTGTGATTGAGAAGGAATTGATTTACGTTTAGTTATATATTTACCTGCATTAATAAGTCACAAAAGACTGCACGAATATCAGGAATGATCATCTGAAAAAAAAAAATGGATTTTTCGTCTAGAATTAGCTGAAAAAAAATACCAGCATATGATTTGGCCATCGTTGGTCCTTGGATGACCACAGAGACACAATAAATCACTTATTTGAAAAAACAAAACTAAAAAGATATTTTTTAATGGTACCAAGCTGTGTACTCCCGCAAATTTTCCTGGTTGTAGCCCTCAAAATGTGAACAGGAGCACTTGGAAACACACATATTCACTCATAGACACATAGACACGAATACTCAAAGAGAGAAGAATCTGTAGGTTGGTTGGTTGGTCAAGTCATCTGTGGGGCTACTGTGATAGAATATTTGAAGGAAATTTTTTCATCTTGATGAGGAAAAGCTTCAGTTTCTCTATCTAAAAAAAAACGGCCCAGGTGTGACCATAAAAAACGTCATCTAGTAATATATTTCATTAACTTCACAGAAGATTGTTACAGCCAAATTATGTTAGACACACTGATTCTTGTAATACCAACAAAGTCAAGATGGGCGACTGTCTGGGAATATCAAGTGTCGTAAGTGGCTGGGGGTTATGTAGAGATAAGAAAGAAATGTCGTGGATGAATAAAGCTTTAAATTTAAGGATGAATGACATGGGAATAGTTTTGAAAATTGTACACTTTGGTCAGATCTACAATGATACCTGACTTATAACTGCTTCAGTATTGCACTCTTTATAATAGATAATTGTCCAAAAAAAATAGATCTTTTATCTAAAATTATCTTTAAAAAATAGATTTTTCATCTAAAATTATCTTTAAAAAATAGATTTTTCATCTAAAATTATCTTTAAAAAATAGATTTTTCATCTAAAATTATCTTTAAAAAATAGATTTTTCATCTAAAATTATCTTTAAAAAATAGATTTTTCATCTAAAATTATCTAAACAAAATACCAACAGAAGATTTTGGAACTGTTGGTCCCAAAATGACCATAGAGACGCAATAAATCACACGTTTGAAAAAGCAGAATGAACAAAATATAAAATATAACATTAGATATATTTAAAATGATTGCTGGCACAATCTCTATTTATAATGTTTTGTTTAGCACAGCATTTGTCAGGAATGTATATATATATCAAGCACGAAAATAGAATGTGTCAGTCATTCAGTGCAGATGTCAGACGTTAAGAGGTTCTTTATCCAGTTTCAGTTATGTCCCTTTGACAGTTCATCGGGACGAAATAGGCAGCAATGACACTCACAGTGTATATGAGACCTGGAAAATAAAACAAAATGTTGCAGGAAAAAATCACTTTTCATTCAATATGATGCTCATAAGGACAAGTAACCCCCTCCCCCACATTCGGGCAAAATATATTTAATTTTAAAAAATTAGTGCAATTTGGCGAAACTGAAAATTTTGGGGCAAATCAAGCCTTTTGCCCTCCTTATAGAGAAAGAGTTCTTATATGCTTCTGATGATACTTCTCTCTTTCTCTCTCCCTCTCTCTTCCTCCCAGTACTGTATTAACCATGAGGTATAGGCCTCAGGCCCCAGACTCGAAGAGGCCTAGGCGTATTCACAAGGGCTCCATGTAGGCCATAAGATTTTTAAAAAATTTTTTTCTTTTTTTCAAATTTAACCCTTTAGCTAGGATGGTCAGTTCGATCAGATTCTATAGTAACAATCAATTTTTTCATTTCTTTTTCAGGTCATTTTTAACTATGTATATGTGTGTGTGTGTGTGTGTATGTGTGTGTGTGTGTGTGTAAGAAAGTGTAAGTGTATACTATGCTGAATTGGTGAAATTGCCTGATTGGCAAAGTTTTTACTTTTTTGGCAAATAATGAATGCATAGTTATAATTTGATCAAAAGTTTATTTAATCAAAGCAACAATTCTTTACAACTATTCAAAAATTATTGAACACACACACACACACACACACACACACATATATATATATATATATATATATATATATATATATATATATATATACAGTGGGACGGGCTTCAAGTTGACATGTGCCTCAGACCCCTATTGAGTTTAATCAAGCTCTGCTTACACACCACATACCTACATACATAACAATCATTTTATGTGCCCATTTTATACATATACATGGATACAGAATTCAAGTAAATATCAGCATATATATATGATTTATATATATATATATATACATATATATATATGTATGAGTATATGAGGGTTGTGGGACAAAACCCACACCGCGAAAAACCCTGCACATAATGAGCAAAGACGGACAAAAAAACAAACTTTTAGTGATTTGTGACAGTAGTTTTTTTTTACTTTGTTTCATATTCTAAATCCTGTATATTTTGGTGGATAAGGCCACCTTCAGATAAGACCAGATCCCAATTTCAGTCTGAATTTGACAGTTTTTAGCTCACTATTCAAGTTCAGTTTTTGTGTGTGGCTTATACATGTGATGTCGTCGACCAAGACTTCAAGTGCAGCATCTGTCCAGATAAAATCATGCTAAACCATCCTTACCAAAGGTTATGACAAGAAGCTTCAATTTCAAACAGTCACTGAGTTTGTATCACATTTTGCTCTTGTGGGAGTGCAAGTAAATAGGGTCACTGAGTTTAGAAAACACTTCTTCACAAACAGATCCGCTTCTCTCTGGAACAAGCTATCAGATGCCACAATCTCTTCTCCAAACGTAAATATATTTGAATCAAATCTCACAAAAAATCTTGGAAACCGAATGTTTGAATATGTATTTTCAAACTAAATAATAAACCTCTGTAGGACTCCATAGGTTGACCTTACTAACCTAATATTGTCTTGTTGAGACACAAATTTGGATACAAATATCACATGGCCCAATTTTAAGGGGCTGGGGGTTGGGAAATGCTCCAAGTGTTGTTTTGTACCCTGAAATATACGTTAAATATTTTTTATTGAATAGTTTTCCATTAGGTTTTGTCCTTGGGGGCCCCATGTGTGAGATAGAGAGATTTTGAGACATGAAGAATAAGAGAAACTTAGTGTAATTTGAGTGGTGGGTGATTTTGTTGATATTTCGATGTTCATTTGCATCATATTCATTTTCAGAATTGCTTTTATTACTCTGGCCAATGAAGTTGAAAGAGGTATATATATTAACTCATGTTGGTTTGTTTGTCCACACAATATCCCCAAAAGTTCTCAATGAATTTCAATGACATTATGTGGAAAGATGGACCATAGGCTAAGGAAAAAGTGACAAAATTCATGCATCAAGACAGTAGTCCGAAATATGGAAACCATTCATGTATGTCCGATTGTCAACACAATGTCTCTAAAAGTTCTCACTTAATTTCAATGACATTTTGTCGACAGGTGAATCACGGGCGAAGGAAGAATTGATTGCATTTTGGGACAAAAAGGGGAAAATCAAAACCGACACAGTTACCTCCCCTGTATCATAGCTATATATGATTTTTCATTCAATCTTTAGTTTGTTATCAGTGTTGGCAGAGGCCTGTGCTCTCCAAATACTTTTTATTGATCTTATGAAATTCCTTGATATTTCAGTAATATCTTGAAATCCCCAGTTTTACAACCAGTGTAGTAATTAGTAACAAGCTTGTGATACTAACTATCTCTAGTGTAACGAATTTGATCAACACAGGGTGCCTCACTACTGCGTCCTTGTGTCAAACTAAGCCATGAACACACTGTAAATACTGAAGCAGAATATACGTGATATTTATGAACTTCAGCCGGTAATGCTGACTATTACAACTGCAAAGAGCTTGATCATCATTATTGTGGCCTTGTGTCAAACTAAGCTAGATTTAGTGAATATCACATATATTCTATGTTGGTGTTTACATCTGGGTTCTACAAACACTGTCAATTGCTACCCAGTTTTATTTTACACAATAAACTCACAACCCACTGACACGTATTATGTACTAATGCATAGTACTATTGCCCTCTTCTTACATAGACAGAAACGTAATATGATATATGATTTTTTACCACTATAATACATACAAACATATATATATATATATGTATATATATATATATATATATATATATATATATATATATAGGCACGTGTAAAATGTTCATATATGCATTTTAATGAAGTATGATTGAATTCTGACTTGTTTAACAAATTATTGATGACAAAGGTTATAAGAAGATTATTGAATGACTTTAGAATGTTTATGTGTGTTTTTGTTAGTTTAAAGGTTTTCGTATTCCATTTTGTCTACAGGCTTGAGATTTAGCATCACTACTCCACCAGACCCCTTCCAAAAATTTTTTTTTTTTTAATTTTTCACAAAAAATAGTTGTTTTGACCTTTTGGGGGCTTTATTCTGACTGGTTTATTAGTAATTTCTAGATTTAAGAAATTTTTTTTCTTCTTTAGGCTTGGTTTTGATCGGTTTAATAATGAGATCAAGATTATCCAGAATTTGGATGTTTTTTTTGCTCTATTTTAGATGTTTTCCAGTGGAAAACGTCACTGATATCACAAATAGAATTTATTCTGACCATATTCATTCTTTGATGGGATTTTTTTTTTACATGACTTTTAATTTTGATGCTACAGTTGTTCCATTATTGACTGTTATGATGAGTTTTATGCATATGAATATTTCAAATCTCAATTAATCTATTGTCACCAATATTTTTTTCACCCTTTATTTGTTAATTTATTTAAATAAACCTGCAACCTAGCCCAGTAATGGGTCAGTATATATGTATATGTTTAGGGTCATCCAAGTATTGTTGGCCTCAGTGTAAAACCTCTGTAATATGTTTGGAAAGCCTGAGACTATAAATCACTATGGTCAGGACCTATATTTGAAGAACCTTGATTTGCTGTGTATATATGGCTTAGGTTGACACAAGGCCTCAGTAGAGGAGTGACTCTTGGAAATAATTTGCTTATGACAGTGGTCTTGAAACTGTGGTCCATGAACCCCTGGAGCCCATCAAATAATGGTTGGGGTCTGCAGTTGAAAACTCAGATTGAGACTATGAATTTAAAATTAGGCTTACTGAGCTCAACAACTTGTGAGAAGGCTTTCCGTGCCTTTGAAAAAATAAACAATGACACCGACTTGGATATGATGAATTGATATGTCAAATATTGAACCTGACATTGCGAATCTTGTGACAGAGAAATATCATCAATTGCCATAAGTGTATTGGAAATCCTTGGTTAAGGGGGAAGAGGACTTGATTTGCTAAAAATCTGATATGGCTTAGCACGAATTATACTGATTTGCCTGAAATTCAACACTGTTTTGTCAGATTCTGGGGGAACTTGACTTCAACTGGCTAGCAAATCTATGTCCATTGTACAGTTATCTGGAAACATCATTATTGTTCAGAGACCTGTATCATATATTACGATTCTAGCCTGTCTTTTGTTTATATCTTGTAACTGAGATCTGACAATATAAGAGTGTATCATGGCCCCTACCCAGACAAGTATATGAGGGAATCTTAAAAGGAAAGGTATGTCATCAATTTAGAAGGCAAGTACAATGGTAAATCTCATAATGAATGAGTTTTATAATTGAATTCCACACAGCAAGAGGTCCCAATTGCCAAAAAAATTGCTTAGCAAGAGTTTGTGAGAAATTAAAAAAAATCTGAAATTATCTAGATTTCATTTATAATTATATAGAATTTATATCTAGTATCTAGGTGTTTTGGGGGGGGGGGACAGAGAGACAGAAAGTCATTTCATAAATTATAATAAAATTATTTATTCATTACATTACTTAAATGTTCATTTGTATTTATACATTATTTATAAAAATAATTATTACATCATACATTATTTACAAGGCTAATTCTTTATTGAAAAATATTTCAGGGTTCAAATATTTTTATTCGGAACAAATTACTGAAATCCCATAACTTTGATTATTCTCTTGATAAATTTTCATCTTATGAGATGTTTATTTGTTTATTTCATGATTCATGTTTGTTTTTATCTTCACATTATTTAAGAAGTAATTAATAGAGTTTATATTAAACAACCATAGCCACCAAATATGGCAAAGGGTTCTATCCCCTTTTATGTATGCATGTGTTGGTGTGTTCCAGCACTCCTGGCCATACTATTTTGTCACAGACTTGAAGAATTGGCATCAGTCCTCCACTAGACCCATTCTAAAAATATTTTTTTGTTCTTTCTTATTTTGGTGGGTTTATTAATAACAACTAAATTCTCCGGCAGTGAGTAAATTGCATTGATGAAAATAAAGAATAAGTCTAGGATGAGATTTGAACCAATATCCCTAATACCAATTGAGCTACTAAGACTCAACCTGGGGCAGAAGTCCAAATAACACAATCAAACCTATCATCCACAAAATTCTTTTTCGATTGGTGAAAATTTACAATATAACTATACTGTTGAACTGAACCCTCTCTTCCTGCCCATCATACAAAAATACAGTCGAAGCAATTTAATTACTTGACTTCATTTCATTGAAAAAATTATTTTTTTAAAACAAAATTATTATTCTAATTTTGGTGAGGGTTCTATTTAAGATGTATTTATACTGCTCAACTGGACTCTCTGTTTTCATCCATCATATGAAACTATGGCTTGGAAGTATTGTGGTTCGTTCCCTTTACTTCATAGTATTATTTCCAAAATAAAAAATTTTATTTTGTTGGCAGGGATTCTATTTACTGTCTAAGGATACCGCTCATCTGGACCTTCAGTTTCCATCAGTTGTCCGAAAATACAGCTATGAAGTAATTGGGATACTTGCATTCAATTTATTGAAGAAATCATTTTCCCCAAACAAAATTTTTTTAAGGGTGGGTCCTATTTACAGTGTATCTATACTGTTGAACTGGACCTTGTCTTTTTGTCCATCATACAAAACTACAGTGTTGAAGTATTCTGATCATTTTTCTTTGCTTCATTTAGAAATCATTTTTTTTTTAAAAACGGAATTTGGGCTGGATATTCACAATGTTGCTATAATGCTGCATGAAGAGCAAAAACAATTCCTTGACTCACAAACCTAATCATGTTGCGGCTTATCTAATTAATTCCTAATTCTACAAGACAATTAATTCCTAATTACACATTATTAATTACTAATTTTATCATTGATTCCATTGTAACTAATGCTTAAGTCATTAACTATAAATGTGATGTGATGATTGCGTTGTCATCAATAAATTTCAGACAATTAAGAAAATACAAAAATTTCAACTAAAGTCTCTTAAGTTCATGAATCAGAATTTGTTTCTTTATAGACATTTTCTTTGATTTGAAACTGTAAATGTTAGAAAATTTCTAAATTTATCCATATATTATTGTACCTTTTCAACACCTAATCTTGTCTTATTTATAGTAAGGGGGGCACCGGATTCTTTTGAGCCATTTAGGTGGGGCATAAAGCAGAATTGTCGAGAACCACTGGCAGGGTTAGATTGGAGAACTGAAAGGGCCAAACACCAAAAAAAGGTCCACTGACGTAGACTATGATTCTGGGGCGCAATTTGTCTAGCTTGTCACACCATCTTACTTTCTGTCAGCTGCGATTTTGCATACGATGGGATCCATGTTGTGAGTTGTGATGTCCAGCAGTTGTCAGACATATTTGCAATGTGTCCAGTCCATTGCCATTTGACTTTTCTAATGGATTCTATGATACCATGGACTCCTGTCTTTTCTCTAATATATTGTACTGTCTTTTGATCTCTCCATGTGATGTTGAGCATGAATCTCATGTGCACCTTACATGGTTCTCAGTTTGAGGGTCAATCTTTTGGTTAGGTTCCATGTTTCAGCTCCATTGTTGACTATCGGTTGGATACATTGGTTGTAGACTCTTCTTTTTAAAACTAATAGGATTTCCAAAAGAAATGATTATAAAAAGAGCATCATTAAGGGTCTCCAAAGTTTGAACTAAGAATGTAAACTTCTCCACAATAATTGTGGTGTTTGCTGTTTCCATGTTCATTATTCCTTTGGGGTTGAGGGTATGCAATATAGATTTTCCCATCATTCAATTATATCTCATGAACTTAGATTTTGACGTGAGAGTTTAGAAATTTTGCTCAGAGCATCCCAAAGGTCTGTTCTTTCAATATGTACTGTTTTATAGGCCTATTCTGATTAGGTATGGAGCTTATTGTCAACGCATACACATAATCAAACACGGGTCCAATTTAGAAGAAGAAACAGCGTGGCCTTTGCACAAGTCTGCTACCTCTCAACTAAACGACTTACGTCCAGCTCAAAAGATGAATTGGGAGCACCACCCTTAAATATTCCAGTCAACTTTGAACATTCTTCTACTTGTAAAAGAAATACCCGCTTTTTCTTTTCACAGAGATGATCCGCCTCTCCTCTATGTTTTCTTCACTGTCCACAAAGTATTTATACAAATAATAATCTTGTTTCTATGAAAAATTTCATGGCTGGAATACAAAATTAGCCAACCGCAGACTTAGCTAAAAAATAGTTTCATTGCAAACATATCGATTTAATGAACTGAAAATTTCTTTTAATAAAAACTCGTGAAGCTCAAATAGTTTTACACATAATATCAAACATTTAAAAAGTTTGGAGAAATAATTCAAAACATTTTGAATATCAAAAATGTATAAGTTATCGACTATTTCAGCACAGATTTACACCTGAAAAGATTCCACCTGGTTTCCTAATTTTAAGGTTTAATGGAAAACATCGCCATTTAGGTTAGTATGACCAGCTTAGAAACAATTTCATGCCTTCGTTGGATAAGTTATCATGGTGAGGTTAGTTTGTTGAGCAAAAAATTATCATAAAAATGTCTTCCAGTCTTTTGATAGCCAATGGATACTTCTTTGATAGAAATGTAAAACAATTTTTAAAATAGTCAAAAACCTATTTTCATGTCGGGGGAGCCAGATTTAAGGCTGCTAGATATATTAGCCCCCTAACATGTAAATAACCAGAATAGATCTAAGGAAATAAATCCTGGTAAGTTGCATGTTTGTTGCTTAAGCTCATGAACAAGGTTAGTACACAGTTAGTTGGATTGTTATCAAAGCACAGAAATAAGAACAAACAAAGAGATTAACAACAGTGCCAGGTTTTAATTCATGAGTGAATTAAAATAAATGAGGACCGGAGTTTCTGCAGACACGGATATATGGAGGAATCTACCAGGATAAAGATGTAGAGGTAGGAAGGATGAAGGAAAAGGAATGTCATTAAGTAAGTGTGAGATACAGTCTAAAGAATGTCCGTCAGTATGGTCATTCTAGTTATAGCCACTATGAAGTTATCTTAAGAAGTCCGACCTAACTACGATGAGAGTGCTTAACTTGGATAGGATGTATTCTTGAGATGAATATGTGATGATGCGTGTATAGAAAGAAAGTGTGTATAAAAACTATACAAACTATCCTAACTAAAGAGAGAGAGAAGAGACAAGCTTACTTCGAGGCTGTCGGAACACAGAGAGAGAGAGAGAGAGAGATTTACCGCCACAGTTTAAATATCGTAAAGATAAGAATCTGCTATCTGATTGGCAGTTCTGTGTGACGTCAAAAAGGGGAACAAGGAATTTACTGTTTCTACAGAGATATAGGGGTTAGAACTAGATCCTTTCCAAAGGGCAGATAACTCCGTATATGAATCATTTTCTTTGCTTGAAAGGTGGGCACTACACTATTTTAAGTACTCAAAATTTTATTTCTTTCCTTAAGATTAACTTGATGCTCATTATGTATGATATGGTCGGACTATATACCTCAGCCATGTTTTTGTAACATTCCGGCCGTGTATTCTTTGACCTTTGTCAATTGTTGTTGGTTCTTGAATGTGTAATCACTATACAGAGAGCACACTTGATTTGACTAGACATGTATATCCGAAGGTCGGAGGGTACACAGCTGAAATGTTGTGAGTAGATGAATATGTAGACGAGGAAAACAGTCTGACCATATCACGCATAATGATTGATAACAAAATTCAGATGAGATTTAACTTTATGCAATTTCCCTGCAATAGAACCCAAAATATTTGAATCATTATTATATGTTTAAAATTATTTTTCAAAATGGCCGCCAGATGTCCCTAATATAAAGAAAGCCGTGTTCAACTCATATTGCACAAACATATAAAAGGAGAAATGTCTGGATGTTGAGGGCAGGAAAATAAGAATTTTGTCCCAGAAACTGTCAGCCAAAGCTGTCAAAATAAGTTTCTTCAGTTTTTAAGTGGGTCTGACATAAGATCACCAACGTAAAGCCTAGTCATTACCTAGATGGATGACTGCCGGAAAATACCAGTTGCCATGTGATAAGTCCTACTAAAGACTCAAAAAATGGTACTCAACACCTCTCTGCTAAAGAGTAGGAATGAGGATAAGTGGTTGTTGAATCAGGGATAGGAGTCACACTTACCCCTATCCAAAAGGATAAAAACGATATGAAAAAGGAGCCTTTGGGTCACCTCCAACAACAGTCAACCATTTATTTTATTAATTTATTATAAACATTCAAAAGCCCTCAAGTCTAGCTGATGAAAAGCCTCAAGAATAAAAAACACCATCTTTTAACTTTTTAGTGGAATATTGTTAAAATCATTATAAGTATAAATTAGGATGTCTGTTTCTGTGTGTTTGTTTGCTTCTGTATTTTGGGGCACAAAACTAAGAAGAACCAACATGACAGACTCAGACCCCCACTCATGCTAACCCCTCCATTCTGTGTTGTACGCTTATCTTTTTGTCATCCCAGACTTCAGAACCTTACCTTCTCATCCACACTCTCTTCAAAGAGATTGGAATAGAAATTAGGACTCATTGCTAGACAGTTTGGAACAGTCCATTTTCCTCCTTTTCAGGCATTCTTGTGTGGGTTTAGATGTGTTCTTTGGATATTATTGTACTGGAATACCCATGATCTTCAGGACAAACCTAGTTTTCTTTCACTGGGTTGCACATTTTACTCTAAAATCCCTTGGCATTCCTCTAACTGCATTTACAATCCTTTGAGCAACATTTGACCATTTTTTTGTACCATCTGTTATTCCTTCTATGTGTCCTTCCCATCTCCATTTTTCTCTCCTAATCAATTCCATGATATCTTTTACTGTTCTCAGATCCATGTCAACTGCTATCTATCACCCAGAGTTATTCCTGGCATTGCTCATTCCATTGACTTTAGAACGATTTCTGAGTTTGTTTTTCAAGCGAAGTTGGTAATTTCCATCTTTCACACCTGAACGTCATCGCTGGTGTTATACATTCACCGTTCTCTTAACACTTCAAGCATATCAACTTTTTTTCTTATAATAGTTTGGTCAAATCAGTACCCACCCCTGTTCCATCAAATGCAAAAATGTCTGTAATGAATCGAATGACTGAGTGTTGATGTCATGACCATAATTCCAGTTCCAGAAAAACAATGTTTTTACGCAGAGAAAATTGTTTCTTTTTATTCTTTCATGTCAATTTCTCCATTGTTTCAACTGCAATTAGGCACAGTTTGTCAGTATAGGTCAGTCAGTTTATACTTGATAAGTTTCAGTCATTTTTATTGATTCTTCATTCATTTTTTTTCGCTCGCAAACTCCAAACAGCTATGGCTAATCTATTAAACAAATTTTTTTTTATCTCAACTAATTTTACAAGCTTTCAATCAATAAGATCTTAGTTTCTTCTTGAAATATGTCAGAGAAAAACTCATTTTTTAAGTTTTTTGGAGGAGATGTATTTACAGTGTAATTATAATGAAATACTCAGATGACTTCACACATTGCCACTCCATTTTCTCTTGAAAGAACTCAACTATACAAGGGCAGATAATCAATTTTCTCTTCATTTCAGAATCAGTGAGCCATTAAATAAACCGTGAAGTTTAGAGAAACGATTATATCATTGCATGTAGCAATTGGATAATTAGATCTTTGTTCACTGTGTGAATTTAAAAAAAGATTGAAAATTTTTTAAGATTGATATAAAAAATAAGTATATAAATAATTACAGACAAATTACCTTTTAGCCTAATTTCTCTGTGTGGAGTTTTTGTAACTTTTTGAAGTTATACATTTGACAAGGGCTGGAGAATGAATCAGCCGAAATGTTATATTGAACATCAAAGATAGGAAGAAGAGGTTCCATTGTTCAAACAAAGGTTCATGTTATTGAGTCAATAACTCTTCTCAAAGTTATAGACAATATGTAATCATTTGTTTCTTACAATCATAATTGTGTACCTACCTTTTTTACATCTCATTCGTTCTTATAAAATTTCTAAATACAGTTTTCTAGTAATATAAAATATACTTTGAATAGACAATGAACACATTTTTCCTTTTATTTTTCTTATTATTTCAAGTGTTTATTTTTATTTTGGCATTTCATAATGTTCTTTAAAAAACGTATGTTTTTAAACCAAAGGATGATTAGGACATAGAAGCTTCTAGATTATGAGAATAAGATGACTGTTTTGATTTCCAGTAATTGGCTACATGAGTTGAACGTCGTTCAGAGGGGCATCTACCCTAAACACTTGGAACCATGAAAACACCCAGCCAAAAACACAAGATGAACCAAGGGAGATAACTCTTTTCGAATTAGGCAGAAAATATTTTTCACCAATGACTTAAACCAATAATTCTGGACATGGGGCGTTTACCCAACAAATGGGCAATTTCAATTTATTGAGGTGGGGGTGGCAATTGGGAGTTTTGATGCAAAGAGTAAAAAGCGTTCTGTGACTAAAAACTTAATCACATTAAGGCTCAACTGATTAATTCCTAATAACACAATACTATTAATTATTAATTTTACTACAGATTTCAGAAGTAACTTATGCCCAATGCATTAACTTCGTGAAATATAAACTTGATTAAGTAATGTGTCATCATTACTGGATTTCATACAATGAAAAATTACAATTTTAGTAATTTTAGTAAATGCCCAAAAGTACATATATTATCATTAATTTTTTTTAACATAGAATTTGTTTCTTTACAGATATTCTCCTTGATTATAACCCTTAAGTTTGGTAAATTTCTGAATTTAAATTCATATCATTATACCTTTTTAACAACAAGTTTGTTTTACTATACAGGGTGGAAGAAAGGTTGAGAAGGGATTCAAAACAATCATAACTTTTTCTATTTTAATATTTTTTGATTTCTCTTTTCTTGGATATCTATAAAGTGACCCTTAGGAATTCATCACGGAAATATACACAACTGAGCAATGAACTATGATAAGAGATTTTTCATTTTAAATACCTTATTCTTCTTATTTGAATATGTGGACAGCACATTTTTAACCCACGATACGTCATTTGTTAGCATGCTTTCAAGAATTAAATTCCATAACAGACTCTTTGAACAAAGACATAATCTTACAATCCTCTCACAAAAATAGATGTATCACTTATGTTGTTTATTACTTGAATAAAAATGACATTATTATCAATATTCACCTCTTTGTCAAATGATTCATTGGACCGTGGACATCTTTTGAATTATAAATTTACTTGTTTGTACACGTATGGTTACGCCTACCCCACAACACAAAGAATCTTTAAAACATAAGAAGTAGGCATAGTATCCTAATATTGTCAAACTTCAGTCCAGGTAAGAGTTGACTATTTTCTTCCTGTAACAAGAACAATACTCACTGATTAGCATTTTGCTACAGAACTAAATGAAACAAATATTCATTTTTCACTAATATTTACTGTCTTAGTTGGTATGTTTAACCAGGCTTCCATGAGTCAAGAGAGATGCTAGTTCAAGTCTCGCTGGGGGCTTATTCTTTGCTTCAGATCTGTGCTGTTAACTCACAGCCATGGATTGACAGCCCGAGTCAGTTATCTTCCATCACAACTTGAGATGAAGTTTACTTGTAAATTCATGAACTGCTTTAAATTGCTCCTAAACACAATGGAACAATCCGATGGTTAGAATTAACTTCTGTGAATTGAATATAGAAATAAAAAATAAAAATTGTAAATTCACTCAGAAGCGCAAAGGAAGGAATTTGATTAGAAGTAATTCACATGGTTCAAGAGATTAATTTTTTTATATGAATTCAAGAGTTTCATTAGTCATTCAATAGAAACCGTCGAACATCTTTTGGTAACATTCTGTGTTGTTAATTAAAACATTGGAAGAAGGGGTGATCAATGAACTAGTTACTTATGTCATTTTTTGTTGGGAAGTGATCGCTAAAAAAATTCTCAAAAAAAAAAAAAATGAGCATGAATGTTGCCAATTTGCCATAAACTTACATTTTAAATTGACCTCCCCCACCAAAACCTTATAGAAGGAGGGTATTTTCGAAAAAAAAAAAACAAAAAAACAAAAAACAGTAGACATAATAAGGAGTAAATATTCAAAGTTTCAGCCCTCTAGCTCTATTAGTGTGGCCTGTACAATTTCATCAGTTTTCAAGTTTCTCCGGCAGGCTATGTTGACAGTTTCTGATGTTAGTCGAAAATTATAAAAAAAATGATTAAAATAAAATAAAATTGAAAACTTTTTGTTTCAATATATTTTTATTTGATCTTTACAAAACAGCACAGATTTCAGTTCCAATATTTTCAAGTATGTAAATTCACATACATAGTTAATACATATATATATTTATTTATATATATATATATATATATAAAAATTTTGCTTTATCTACAGCATCTCACAATCAATGCTTCAGTTATATATCTTTTTGTTATTATATTCATTATTACATATATCAAGCTCATCACACAACAGGTACAATTGAGTTAGCTTGTATGATAAGTGCCCAACAAACCATTTTTCCAAAAGTCGACATTTTTGTTGTTTTTAGAGTTATGATATTCAGTTTTTATTCTTTTTATTTTGAAGCTTCAACACTCTGCAACATGATTCATGGTACGTTCAAGCTTCAGAGTAGAATTAGGAAAAACTGAACAATGAGGCTCCGAAAATAACGAAAATGTCAACTTTTTGAAAAACAAAAAAAAAAAAAATGGTTTGTTGGGCACTTATCATGTGCATCCACTCAATTATTATTTACAAAATCCATGATAGAGAGCAGGGGTCGTGAGAACGTACACAAGCAAAAGATTTTTTTCCTTGACTTCCGATGAAGCCAGCGTTTCTTAAGCACCAAATGATAAACAAAAAAAAAAAAAGAAATCAAGTTCACCTTCAGAAGGGAGCACGATCAGCCAGCACTGCTACAAATATATTTTCAGTTATAATTTAATTGTATATAAAAAAAAGAAAAAAAAACGCCATTTGACGTCTATATTTTCTGTCTGTAGAATTTTGTCAAGGGAGATAACTATTAAATGAGAGTAGTCAC
The DNA here is from genome assembly GCA_963457665.1 of Thysanoteuthis rhombus. Taxonomy (NCBI): domain Eukaryota; kingdom Metazoa; phylum Mollusca; class Cephalopoda; order Oegopsida; family Thysanoteuthidae; genus Thysanoteuthis; species Thysanoteuthis major. Next base: position 10,278,825 of record OY735214.1, read on the forward strand.
CCTTATTTATAATTCTTTTTTTTTTTTGGCAAGTTCATTCTGGTTGAACATGAAGAAAAAATGTGGGGCAACATAATTTTGATATTTTTTTTTCCAAGTTCTGAGCAGTCGCAAAATTATGCGAATACTGCCATCATTTTTCGACACAGTGAATAAACTAGCATATTCAAGATCTTTCTGTTCGTCTCCTTCTGCATTTTAATTTTACACTTTCGGTAATAACATGACAGAAATGTTAGGTAGTTTAATAAGAGGATAGGAAGAGAGAGGGCAGTAAATCAAGTAGGTTGTTTGATAGAGGGTAGGAAGAGAGACGGGAGAGAAAGATAAGGAAATCTAATCAAAGAGTAGTCAGGGAGAAGCGAGAGAAAAAAAAATCAAAATAGTTTACTGAATGGGTAGGAAGATTTTCACATATGAAAGTAATCCATACGAGTATAACAAGGGAATGAAGATTGGAAGGGATAAGGGAGAGAATCAGAAGTTACAGGCAAAGGATGAAAGAAGGATAGAGGTGTAAGATGATGTAAAATCTTGGGTTTTCAACACCTATGGAATTTCCACAGGTACAGCTAGTATAATCTTTCAAGAGTCGTAGTACATGTATATCCAAAGGTTTCTATGACTGCCGGTGAATATATGTCCCATAGATCTCTTTTAGAAGTCCACTAGGACGTATATGTCACGAAAAATAAAGTACACGAGATTCTCCAGGCTTTTACAACCGCACACAGTGCCAGCCTTGGGAAGTGCAGGGTTCAATTTGAATTTCTTCCCCTGATCAGCAGTCAAGGTCTGTTGAAAAAAAAAGAACTTTCTGTCTATGGTACAATGGAAAACAATCAAAATGTTGGCCTGAAAATTTCACAGAAATAAATTTTACACCTTCCTGAAATTGATTAACATTACTTGATTCAGGTATAATGAAAAAATTGAAAATATCAATAGTGTAAACAAACACCTTTCTTTAAGAATTCAGAAAAAAATTGATATAGTTACTGTTCATCTGCAATATGGTGTAGTGTGTATTTGACAAGGCTAGAATATACCTGGGTGCTGGGCCCAATAGGGAGCTATTAGCGCTTGGTCCAATTGGCTCAAAGCCTGCCCTGACTGCAGATAATGGCATCGTCATAATATGAAACCCTCACAGAGACAAGTTAGTACTGCACAACTCGAGGATTCCCAACCTGGGATGCAAGATGACATTTCAAGGGGTGTGATATAGATGGAAAGTATATCTTGTTTTCTTGTTTTGATATCTCTATTCCTACGACTTGATAGTTTTTACCTTGGCCTATTTGCATAACTCAGAGGTCGCCAATCTAGGCGATGTCGCCCTCTAGTGGACGATTTAAGCTTTTCAGCAGTCTTTCAAGCAATCAGCAAGAATGTTCGACATTGAGCAAAATTATTAATTAAAAGCGAGACCAAAGGAGTGTTTAGATTTTTCATGATCATATTAATTTCGTTCGAAATTTTTTCTAATAAAATTGCTCGATTTACATTTTTTACTTCATGCACCGACTCAAAACCATATTGTTTTGTGTTCATTTTGTTCACCCGCAGTACTGTATGTGGTACAAAAATAAAATAACTTCAAATTTGATATTACTTTTGTAAGGGTGGGGATAATTAATCCAACATTTCCTAGTGGCATGGGGCATAGAAAAGGTTGAGAAACCCCTTCATAACTGAATAGGAAAGACATAAATGCAATGTGATCTGCTAAATCTATGTTTTTTATCTGTTACGGGATAAGAGCCAAATGGGACAGATGTGTTCCATCATGATTTTGATTCTTTAAAATAAGGAAAGTTTTTTAGTTTTTTGCAACCATTAAGTAAAAGTTAAGATGTTTGGGGCTTTTTTTTTCTATCCATAAATAAAAATTCAGGCATCAAGTCTTGGAAGGGTTAATATTTTCTAAAGCAGTAAATGATTGAGACAAAACCTAATATTCATTACATTTCCAGAAGAGTATCTTCATCTTATTTTGTTTAAAATATTCTAGCTAATATATTCTTTGACCTTCCTAGCATTTACATGAGTTCTCAGAGGAATTTCTGTCTGGATTTTTAAGATGAAGAATTACAAGTACAAGGACAGTGCTCATTCCAGAGGTACTTGTTCAGAAGGGGCCAGACTTTATAGTGTAGAGCAGCCGGCCATAATTATCAAGTAAAATAATCTTACAAAATTCCAGTTACTTCTTTTAGTGTTTCGAATTCAGATATTTCAAATCTGAATTTACATCTATAATTCTAAATATATCTATAATCTGTAATTTTGCTAATTTTTCAAATTTTTCAATTTCTCAAGAACCGCCGATTAAAACAACTTCAAACTGGACATTGCAATGCCTTGAGTGTCGACTAACACAGCTGGTGAATATCAGCTTTGTAAAGAGGTCAGTTGTCTGTTAATCACAATGCATACCCACACACAGATTTCTTCACTTATAATTCTAACATGAATTATCTTAATCAATCGATATTTGGATGAGTGTCCTCATCTTGATTGTTATAGTCACAACATTTCGACCATTGTACCTTCTGGTCTTCCTCGAGTGCGATTGCCAGATTGGGCAACAAGGGGGTTATAATCTAAACTTCATGTCTGAGATCAATCCAAGGTTTTGAGGCCGGTATTGAACCTTGGCCTCCAGACTCTCAATTTCCAAATTCAACACTATTCCAATGCCTGTGCTGGGTAAGTCTCTGAGATAAAGCTTGGAGTGTCTTCCCTTGTAGCTCATTCGGGCAACACTGTCTTTGAGTTCCTCTTGTATACATTCAAATTCAAAAATTGTAAAGCCCTTCTTATTCCTCTTGAGTCAAACCCATGCTACAATTAATAATATAATATTAATAATGATATTACATGGGGGGAAAGGCCATTGGCCTATGAAACCCTGAAAATTAATCATTATCAGATTGAAGTCTTTTGTTTAAAGAGTCATAAAGTCTCTCAATGTCCTTCACCGATTGTGTCAGGACCACTTAATTGGGAAGGCTGTCAATAATTCATTGTGTGAAAAAAATTCTCTTCTAAGCCTAATTTCATTTAGCAACAAACTTGGTAAATCTCTATGTTATGACCACAAGTTATCAGAGAAATTAACTTGAAAAAAGATGTATATCATCAATATAATCAAGGAAAAACTTATATACCCGAATCATATTGCATCGTGTTCTTCTATATTTGAGGGACTGGAAGCTTGTAAAAACTTCAGTCTTTCCCCGTGCGACAAGCGTTTGATTTTTTGGAAGCAATTTAGTTGCTCTCCTTCAAATGAGTTCGATGGATTTAGAACGTCAAACGAGATAAGGGTGACAAATTGCTTCTGTATATTCTGAAATTGGTCTTAGATCGTTCTTTGTTGGAGTAAATTGTTCTCCTCCCTTCTACTGTCCATAATACAGTGTACTTCTCATGTAATTCTTACCATTTAAAATTTCCCAGAAGGCTACTGATGAGGCCATTGGCATCCACTGCCCCTTTTTCCAGGAGAGCAGGGGGGATTGGATTATATTTGGTGGGGGGATACAAAGGGATATATTTCGAATATATCTCAGAGTTTACTATGTTACCATCTTTTTATATGGATACACTGGGTTGGAGTTACATAAAACAAGTGTACTACACCATTATCCTTTATTGACTACAAGGTTCCAACTTTCAAGACCCGTCGCCCTTCATGAGAAAGACTAATCTAGGAAGGAATGTGAACCCTTTGCTCCCCACAGCTGACAACTAATGGAGCCTGGAGGGTACAATGGCTGAAATGTTGCGACTAAAAACCAAGATAAGGATACCCATATGAAGAAATTACCATCTATTTTTTGGGGGAGAAAAGATCTGAGTGTTTCCTTTAGGAAACACCTCCCCTGGGAGCCCAAGGCGGCCTCTAAATCATAATCACTGCTACTGCTCTAAATGGAAACTATCAAGTACTTGAAAGAATCCTATTAAATATAGGGGAGCCGATATTTTATGTCATGTTACAAGAAAAGTTTTACAGAAGAGTAGAAGGCAGTTTGTCCCATGAGAAGGAACCTTTTCCATTTCATTAAAATTTGCAATTTTTTCATATATATATATATATATATATATATATATATATATATATATATATATTCAGTTGACAATAAGGGAAGATTACAATGATAGTAGGTAAATTAAAATTTATCACACTAATATGTTTCATTTTTCACCTTTATCAAAGTGATAAGTTCAAATGAAACAATACTTGAAATATATAATTATTTCATGTAATATTGTATTATGTTATCATATTGCATGAGTGGCAAACCCTAAGTATTAGAAAATTCCCACTCACACATTGAGATTACGTAAAACATTACTACTTAAAATCACTGGATATTTCAAATATCATTACTGTTAGACTTACCAATTTGATTAAGTCAAAAAGTGAAACATGCCAGTGGAAAAAATTTCAGTTCACATACAATTATTGTTTACTTTCTATTTTGTCAACTGAATTCATACAGTCGGATATATCATATCCAAAAACTGATCAGATATATATAATTTATTTTCATTTTTAAAAGAATAATGCAGTCAAGAGGGTTTTTTTTTAACAAAGCATCTAGAAATGTGAGTCACATAAAAAAAATAAAATGGAGACAATGTCTTTACCAAAAATTGTTACTTAGTCCATCAATATTAATGACATGGTTGTTTTTTTTGTACGTCTCTTTGGGAGTATCCATTTTCATAGAAAGACCAGTCACCTAAAAAGAAAAAGAAAATGAATAAGAATTAAAATGTTTGAAGTATATATTATATATACACACACACTGAAGACTCGTTATAACAGAGTCCACATTGTAATGAATAGGATGAGGCTAGTTTGGCAAGAAGACAGAAATTGATAAAAAAATTTGTTGAAAAATGTGACACCTCACCAGAAGGTTACACATTTTGACAAATTTTGATACATATGTAGTGAGTGTCGACAAAGTGACAAAAAATGAGAGCGGAGGAAGCGAGGAAAAAAAGAGAGAGAGAGAGAGTCAAGAGAATGATGTACTTCAAATTTTTAATGCCGTTTTTAATGGCCATAAAATGGCTAACAATGTTTTCAATACATTTTAACACTTGGCACCATTTCGAGTTTTTTTAAAGAAAAATATGGTCTCCATGCTCAAACCCCATTATAAGCAATTCGTCTTTATACCAAGTTGCGTAATAATGGGTCCACATATATATCTCATGTTTTTTGCAAAAAGCAGAAATGAAGAAGTTTCTGTGATTATATTTTCATATGTATATAAGAAGTATATGTGCCACTAAGAAAAACTTCATGAGTGAATATTTCAGGACATATATATATATATATATATATATATATATATATATATATATATATATACACATAAGGGCCTATGGAAGAGTTCCTCCACAAGGAAAAAAAATAGGAATTTTCAAAGAATGAATATGTTGATACATGCTCCGCTATGTCGTTAGTAACCCAAGAAATTTTTGTGGACATAGCTACTTCTTGTGTTCTGCAATGACGGACAAAACAGACATTTGGTGAGTTATTGTAATCTTGAATCGCCACTTGACTGGCCTTGAAAAGGGTTTGCCACTGAAAAACCCGTGTTCGATCCAACGAATGTTCACCAAAAGCCTGACAAAGCATTCCAAGGGTTTCTACGGCAGATTTGCCAAACTTTACAGAAAATTTGATTCAGATAGCTCAATGAGAACACAAGTAAACAGATCCAAGTCTATAAGCAGACTGACTCAGTAGGCTGGGTAACAATGAGCCTCAGCTGTTAATGCATTTCTATGGAACGTAGAGTCCAGGAACTTTTTGATACCACTTCAATACATATACATACATATATGATTTGTGAATGCGTTATATTACTTTAAACTATTTGAAATGACCTCTCGTTACTACATGGGGAATGAGACACTCGGCCTAGACAGCGTAAATAGAATAAGCAATTAAAGAAAAATAGGGCTGCTACAGGAATCGAACTTGCAACCTTTAAGATGAGAAGACTGGGTATAAAACGGATATTTGGACTTTCGCTTTTCTGTCAGGTTGTTTAGCTCAAAGGTCAAGAGCGACACAATATTGGAGCAGCTATGTTTATCGATCACAGGTTCTATTGCGGCAACATATATATATATATATATATATATATATATGAATGGTTTGTCTTAGTGAACAATGTTTTTTGGTTGCTTTTCCTAGAGAACAGGGTGTGTACGTAGAATATCCCTCTGGTAAGTACACTATATGCCACCAAAGTGGTATGGAAAGGAGTGGGGAGCCCTTGGTCCTAGGTTTGACCGATGTAAACAAAACATGGATGTATATTTCCTTTTGTGAAACCTATAAATAGTATATATATGGCACATATACTGCCCAGGCAGTAAGGTGTTCCATAAAGGTCACAACTTTCAGATTAAGAGGATGGAATTTATGTGCACATGAATTTTGCACTACAATATCAAGTCTTATAGCAACACTGCACTCAGAGACAACAGTATTTAGCAATTAAAATAGTTGTATCATCACTTGACCCATTCGAGCATCCATTCCTCTGTGTTGTGTCAGCAATGTCTTTTTCCAATCTAATCAAAAGTCAAGGTAATGAAATGGCTTAAAAGAAATCACTTCCAGCATCTATTGTAAAGTTAAAATGTGTAATTAGCATCTTTGTGATTTGTGTCTTGATTGTAAGTTATCAAAAAGAGGGTTAAATCCTTATTGAAATATCCTATATATATATATATATATATATATATATATATATATATATATATATATGCAATGCTCTTCCATAGGAATAGAGCACTCTGGTGGATGGGGAATTTAAGAAAAATTTTAAAATAAATATATTGCTTGAAAAGCCTTGTGGTACTAGATGGGATAATGAATTGTCTATAGCCACACTGAAGAGTTGTAATACAACGAAACAGCTGTCTGTGGGTGACACAATAATATATATATATATATATATATACATATATATATATACATATATATATATATATACATATATATATATATACATATATATATATATATATATAACATCAACATTATCATCAGCCATTTCAGGTCCACTGCTGGATTAAGGCCTTACCTATTTCTGGGAAGGCAATGGCTACTTAAGTTCACCCATTGCCAGTATTTTCTGGTGAGTTGATTTTGAATTCAGATTTGTCCCTCCAGACTGTTCGCCTTTCAAAACACTAGAAAACCCAGTCTACCCAATAGCTGACAGAAGGAAATGAATTCATACCTTTCCAAAGGGCATCAGTGCATAGTGAACAGCCTTGGCTGGAGTTTGGACACAGCTTCCCGGTCCCATTGACAATGCTGTTAACTGCTACACTTCCATAAATATATATACTTTAAATATATTTTGGCAGTAATTTTTTTGCAAGCAAGTTTTGTTAAACACAATGGATAGTTTCTGTCTATACAAATTTTTCATCAATTTTTCTTGTTTGCAAAAAGTTGTATCTTCACTGGGTTAAAAGAATGAAGGAGCTTTCCAGAGTCTGTACGGTAGTTCTTAAAGCATTTTCAACCATCATTGGTCATTTTCAGGAAGTATTTCAAAGAACAATGTTCATAGTTATAAATTAGTATAATAGATAGATAGACGGATATCAGATTGTATCTAATTTAATTTGTTGTTAAAAAGTGATATTTGGGTCTGAAAAATATATGTGTATATGCCTGACAGAAAATATGTAATGTCATTCTTCCTCTTACTCTCAGCCCTTCTCAATGAACGATACCATGGCATCCTCTTTCTTACTCTCCCCTCCTCTCAATATGAACAATACGAAGTCCCCATATCACTCCCAATATGGTATACTGCTTAAAAGAAGTTTGTCATGTGACGGTTTCTCTCATAGGGACTCTTTCTATAAGGGGGCAAAAGGGTTCCCGTAGGAACTTAGAGGGCTAAAGGCTCGATTTGCCCAAATTTTCCAAATTATACTGATTAGCCCAAAATCAAACGCATTTTGTCCGAACCCATCACCCAGCTCATACCCCCTACGGTTTCTACTGAGTGACAAACCAGACCTGTTTTCATTATAATTAATGAAAGGGTTATTTTCGACCAACAATGCCCGAATCTTGAGCTAGTATTATTTTTAGATGAGTAGATCCGTCGGACGTGTGGGCTATGGTGATTCATCCACGCAAGGTACGGAGTTATAGCCAATTTTTCCACCGTTGCCGGCTGCTGTTATCTACGGTATTTCTATCTCGGTAATCTTGGCTGACTGAGTACTTCCTCCTCTCAACTGAACTGTAACTCTGGCAGCATGCATGAAACGCGTGAAATTGTACATTTTTTAGTTATCTCCTTGATATCACTAGCCGAATTATTGGGGCGCGTCATACAGCGGTGAGTGTTATATGGTAGGGAAAATACAGTCATGGGTATCTGCCGACACTGATCCTGGGGGAGGAAGGAGAAAGGGGGTTGGCAAAATGATATATTTCCAGCTGGGTGGGCAAAAGGATATATTCAGAATATATATCTTAGCGGCAACCTTGTTATCGGCGAATGATAATGCTATCTTTTTATACAGGAACATTAAGTTGGGGTTACATAAAATAACTGCGCAGCACCATTATCCTTCATCAACTATGAGGTTCCAACTTTCAATTTTCCCTCCGCTAGTCGTGAGAGGGCCTGATCCAGGAGAGAGGGGCGGGGGACAAATGATTTTTTTTCTTTAATTTCATTATGTATAAAATGAAAAAAATATTTCTTGTTTATGTAAATTATATACAGTGAGTGTAAAAGGTATCTGATACATTCTTAAAAGTTTATTTCAACATCCTCATACATCTTCAAAATTGAAAGGATTTGGACAGAAGATTTCTGATCTTTGTACATAAAATTTCAATGTTCAATTTTGTTTCCATCCTTTTTTGATGTGAGTAATCAAAATTTTTAATCAAAATTCTGTCAATTTGAGGTACATGAGGATTCAAAGAGTATTTCTGATAACGGAACTCCTTGTTGTTTGTGTTATAAACACTGTTCTGGATGATTCATTCTATGGCCTTTCTTTTGTGTACTCTCCGAATGTGATAGTGGTAAACAGAATATTCTGATAGTAGCTATGTTACAATGTAGGATTTGGGTAACAATGATTTTCTTAAGTAAGTCCTCTACGAGAAAAAAAATCTGATGTGTAACTGCATTTATGTCATTCTGTGGAAATGCAGAAAGTCTTATACTGGAGAAACTGGCAGACCTTTGACATGACGAAGATAAAAAAGCAGTGATCAAAAGAGAGATAGAAAGATCTGGAATGGCTGACCATGTTTGAAGAGAAAAAGGCAAACATTTCCCTCTCTGGGACAAAAGTTTGTATAATAGACAGGGAACGCTGCTGGAAACAGAGAAAAATCAAGGAGTCAGTCCATATTAACATTTCAACCGAATGTATAAATCGGACGAGTGCAGAGTTCTTCTGTTATATAACAGGGACAAGATATGGAAATCCAGGCCTAACGAGGAAAGAGGAAGAAATTGACATTATCCGAATCCTATGTTGTTACGAAGCTACCATCGGAATATTCTCTTTACTACCATCATCTACTACATGAAAAAACTTTATTTTAGAAGATATTAAAGATGGAATTGTTAATAATTGTGATCAAAAAGGATTATCAGATCATACAAAGCAATTAATCATAGAAAAATATTAAAAAAACAATATGTACATCAAATTTCAGCTTTTTGGTGCAATCTCTTGGATTTCGTGAACAACCATTTCAAATAGCTAAAAGTAGCTAGATTTGAGGGGAATCGCATTTTTAAATCACTAAAAGTGGCTACATTCCATTTCCAGGTGACAGCAGAACTAAAAATGTTATATATGCTCCAAAGACTTTATTTCAATCCTTCAGATGAATATGTTGTGGTATAGAACTAGATGATAGGTGACGGTGACTGAAGGACTTGACTATGTCGAAAAAATTTTCTATTTTCATTATTTTGTTAATATCTGATCAATATATATATATATATATATATATAAAGTCATGAATTGTATTATATCATACAGAACTCTTATTTGAAATGATTTCCTGACATTACACAGCTAATGTATCACTTGGCCTAGACAATGCAAATAGAATTATCCAAGCCAAATGATACATTAAGCATGTAATGACGGGAGATCATTTTAAATAAGAAGTTCTATACAATATAATGCAGTTTATAATCATTTTATCTGATTATACATCCATTTCTTGATTATATATATATACATATATACATATAGATACACACACATACATACACTCTTTATACTATAATCTGCTCTTAATGTTTCTTGATCATATTATAATATATATATTGTCCGAAAGTATAATTATAAATGCATTATTTTTAATTGAAACTATTTGAACAGACATTCCATTTTTACACAATGAATATACCATTTGGTCTAGACAGCATAAGTAGAATCAACAATTAATGAAATGGGCTGCTGCAAGAATTCAAACTATGTCGAAGAGGAGACAGTCTTAACGCAATGTCATTCTAACCATCTGAGATGAGCAGCCAGCTGATAAGTAGAAGGCCTAAATAACTGCTTTATACCCAAATCTCATCTTGTTCATTCACTGTCCATATCTGCTCTTTTTGTTTCTTAAAGAATGGTAACTTTAGATAGATAACATTACATGTGAACATTTTGTATATTTATACTTTTTGGAGCCTTTTGATGAGTTTCTTGAGTGTATATCGTTACCTGGAAAGGGAATCTAGCCAATTTAAGCCATATTTTGACAAATCTAGCTACTTTTAAACATTTAAAATAGCCAATTCAAAATGGTTGTACTAAAAATCCTGGAAAATGTGTAAATCCAAAGATTGCCTAAATTTCTAATGGAAGTAACCTTCCAATATCAACAATATATATATATTTTTTTTTTATATACCATGCCATTATTAGCATTGATTTTTATCTTTAAGACTACAACTAAAAGAATACTATTAGAAACTATCAACCAAAACTGTAAACATAGGTTTCTTCAGTTTTTAAGCTGGCCTGGCTGACTGGTTATTCACGTATGTATGTGACATACTGTGTTCAGGTTGTTTTTTTTTTTAAATTTGAACTTTCGTGCACAAAAGAAGGTGAGAAAAGTAATTTATTCATTGATCACCCCTATTCAAAATTTTCCTACTGATCGCCCACAAAAAACTACTCCAGACAAACTTCAAGGCAGTTGGTCTCAAAGAGTTCAAACTATTCTATACGGAAATAATCAAATAAGAAATGTAAGCTCAACATCATCATCAGTTGGTATAAGTCCACTGCTAGCCAAAGGCCTTTTCATATTCTTACCTACGAGTCGTACCTTCTTTTCCATTCTGTTTTAATTGTTTACATTGAATGACCAAATGTTTTTTTTTTCTATTTATTCTTTTTCGCACACATCACTATCACGTCTCCGATTCTTAACCATCACTTTTTGATATTTTGTTATTTTTACGTTAAAATCATTTTTAAAACATAGTAGCACAGGGAATAATGATTGAATTTATTGACATTGACTCATCTTACTAAAAAGATTAAAAAAATGTAAAGACATCGAAGCAATTTGTCAAACCATAAGGAGTTTACGAATAAATACATGAAAAATATCATTCTTTCTGGCGTAAGCAGTAAGAATTATTAAGGAGTTGGAGGAGAGCAAGAATTATTTCAATTCTATTCAGAGCTGTGGATTTCTATTCTGAGTGCCTTAGATTCTCCATTGGCAGGAAATATCACCATGTCTTGAAATGGTCATGATTTCTATGGTCAGTAAACATAACTCTAGTCATAAAGAGTCTTACTATGGCTCAGTTCAATCATTAACTAATCGAAAAAAAGAGACAGACAAGCTCGGGCTGAAGAAAGAATCTACCACAGCAGTTTCAAAGTTTTGTAAATTCAAAGACCACTTATATAGAAAGATATATTCTAGCAGACCCCTATTTTCAGCATTTAGTTCCCAGACTAATCAATGAATTACAATAATAAATAATTTCTAACCTTTAAAGATCATCTATTCTAATTAGAATACATTTATCTGAATCCTGATACATGGTACAAGTATCTGATAGATGACAATGTTTCTCTACCATGAGTTTTGCAATATTTCCAGGGAACATGACTGTAGACTCTCAAGAATAATTTATAAGACCCCCAGGGGTCCAGAGAACCCAGTTTCGAAACCATCAATCTGCCATATTCATTGGTTGAATTGATTAACTTTTCGCCGAGGAGTAATAGAGTAACAGACTATAAGCAACTCGGAGTAAGATTGTTTGAAGAAAGAACAGAACAAACTTTGATGAAAAAATCTTCCACAAGTTCAAGCAACAGTCTAAGATAGAAAAAAAGTTTGTGTGGGTAAATGTCAAGTTGAGCATCTTACATTAAAGGAGATGGATTTTCAAGATACGTCAAGGGAGATAACTAACTATTGCATTGAATAGGATCTATCTGGTGTGAGTTCCCACTTTGAAGAATGCAAGAAAAAATCTTCAATCAGAGAATCTTCCACAAATTCTAGAAACAATTACAATATATGCTGGTATATAAAATGGACAAAAAACAAACTTGAAAATTTCACACTGTTCAAAGCACAAGTATTATGACTAGAGGGCTGTTTACTCAAGCTCAAAATGGACAGTTCATCATCATCAGTCTTTTAGCGTCCGTCGTTGGACATACACCTTCCCCAGGATTTGCCACACTTCCCCATCATGGGCGTCGCGGAGCCAGTACTTCCTGAACCTGTCTAGCTCGTCTCTCCATCTAATATTTTGCCGGCCTCGGTTGCGCATGTGGTCTCGGGGGATCCATGTCGTGAGTCGCGATGTCCATCGATTGTCTGCCATTCTTGCAACATGGCTAGCTCATCGCCATTTGGGATTTTTAATGGATTCTATGATGTTCCTGACTCTTGTCTCTTCTCGGATGTACTATCCCCAAAAACATAGAAAATGAAAATCGCATATACGTCTTCAGTAAGGCATGATATCCAAAATTGCAATCAAGTTCGTGTGCCATGGTGATTGGGAGACTATTTTGGATGAAGAAGCAGAACAAAGAGCCTTTACTCGAGTCATTGATGAAGTGGCAAATCTTACTTATGAAGAAAGACTAAATAAACTATGGAAGACCATATTGTTGGAGCGTACAATGAGAGGAGACTTGATAAAGACGATAAAGATTTTGAATGGATTCAACAACTAAAGCAAAATTTTTCAACCTCTCAGGCCAAACAATTTAATTCGTACACCAGAAAATTTGCCGAACCTTAATTTTTCTTCAGTGAAAAAGTAATGAATAACTGAAATAAGCTACCAGAATAAGTTTGGAACAAAAAAAAAGTTTCAATAGTTTTAAAAATGAGCTTGATGAATTTTACTGCGATGGCATAATTAATAAATTAAAAGGACAATTCTAAGAACTTTCAAATGAAATTTTCAAGAGGATATGAGTTAATTGAATTTCATCTTTGACGTAGAAGTGTGTGAGAAAAAAAAAGAACTATTTGAGATTTCAGCCAGGGAGATTATTATTTTCAATAAAATTAATAAACGAAGGGACTTATGTAATTTGAAGTCAGTAGTTGTCTTCTAAACACCCTTTATAAACTATTTGTCTCATTCGAATCCAGCATTGACAGTGAAAATATCTCTGAAGAAAGAGATTCCCGTTTAGCCTGTAAATAAACAAAGATGAGGATATTAGTCAGAATGATTTGTGGAATACATTTACCTTACTTGGCACTGTTCATATGTGGATTTTGGTTGGAAATGTTCTTGGAGGGTATATGCATACCCTGAAGATTGTTCCAGGCATTCTGTTTACCAGACTTTACTCCACATGAGTAAGAACTGCCGACATTTGGCCAGGAAGGGGTTAACAACGGGGGCATCGGGAAACCCCTTGACCATATATAGTTGTTTTCCCACTGGGGTACCGGGTGCAAAGTGGAGGTGGGGTAACCTGAAGAATGTCCATTGTCACGTGAGATGTTCGGAGGGGAGACAGCTGAAGGTGGGGCCCGAGATGAACCGACACCATGGATCTGAGATTCCCTTGGGTGCTGGTCCTGAGGGGCCATTGCCCCGCCTCCTTGGTGCTGTTGCGAAGGTAGGCAGTCATGGTTCTTTAAGCTCGACTTATGATGGTGGGTGACATGGTTGACAGGGGAATCTTTGCCATGTTGGTGAGAGTGGGAATGATGGGGGTGTGGTTGTGATTGGGTTGGGTGTTGGGATTGGTGGGTGGGGGATGACAAAGCGGAGGATGGTTGTGGTGGTGGTGGCTGTGGTGGTGGCGAAGAGCCATAGTCTTGGTGCGATGGGGTATTCGAAGATGGAGAAACATGGTGGGGTATCTCGCCAGTCATGTTATTCAAGTCGCTGCCTTGACTACCATTACGGTTTCCTGCCATGGCCGCTGGACACTTGTGATTATTAAGGTTTGCGCGTTGAGCAAAGCTTTTACCGCACTGGCCACAGGAAAACGGACGCTCACCCGTGTGCGTTCGTGAATGTGTTTTCAGGTTTCCTTGTTGCGAAAACTTCTCATTGCAGACATTACATTCAAAAGGTTTTTCTCCAGTGTGTGTTCTTTCGTGGGTCCGCAAGAAAAACTGGTTACAGAAGGCTTTTTTACAAAAGCCACAATAAAAGAGTTCCCCAGAATGTAGCCGCTTGTGGTCGTTGAGATTATTCCGTTGTGAAAACGCCTTGTCGCAAACATCACAAATATACGGTTTTTCACCTGTATGCGTACGCAGGTGGGTTTTTAGATTCCCACGCTGCGAGAACGTTTTGTTGCAGAACTGACAATCAAACGGTCGGTCACCTGTATGGACGCGTTCGTGATTCCGTAGAAAGAATTCGTTACAAAATCCTTTCTTGCAAAAAGTGCAAAAATAAAGTTCTCCGGTATGAATACGTTCGTGGATTTTCAAAAAGAATTGGTTGCAAAACGGCTTTTTGCAGTATTGACAGTAGAAGAGGTCACCAGTGTGTAATCGATTGTGGTCGTTGAGGCTATTCCGCTGGGAAAAGGCCTTTCCACAGGTATCACACACGAACGGCTTCTCCCCAGTATGGGTGCGCAAATGCGTGCGATAATTTCCCCGTTGAGCGAAAGTCTTGCCACAATATTCACACGTGAATGGTTTCTCTCCAGTGTGAGTCCGTTCATGGTTTTCCAGAAAGAATTGGTTACAGAACGGTCGTTTGCAAAAACGACAGAAAAACATATCCCCCGTGTGAAAGCGCTGGTGATCGTTGAGACTGTTTCGCTGCGAGAAAGATTTCCCACACACCTCACATGTGAATGGTTTATCTCCCGAGTGTATCCGGAGATGGAGCTTCAGGTTTCCCGCTTGGCTGAAGGCCTTACGACACACTTCGCATTGAAATGGTTTCTCTCCAGTGTGGACACGCTGATGGTTTTTGAGGTGAATCTGTTGGGCGAAGGTTTTGTTGCAGATCGTGCACACGTAGGGCTTGTCTCCGAGATGTACCTGCTCGTGAATCTTCAAGAAGAATTGCTTCGAAAATGTCTTCTTGCAGAAACGGCACGATAACTCCTTCTCTTCACCACTAATGTCGGAACCAGCATTGCCAACAGCCTCAGATGGAGACACATTGGAACTCGGAGAAATAGACACAGCGATTTCAGAGTCTTGGTTAATGGCGTTACCGTTATTATCCATTCGGTCAGCGCGAGGCGACATCATTGATGAAGAGGATAAATCATCCCTAATCATATCACCATTATCCATCATGTGTTGCGAAGATGTTGACGACGGGGACATCATAGGTCCACTTTTCTGGCTGTTCATATGAGGAACCCTCTGTGGTGGGGGTGGAGAAAATCCTTCCCTCGAAATATTATCCGGTGAGGACATATGGGTACGATAGTCTTTCTGTCCTCCGTTACTAGTACTACCAAGACTTCCATTATTTGTGTTAGAGTCCACTGACAAACCATCGCTTATATTTTTTCGTGCAAGATGTTGGTGATGTCTGTAGAATTTGTTCTTGTCAACACCCTTTAAATGGTTTATCTGGTACAAAGGTTGGTCGTAAATAATCGTTTGGTTTCCAATCCCATACGTCGACTGCATAGGATACATTTTCTTTCTTTAAAATCTTTTTCTTTTTTTAAAAAATAAGAAGAGTTATTTTAATTTCTAAAATAGATTAGATTCTGTGTCTTGAGCAAGTTTTTCAGCAGATAGATTTCTTAAAGGTGGCATATACACATGCACGCATAATTTTTGCGTTTATGTATGACCTATTTTCATTCGTATTTCGATATTTTTTCCTTGCATTCGTCTTTCCAAAGATATCTCCGCGTGAATAGAAAAACCAAACATTATTTCATACCAATACCTAACTTAGTTTTTCAAGAAAATATTTCTAAAGAAAAAATTGATTTTTCTTTCTCCTAGAAGAACGTTTCTTTTTTTCTTCAAATTTCTAAGAAATTAGTTTCTTTAGAAAAATAATTTTTTTCTTTCTTTTTCAATAAAAAGTGCTTTCTTCACAAAAAGAACTTGAATATATGCATATATTTTTAGAAAACTTATATATCCTCTCGATTTTTATTACTTTTAGTCTGTATGGCATCTGGAACCTTTTTCCCCAAAATATTGTTTTTCTGTGGGCTGACAGTGAAACGCTGAAATTGTCCGAACCATATTTGTTGCATCCCCACAGAGCCCAAAAATGTGAACTTTGACCTTTGATCAAAAAACAGTTCCGATAAACAGGTCTGTTATTTGAAAGTGAGAACTTGGTAAAAATCAGGAAAGTCTGGGACGTTGGTTCGGTTCGGCTTAGAAAAATAGATCATCTGAAAATATAATAAAAAGAAAACAACATCAATATTTGTATCAATTATTTTTTTAGACGTATTATCATGGAGGTGCAGCAGTGGCAGAGTGGTCCTCTGGGACATAAGGGAAATCTCCCGATGGACCCCTTCAAGTTAGATCCTTCTCTGATGGTAGAATATTTATGGCAGACCTGTTCCTTTAGAAAAAGGATTCATTTCTTAATTTTTCACGTTAACTGAAGCATGCTCCAACAATTTTAACGCTCGTTTTTATGTGATTGTTTTTCGCTGTTATATGATAATCAAATATAAACAGGTTTCAGTTTCATTTCTGGTCCTGTAAAACGAGTTTCAACTTTCAAGTTATTAAAAAGAACTCACTGACACACTTGGATTGCTTGTTATACGATTGAGATTCTAATTTATCAAGTACCGTGATTACCTACATATGACCTATTAACATAGATAAACTGCATCCCCGATTAAGCTCCAATTTTGAATGAAAAAATGTGATCAATGCACCCCTTTCTTTGATTTGATCGGCTCATCCAAAATGGTTGCCGCGAGTTGGAGATAGCAAGGCTTAGTAAGAAGTAAATATTATTTGTCCTCAAATGTACATTAGTTATGGACGATTGAGTGTAGCAAAATATTGTTGCTATGGAATAGACACAAATAGCCATTATCAACGGTGCAACTGACTTAAAAACGAAATATTAAGGAAGGGAGAAGTCAACGAGTTTGTGCAGTGGTGTCTTCGAAATTTTGAAAAAACTCAAGGGCCCCTTCTATAAAAGGAAATATTCTGGCAGACCCCTATTTTTAGCGTTTAGTTTTCAAACTAATCAATGAACTACAATAATGGACCATTTTTTTTTTCACCTTTAAAAATCGTTTATTCTAAATGCATTAAATTTATTTGAGTTCTACGGTAGAGGTTAGTGTACAATAATTATGTTTCTTTTGATAGCTGTGCAATGGATGAATTGTTTCTCTACCACAAGATACACAACGTCAGATTTGTAGGGAAGACTTCCACGAACCCATGAAGATTATTTGTCGCTGCCCCCAGGGTCCACGGACCCCATTTTCAAAACCACTGAGTTAGTAGAATGAATGAATGAATGGACATTTGAATCAACATATAAATAAGTCATGCACTTCCCTTCAAGTTCGTATGCTACGCCGTATAGAGATGGTATGTGTATGCAGGTACATTTTTTGAAAAGAGAAATTCATCGAAAGGTAACTTTAGCCAAACCTACGTTTTTATAATTTTATTATTTCAGTAACCAGTAAAAGATGGGATTGAAAGAGTATTTTCATTGTAAATCACAGCCACTATTGGCATCTAGCAAGAATGTTTTCAGTTTTCAATATTATCGATCATAACGACAGTCACAGTCAAATAAATGATCTACACCCGAACGGACAGTGTTGAAAAAAATGTCCTCCAATCATGTTTCTGTAAACAATATAGATTATATGGATTTTCTAGCTCAAAATTTTCAGAAAAGAGTAAAAATTATTCAGAGAGAATTAAGGTATCGATATAATCTAACATTAATAGACAAAATAGCATTTTCTTAGCTGACTTAAAACATTGCTTTTATTGGATTACTTTGATGAGTTTTAGGAATAGGTGGGCCTTTCCTACACATTTTCCTGGTGGAAATTTTAAGCCCAGTCCACACCAAGGCTCAGAGTGGCATAATGGTTACCAGCATAGAAAACAGAATTGTAACTACACAGACAATCACTTTATGGTAGGGAGTAAAAAGCTTGGATCGGGAAATAAAGGAAAAGCTGCTACTGAGACTTGAACCCACATCCCCTTTGCTACAAGGAGGCCTGGTTATCTATAGCATTTGCTCTTGCCAATTGAGCTTCAAGAACCCACCAGTTGGTAACAGATCAAATCTAATCTTCAAAGTCACATTTTTCTTTCTGATCTCTTGGCACCATGTTTGTTATTGTTTTTACACTAGCAGTATTGGTAACAGCAATTAGAAACCGCTAATCAAAGCTTTCAAAATAGGTTCTGTCAGTTTTCAAGTTGGTCTGGCTGGCAATGTATGTATGTATCATGCATGCTACACCACTGAAGCTATAGGGCTGAAAATCTGAACATTTGCATCTGATATATTTCTATACTTTTTTATCCCCCCAATTTTTTTTAGTGTGTGTGTGTGGGGGGGCTATTCATAATGTAATTTAATACTAAATTGATCCCTTACTTCATGTCCAGCAGTATTCAACGTTTTTGTTTTCGAAAAAATTCAGACTTTTGCTATAATCACAGGACAACAAAAGGTAAGGGAAGTAACATTCATTGATCACCCCTAACACAGTATGATGCTAAAAGTATTATTTTTATTCATTTCTGATCCATGGTGTTAACTCTCTGCCTAAATAATTGAGATGAATGGGAGTTGAAAATTAATAACAGTAGAACAGGTCTGGTTAGTCACTCAATAGAAACTATCTCATGACCAACATCTTTCTGTTGTGTGTCATGTTGGGGATGATCAATTAAATTGGAAAAAGGGTAATGATCTATAAAAAAAAGTCTAAATTTAAGAAAAAAAAAACAAAAAAAACATGTGAATGCTGCTGGGCACAAACTAAGGGATCGATTTGGCATAAAATTGCATTGTATATATTGAAAATCCCACAAAGAACCTATTTAGGGCAGAATTTAAGAAAAAAAAAACAACAAAAATAAAAGGTTTTTTCCAAGACCTAATAATGAGTAAATGTTGAAAATTTCAGCCTTCTATCTCCACTGTTGCGGCCGGTATGTGTGATACGTAGTTAGCCAGCCCAACTTGAAAACAGAAACCTATTTTGACAGTTTTGGTGACAGTCTTGGAAGACGGTTTCTAATACCTCTAACTTAGCAAACAATGCACCGGGGGGGGGGGGCAGCGATCTAAAGCACTGTAGTATAGTAGAAAAAAAAACTTCTGGGGCCATCTTCGGCACTCAACCAAATCTTTAGCTCACAGAAACTCGAAAGTGAGTTCAATTCCACCTCATTCTACTTTCTCGCCTTTCTTCCCATCGCGATGACCTAGTTCCACCGTTCTCCTTTAGCGAGTATCTTTGTTTCACTCCCTACCGATTTTGCATTTTTACCCTTCACCTCTCTTTCTCTCTCCTAACCTTTTTTGCAGTCTTTGGTGTTGTGATTCCATTCTCATAACCTCCCCTCTATCCTCCACCCATATCAACGTAAGATTTTTATATCAAAAGTGTGACGGACGGACGAACACTTTGCTTATTACTACTGTTTCCTGTTACGACACGAGTGCTGGGGCCCGAGAGAGCTAACTGTGTAACAACCAAGCCCCGATAAAGATTTTGCGATTTTGAAGCTAGATCAAGCTATTTTGAAGCTAGATCAAGCTGTTTTGGGGTTCATGATCTGCATTATAACACAAACCATGCGATAATGAACACTGAGGGGAGGCTTGTATCAGGTAAATAGTAGTTGACAGTGCTTCATCAAATGAAAAATTTATCATCATAATATTCATGGGGTCAACTTGTCAAAAGATAGATGTGAATATCCCAACATATATATATATATATATATCTCAACACACACATATATATACACACACATATCTATATCTGGTATATCAACACACACACACATACATATATATATATATATATATATATATATATATATATATATATATATATACACACACACACACATATCCACACACACACACACACACTAGGAAAGACTAGTGACCCTTGAGAAAGACCATCACGTGGAGCAAGAAGTGTTGCAAACCCAATGCATAATGGTTATTCTCAAGGGACTGGTATCAATCAATCGTTAAGTCATAAACAAATGGGATATTCCCCAATGATATTCCAAAAGTGGCAGGAGAATAATATCCAAAGAGTTTTTTTTCAGAAGGCTGTACTCCTCCTCATTGTTGGTGCTATCAACGTGATGTTTCAGACGATCCATTCTAAGGCCTTCTTCAGATATACTCTCCGAATGTGATGAATTATATACCAAATGGTTTCTCCTCATTTTGTAGATGAGGAGTATGTTCTGTAA
>OY735214.1:10304813-10387313 GCA_963457665.1 Thysanoteuthis rhombus
TATATATATATATATATATATATATATATAGATAGATAGATAGATAGATAGATAGATAGATAGATAGATAGATAGATAGACAGAGAGAGAGAGAGAAAGAGAGAGGTAGATAGATAATATTCATATAGATATAAAACTCATATTTCAAGTATAGAAAAATACAGGTTTATGCTTCCTTGTTAGACAAACATTATTGTAAGGTTACATTTATCTTGGAACATATAGATGTATATAGATAGGTATGTACACTCACCAGAGCAGTTGGTGTATATATATATAAATATTTATATATAGATAGATATAGATATAGATATATAACTCTTCTTTCTTTTTTTTTTAAGTATAAAAAAATACACGTCTATCCTTCCCTGGTGTCAGTAAGTTATATCCTTGCTTTATATGGAACAGGTTCAACAAAAGTAAAAGCTGTGTGTTCTGTTCTTTTCTCTCTCTGAAAATCTAAAAAAGCTAACATACTAGGCATACACCGCTGTGTCATCACCACCTTCTCTGTCTCTCTCTCTGTCTCTGTCTCTCACTCTCTCTGTCTCTCCCTTCCAACACCCAACCAACCCAATCTCTACCGCCTCTTACATACGCGGTTCATTTTTCTGTAAATAGTAGCAGCAGTAGTAGTAGTAGAGTCCTATTAAGAGCTTTTTTTTTTTTTTGAAAGAAGTCAGAAAGAGAGAAACAGACAGAGAGAATGTTTTTTGTGTGTGTGTGTGTGTGTGTGTGTGTTGTTGGGTTTGGAGTTCTTTCACTTACCTAAACCCCCCACCCACCCAACCCGCGCACCGATCTCTCCTCGTCAGCCGTGACCCCACCCTTACGTCCCTACCCCCACCCTCGAGAACAGTCTTCTTTCTTCCTACTCCTTTCCTTGCTCTTTTTAAAGCTCACTTTCCCTATTCCCGTCTACATAAACACTTACACATTCCATCATCTTGAACAAAACAAAAAAAAATTAAAAAAAGCACTTGCGTTTTTTTCTTCCCTTTCTATTCTCTTATAACTAACCTGAGAGAAGGAAAAAAAAGGAGTTTTTCTTTATTTTACTGAAATGCATTTTCTGAAAGATCTACACAATGTAGCTTCGGGGGGGGGGATAATTAAAAATGCCCCGACCCCCAATACAGGGGGGGGTCCAAAAGCTTCATACATAACATGATAACTTTCTGTGTTTCTGACAATTCTCACTAATTATTGGAGGGGGAAACCCTTGAGGTGCCACGCCCTACACAGATCCTGAACCCCCCCCCCCAATCTATCGTTACCTCTCCGTCGAGACAGGTGCTAAAAAAGCACTTGTCTCTTTTCTATTCCCTTTCTATTAATCTAGGAAAAAGAAATGAGGTATTTTAATTTTTATTTTATTTTATACTTACATGCGTTTTTAAAGGAACTTAGCTAGGGATATCATTTGAAAACGCCCCCCCCCCGGGACCCTAATGAAATATGCCCTTAAAATAGCTTTAATAAAAAGCAGTCCACCAATTGCATTTTTTACAGACAAATTACACCAAGTGTTGGAGGGGCCCCCGATGGGGTCAAGCCCGCAACGCCGGGTCCAAAATCTCTAGTTACGCCACTGGATAGACAGGTGATATAAAAGCACTTGCTTCTTTCTCTCTCCTTCAACTAACCTAAGAGAAGGAAAAAAAGATTTGTTGTCTTTTTTTTAAAGAAAATTTCTATCATGAGACAGGCAGGGAATCTTTACATATAAAAGCTTTCAGAATAATTCTAATTCAGCTCCTAGAATCTACTGAACATTCTTTCGTTTTAAGCAGGCACTTGCCTTTTTTTTTTTTCAACGTGCTAAAAAGAAAAATGGGCTTGGAGACTGTTATATACTCTCCCCCTGTCTTCATCTCTGTCCTACCCCTGTATCTCTCTCTCTTTCTCAAACACACACACACAATCTATGTGGTTGAGTGACGTTTTGTAAAGGGGTGTGTAATACCCCACTGGGTATGTATCTTTCTAAATTTTTAATGCTAGGAAAAGAGGGCAAGAATATACACTATGTGGTACATTCAAATAAGCACTTGCCATTGTGATATTATTTTGAAGAAAAAAAATTGACGTTTATTTACGAGGATGGCTTTTGTCTACACATCAATCACACGCATACGTATGTGTGTGTGTGTAAGAAAACGGTGCGTCGTATGTAAAATTGCAAGCAATAAGCATCTCTTCACGTTTTGTATGAATTCTCTGATTTCTGTCTATTTTTAAACGTTGTGTGGCTTGTGCCATCTTAACCATAGAGTCGCGTGAGCCGTATTTCCGTAAAAAAAAAAAAAGATGGCGGAAAATAAGTGCTCAGTTTAGAATTATAGTTACATAGTGAAATGAATTCTAATTACCACCTCGTAAAACCTTTTTTTTTTTTTTTAATTTTTTTTCTAAAAACTAACAAATTTCTGGTTGGTTCGAAAGTTCAAATGGATTGAAAGCACCTAAAATTATTTTTATTTTAGGTTCATTATTTTATGTGCGTAAAATAGGAAATAATCATCTAAAAAAATTTTCCCTTGCTTTTTTTTTTTTTTTTTTTTGGTGGGGGTCACATATTTTAGGGAAAAGAAAAGAAAAATTATTTCACATCTTTAGATTCGTGTTGGGTGAGTAATTTTGTATTAGTCCGACTTGTATGCAACAAATGAGTATTTTCTTTCTTTAAAAAAATAGGAAAAATACTATCCTCTCTCTTGGCTATGTTAATCTATACCAGTGTAAAAATAGTACACACTTTTTTTTGTTTACTTTCTTCGTACGTTCCTTTAGCAACAGTCAATATAGAATTGAGAGAGAGAGCGCACCAGTATTGCTAAATTTACTTTTAGATTTACATCTAAAATAGAATCAAAAAACATCTAGAAACAACCAGATTCTCCAAATATACATATTAGATCTAGGAAACATATCACATAGATTAGATTGGAAATCTAATTCTAATCATACATATATCACATGAATTCAATTGAAATCATAGAAAAAATCAGTAAATTTAATTAGATTTAAAACTATAATAAATATACTTGAACTGAGTACATGAATGGCATAATTCATAGATAGAAAAAAAAAAAATTGGATGTTACTTCGATAGTTAACATTTCCTTTAAGAAATATTAACCATTTTATTGGAAATATAACTTATCCTTTAACGCTAAATCAAATAAGAATATTACTTATTTTTTTTCTTACACAATCCATCTAAATAGCTATTTCTGACATCTGAACGCATCTAAAAATATCTAGATCTAGATCTTTAAAAAAAAACAACATCCAAGTCGGCAACATAGCTCTGACACACACGCAGTGGAACAACGTGTATTTTTTGAATCACAAAATGCTTCAACTTTCATACAACTACTAGTACTACCATTGTTCTGTAGTATTACTACATAAGTCTGTTTTTTTTTCTTTTTTTTTAAAAAAAAGCAATTACTTAACTTAACCACGTGAGCAAAAATTTGCCTGGCCACATCGTCTCTACCCTTAAAAAAAAACATTTTTTTTTTTTTAAATTAACTTTTTTACGGAAATACGGACGGAAGTATATAATAAATTATCTTCCCTTAGGTCTGTTTTATTTTATATGAATTCTCTCATCTATTTTTGTTCGTTTGACTATCATGCGACTTGCGCCATCTTCAACAAAGGGTCATGTAAGTCGTACTTCCGTAAAAAATTGAAAAATGGCGGAAAGTAAGTGCCCGCTTTAGCATTATAGTTACATTGTAAATAGCCCCTCCCCCATTCATCTGTAAAACATTGAGAAATATTTTTTGTGAAATTTAATAAATTTCCTAGATTGTTCGAGGGTCCAATGGAAATTAGAGAGAAAACCCTTCCAGGAAAACTATTTCATGAACATGAACGCAAACCAGAAAATTACGACCAAAAAATTAACTAATCACGATTTTTTTTCGCTTTTAATACATTTTTGTAGTTCAATCGTAAGAGATTTAAAAAAAAAACTTTATGAAATTTGCGTTTTTTTTTTTTCTTCTCAAAAGCCTGGATGAGTGCTATGTCCCTCTTGGGAATTAGTCTTGAAACAAACGCTTTTATCTTATTAGTTTTTTTCAAGGGAAAATATATTCACATGACATACAGGTAAAAAAAGAAGGCATATATCAATGTTAAGAAGAAAATAAAACATATCCATCTGTCTTTTTGTAAAGGTGTGGATGGAGGATTTGTGTTGTTTGACACAGCTTGTTTTAGGGTGTGGCAGGGTCTGGTCGGGTTCCGGGTTGAGAATCTTAATAGAAAGTTACAATTAAACCCTTGAAAATTATTTTTCGAATTTATATGATTTTCAAGAAAACCTAGTTATTTCTGAAACAATATTTTTTTGTTTATAGTAGGAGGTTAGAAACGTAAAAATTTGAAGTTACAATCAAACTGTTTAATATTCAACAGCATTTTCTTAAATGTTAATTATTACACCGAACAAATTGGATGTGAGATCTTTAAGGATCCCTGATGATATTTTAAAAGGGTAATGAATGTGTTTTTTTTTCGTTTTTATTTTTGTTTTTTCATGGTTGGTACGTATGTTAGTGTCAAGATACATTTGAAATTGATGAAATGGTGGGGATAAAAAAACAAAGCAAAAATTAAAAGTTATAAAAGTCAAAGAGGGGATAGATGTGAATAAAGATTTTGGTAAAGATTTGAAGATGTCGAATATTCCATGGTATTTTTAAAAAGAATTTTATCGCTTGTAATTTTATTTTGCTCTTTATACATTCTACCTCGATTCGCCTAAGTAAATTTGTCAATTTTTAGAGAAAAATATTTTTTAATGTCTTACGAGAGTTTCTATACAACTCTAGATGCTAAACTGAGCACATACTTTCCGCCATTTTCACGGAAATAAAAGCCTTGAAGTATGCGGTTCGTAAACTTCCGTTTACTTCGTGGCTATACTTCGTAAAAATGGCGGACTGTATACTTCGATTCCTAACTTCCGTGAATTGGCGGAAAGTACGTGCTCAGTTCAGCATTGCAGTCGCATTGTAAATAGAACACCCTGTAAAAAAAACTTCGAACATTTTTTCCCCCAAAACTGACACAGTCACAGAGGTAAGTAATGTATCATGGATTGAAAACCCTCCAAAAAAATTACTAGCGAATTTTTTTTCCTCTTTTTTTTCTTCGTGAATTCAACTTAATCAAATCTTGACCAAAATTTTGAAATTTGATTAAAAAAGTAAATCTTATACAAACCTGCGAGAGAATGTTCCAGATGTTGTAATAAGTAAACACGATTCGTATCTAAATTAATAATTAATTGATCTGAACATTCCAAGTATTACGATTGTTATTTAGTTATTTCTCTGGTCTCCCACTTACGAACAACCTTGTCGTTGATAGTTAATAATAAGAAGAAACTTATTGAAGTAGAAGCAAGTGCTTGTTCGTATCTTTTTCTAGTTATCATGATTATTTTAAAAATTCCTTTTCCCGATTCAAGAGTTCAGTACTCCGTGTGATCCGAGTGATGTTAATTCCAATATTGTGGAAGAAGAAGGGGAAAAAAAACTTATATAAAAACGTAGATGGAGAGAGACTCACAAGATACGTATATATAACAATGTCTATTTATATGTAGATTTTTACCTAACATTCCACCCCCCTCTCTTGACTATAAAGCTCTATATTTTTTGTGATTCTTTTTTCCCCATACACACACACACGTACGCGCACCCTCCAATAGATAGATACACTTATATTTTTATATAAACATATATTTCTTATAAAAAAAATATTATTTTATATAAATAGACATACTGATTTTTATATAAACACTACATATATTTTTTAAACACTATTTCATATATACACACACATATATATATATATATATATATATATATATATATATATATATATATTTTATATAAATTTTTACATGAATAAAGATATAATCACACAACGATAGATATATTGATGTTTATATAAATATATATTTTGCATAAATGTTTATCTAAATAGATATACTGATTGTTATCAGTATATATTTTATATAAATCGTTATGTACATAGAAATTCTGATTTTATTAACACACATAGATACACTGATTTTTATTTAGTATTATATATATATATATATATATATATATATATATATATATATATATATATATATATATATATATATATATGATGTGGAAGAGAAAGGCGGGGTGCACATAGATAAAAGAAATGAGCCAAAAGACACACAGACAGACAGTGACGTTGGTTTTTATACGAATACAATGAAATGAATTTTATATTCGTATACGATGTCTCGTTACTTCAAAGATTTTTTTATATTTACCCCTAAAAGATTTTAGGGAAATTTTCTAAGGACCTTTAGTGAAAAGAAAACTCTATACATGGACCCTAGTAAAAAAAAAAACTGATCCCAAATTCTCCCATTAGAAAAATAGATATAATGAATCGATTCAGGACTTCTTTTTCCTTTTTTTTTCCTCTTGACATATCCCTCATTTTCAGGATGCACCCGGTTGCTCAGGTAGAAATGAATATACAAAAAGCCCCGTCTCGAGAGGTCAGTTGCCCTGGGGCAGCACCTCCTCATTGCCCTAAAAAGGGAGGGTTCGGGAGAATATTTCTGTCGCCTGCAAGGCAGTTAATAAGATTCGTCACAACTTTTGTTTGTGTCCATTAAAAATTGAATATTCAAATTAAATCAAAATACAATCATAAGAACGTAGAAAACGGTAATTCGACGAAGTGTTTCGTTTACCTAAAAATAGATACTACACTTTGATCTTGACTAAATGTCATAGAAGCTGCACACCGATTTGGACCACAGAAATACGATACTACTTTTTTTTTTATTGAGGGGATGGGGTCAGACAGTATACAATGCCAAGTCTCGGGGGTGGGGGGTCAGATGCCCCGGGGACAGCACCTCCCTATTGCACTAACAAGGGAGGGTCGGAAGGACATTTCTGATGCCTTCGTGACACTGTTCGTAGGGACATTGTCAAATTTGCCCTCGTGGGGAAGCAAATACGTCTCATGCTCTTAAAAAAAAAAACCCACACATTTTCCTATTTATAATTAACAAAGTAATTAAACAACTTCGGGTCCAACTTGACGGAAGCGGTCTTGCTTTGACGTCACGTGACGGCACGCTGACATGCGATCTGTCGAAAATTTACGAAGCAAAGAATATAATCTAGGTGTTTGCTTCTGTTTTTCGTTTTTGTTTCATTGCATGAATTATCTCAGTTCTTTTTTTGCGCCGATTTCAACATCGATTGTGCGCTGGTGTGAAATTTTCGTACTTGCACTCCACCCGCTACTTGGTAATACGACGTCCAGAGATGGGAATTGCTTGGGGGGGGGGGGATACGGCGTATACCTATTTCTCAGTTTCCAGGTCTTTTGTATCTTCAATGTCTTCTAATGGAGACACTACAGTACGACAGTATTCCTAGTTCCCCAAACCGACTCCAATTTCACTGGTAACGTCAGCAGAATTCCCATCGGGACCATCTTCGTTAAGTTGTACCGGGGTTCCTATTTATAATCTAACTGTGCAGTTGAACTGGACCCTTACTTCCCGTCCATCGTACGAAACTGCGGCTTTGAAGTTCGAAGGTCTTGGATGCACATTAAATTAAACCCCCCACCACCACCACCAAAAAAAAAAATTGAATACGATTTCAACCGTTTAAGAAGGTTCGTCCGAATCTTGACCCTTATTTTAATTTTATATATATTTATATTTCTGTTATTTCGTTGATGATTTGGAGGTTACTATTAAAACTAAAGTTTCCAGGCACTTGAAAACCTGATGCTGTCTACGTTACTTCCCTTCTTACGTAATTAAAATTACTGAGCAAGTGCGACGACGTTTTTTTTTTATTGCGAATTTGGATTACATATAGTAAGTAATTTCTCTACTTATCTTTATCTAAATTTCTCCTTCCTTTTAACCAAGTACGTATTCAGAACAAAGCAAGTAAATTAAACAGACCAACTTGGCCCAAACTAAAAACTTTCTTTCTTCTTGACTTAACTAACAAACAGACACATTCGATTTACACAATTCAACTAGGTTAAGATTCGCTTTTTTTAGTCAAATCGTAAAAAATTTCTAAAAATATTTTTTTGTCAGTATCTTTTTGTGCTTTTTATTTCATCAAATCCCAGAGCCTTCCAGAAATTTGTTGGGTTTTAAAAAAAATATTTTTGAAAGGTTTTACGAAGGGGGTTCCATTTACAATGTTACTGTGATGGTGAACAAGACCGGTATTCTCTGCCCAATGTACGGAAATACGGATTCGAAGTATTATATCATTTTCCCTGTGGATGCTGATATCTAGGCTTATTTGATATTTTCATAACAAAGCACAAAAATCATTCGATCTGACTTGATTTTTAGAAAATCGGAAGTTGAAAAATGAACAAAGGGAAGTAAGAACATACTTCGAAGCTTCACTTCCGTACAACTGACGGAAAATAATGGTTCAGTTTATCACTTCGGTTTCATTGAGTTAATATTAAAACTTGAAAAAATATTTTTTTTCTGAAAACTAACTCGTTTCTGTGAGATTCCAGGGGGAGATTGGATTGAAAGCATCTGTTTTTTCTCCTATTATTTCGACTGTGTTAATTAGAGAAGTGAATTTTAACTTTTAACGGTTTGAAAATAACTAACACACACTGTCAATATATAAAAGTTCTGTTTAAAAGAATTGACGGTTGAGATTCGGGTAACCTCAAAACAGTTAATTTTACACGAAGAAGAATTTTCAAAAGTAATTTCTATGTGCCTCCAATCAGTAAGATCTCCGGCACAACATAAGAAAGGTGGTCCCGATTAGAATTCTGGACAATGTTGCCAAATTTATTTTTGATTTTTACATCTAAAATTGAGCCAAAACGTCTCAACATGAAACACCTAGAAACATCTAGATTCTCCAGAGGAAATACATTGCATACTATTAATAAATTGAACGTGACTTTAATCTTCAACGTTTATTTCATTAAAATGTTACTTGTTTCATTAAAATTATTACTTATTTTATCACTGTGAATTAAAAATAAAAGTATTACTTATTTTAGTGAAAATATTCTGATAGCAATTTCTGACATCCAGTTGCAACCAAAAATATCTCGTTTATATGAAGTAAATCTAAATTCGTAACAGTGATTTAGAATTAATTCTGAGTGTGAAAGTTTCGCACGTTGTATGCTACAAACGGCACACAAGGAGAAATAAGAGAATTCATGAAAGAAAAGCAGTAGAAATTATATAAATTATATTGTTATCACTTTAGATGATTTGAATTGTTTTGCCTCGTTCAATGAATTTTCTACAGATCGCATGTGTACGTGACGTCAGCTAAATTCCAGTTGGGATCACCTTCCCAATGTTGTGTCAGTCAGACATTTTTTTTTTTCTCGGAAATTTATCAGTTTTAGAGAAAAATTAATTTCTTGGGGGTTTGAAGAAGGACTGCTATTTACAATGCAACCATAATGCTACACAGGACTATTATTTACCCTTCGTACGACAATGCGACTGTGAAGTGTTCGATCACTTTTTTCCTATACCCTTATCGAGTCAATACATTTTTTTTATTCAGTTAAATTTTCTTACGAAGTCTGTGATAAAGCAAGTTGTAGCTCTTGAAAAGCATTCAGTGTTTTCTGATTTTGTATTTTGTCCCAAGTATATTAAGAATTTAAAATTTTTCCCAACGGCTGACATGTTTGCTGTAGGAAATCCAGGGCCTCAAAATCCGGAAGATTCACATGCTCTTTAGGGTTAAGGGTTGGGGTTGGTTTGAGAAGTGGTGTATGGTGATTTTGTGATAAGATGTGGTACTGTGTTGAACCCACTATTCCAGAGGCGTGGTCGAAGCTGGGGGTGGGGGCTAATTAAGAATGCTCCTAGGGCCCCTTAATAGTGAAGAAGATTGGGGCAAAAGCTTTATGAATACCAGTTCTATTGTATTTCTACGGACAAATCTCACTAAATATCAGAGCCAATCTATCCGGGCCGACAAATCCTTCTTAATCAATATTTTAAAAAAATGAACTGAAATTTTAAGCTTTCCATACATAGTACATATTATGAACTGCAGATGATATGAATCGTCATACATAAATAAATGAACTGAATCTCTAATATCCTATATAAATTGAATAAATTTCAGAATAAGAAATAGATTTAATCTTATGCTTAAATTTTAAAATAGAAGCACAAAAAAAAAAAAATTGTTAAAAATCTTTTAAATGAGGGTTCTCCACTCTCCCATGTAAAAGATTTTTGGGGTTGCATTATTTCGTTCATCGGTGCCGATCATTTTTATTTTTATTATTCGGTTGTAAATCAATGTAATTTTTTTCAACAACCTTCAAGTCTGCAATACAAAAAAGTATTGTAGACTTGAAAGTTGTTGAAAAGAATTCGTTGACATACAACTGGAAAATTTTTTTTTTTTTAGAGCAGCTACGAAGAGAATATATTTCATTGTTTATAATCTGAGTCACTTGTTCAAAAATGTTGTAAGGCAAATTATTTCGTCCCGTTGTTTACTTATTACAGAATGTAAACAACTTTTCGAAGGTAAAATTCTCCGGTTCTATACATTAGACACAAATCATTTTATGACAGAATTTTCTATGATTATTATTCTTATGAATGGCACAAGATAATTACATTAAAATTGAAAAGTTAACAAATTTCGGGTATTTTTATCCACACCTATAAAAGTGTGCAGGTTGTCTAAATGCCTTAAAAAGATCACACCTTCAACCTGACTTAATATTTGTTTTTGAGTGCGCCTTATTGGATTTGAAAATCATGAACCAGACAATGATTCTGCAAGAACATGATATTTATAAAAAATAATTATTCCAGTTAATTAAATTTCAATGTATTCATAGATACAAATCTCAACGCGAAAAAAAAGGAACTCCCGAGACGAGCTCCTGAAACACAGCACACCTAACACTGCTTATTTTTATTGTTGTTGCCTTAAACTATCATCTGACCCCTGCCATATTATAATACAACCTAGGCTATTTGCTAGGCTATTTGCTTGGAAGTGTGCAATGCGATCCCCACACAAGATATTTCTTTACACAGGACAGAAAAATGAATTTGCCGTTATGATCTATGGTTATATTGGTGGGTGTGCGGCACACACGCAGCACACTCAGAATATATGCCCACGGGTTTGAGGTTAAACCAAATTGTTAATTTTTTAAATTTTTTCATTTAATCTTTTAACTGTGTTTAGGCATAGGAATAAAAACTTTATTATATAATGATGGTGTAATGCATTTGGCAAAAACTCTGCGGTCTTCTCACGTTATCTTACTTTGACTTACTAGTTCACTACATCAAAGCTGTTAATACTGGAAATAAATGATTTCCTTTTATCAATTTCATCTGTGCTCTTATTGAAAAAAAAAAGGACTGAACTCGTTCAAGTGGATGAATCCATTGTTTCGAATGGTAGATATTTTTTTTTTTTTATAAATCATCTCATCGAAAATCAAATATATACGTAAATATTTTATCCCGGGGATTATCTAATGTTTAAATTAAACTTATAACCAGAGGTAGATATGGGGGGGGACTATTTGAAAAAACGCACCCCCCCCTCTCCGGTGGCCGAATGGGTATTAGGGTGTTCGAGCATTAAGTTGTTTTTGTTCAGTTACGGAATATTTACTGTGAAATCTCACTAAATGTTGGGTAGGGGCTGAAGGAAACATCCCCCCTCCCTGGGCCCTCAAATCTCCAGCTACCTCTCTGCTTTGTACTTGTACAGGAAAAGGATCTGAACTATTAACGTAAATTTCAAGTAGGTTATATTTGCCGCGTGAGTAAACTAGGGTTTTGCTACTATTGTAGCTACGACGGTGGCAAGATAGTTGGAGACCTTTCTGCCCCCTCCCCCAGGAAAATTGGCAAAAATGGCAAAAATTGTTTAGCAAATTATTTTATCTTATTTTTTTTTATTGAAGTATTTCAATTCATTATTTTTTTTAAAGATTGAATTCAACCCCATCTTGATTTTTCAGTTGCTTATTTAATCGCAACTTTTCGATGACAACCTGAGTATCTGAAGTTGCAAAAATTACTGAAAACTAAGATGAATGTTGATACTAGTAGTATGAAAATAGTCATAATGATTGTTTATAAATAATTTCAATACCTCAGTGCACACCCAAAATGAGGATTTATTTAAAAAAAAAAAATACCGCTGCAACAAAGTCAAAATGCCCAAATGAAAAAAGTTCATGGTCAAATGATTTTCAAACAGGCCAAATTTGACTAATCTGATCTGTTAGGAAAAATCATTTATCCATAACGCGGTGTTCGACTAATGTTTTTTACACCCATCCCCAGTAACCTGGCTGACTGACTTAACTGACACAAGTTATCTGACAACTCCTAAATCCATTATTCTTTCGTACTGACCCGCGTTGACTAACAGGAAGAAGACATTTTGAAAACAGATAAGAGATCACTTCAGCATTCCTTACCCCGAGGAAGGAGACTTGAACCAGGTACCTAGGCTTCCTAGTGCTTTGGGGGCAAGCTGAACTTTGGCGCCCTCCTTAGTATTATCATCTTATGTATTCATTAGAAAACGTCATCAAAACCGTGAACCCAGGTTGCTAGAGTTTTCAAGTTGATTCAGCTGGCTATGTATATGTATGTATCACGCGTACAGGGCACACCATTGGAGCTTGTAGGAAGAAAATTTCAACATTCACTCCTTATAATGTCTTGAAAAAAGTTTTAATTTTTTTCTACCCCCACCCGAATAGGTTGATTGGGGGTGGCTCAATTTACAATGTAAGTTTATGCTGAATTGGTCCTAGTTGGTACCCGCTTGTTTTTTGAAAATTCAGACCTTTTACTGAAAGAAAAGACAAGATAAATGACTAATTCACTGATCACCCGATTTCCCAATTTTTTTTATTGATCACCCCTAACACGCCATGCCACCAAAAGACCTCGGTCACGTGGCGGTTTCTATTAAGTGACTAACCATACTTGTTTACTTATTTATGTATGTTTTACCATAGGAAAGAAAATATGTCGGAATAAAATAATCAGGTAAATAGAAACAGCACCAAATTTAGTTTCATCAGAATAGAATGTATTTAACTGTCAGATATTCCTAAAAGATCTGACTTCACATTAGGGATTTTCTTATTTTGATGGTTTTATCCTGTTTAATTTATTCATTTTCCCATTTTCCCCTCCTATATTCGAGAAGTCTTACTTATCCCTATGCAGGGTGATTGTCCATATTGTTGATACCTAGAGCTGGTCCTGTCCCCAACTAGAGTGTCCATTTGGACTTTCTCCCAGTCAACTTTTGTCCATTTGGACTTTCTCCTTGCCAACTTTTATCCATTTGGACATCCTCCCTGCCAACTTTTATCAATTTGGACATCCTCCCTGCCAACTTTTATCCATTTGGACACCCTCCCTGCCAACTTTTATCCATTTGGACATCCTCCCTGCCAACTTTTATCCATTTGGACATCCTCCCTGCCAGCTTTTATCTATTTGGACATCCTCCCTGCCAACTTTTGTCCATTTGGACATCCTCCCCACTAAGTTTTATCTATTGAAGATTCCTCCCCTCCATCTGCTGTCTTTAGGACATCCTCACCCCAAGTTCTATCAATTGGACATACCCCCCCAACTTTTGTCAATTTAACATCTCCCCCCACCCCAATGTTCTGTCTATTGATCATGCTCCCCACCAAGTTTTGTCTATTGAACATGTTCCCCAGTAAGTCATGTCTTTTGAAAATACATCCATGAATTTTTCACGGACATTAACCAGTTTTATTTACAAAGTTGAAGAAGATGATTGTTCACTCATGTGAAGGCATACATTTTTAAATGCATTATTACAGAATCTGACACGCTTCATGCATTCTTTCAGGCAGCAGCAGATTATGCCCCTGGGCCTGGTTGGCCTCTCAATCTGTGGGCCGTACCGCCTGTAGCTTAGTCAGTAGGCCAGTGGTTCCCAAACTGTGATTTGGCACAATAGTGTGCTGCATCTATCTCCCTAGTGTGCCACAACAATTTTTCCAAATACACAAACATGTCATTGGATCCTCGAATGTGTTCAGTGCGAGTATTGTGTCTGTCCTGCTTCCACCATTGAGTTTCCAATCTGGTGATAAAATCACTACATTTTGTGTGATCTCAATCTTTTTCGTGACAGAACAAAGGAAAAAGGTTTGATGAGTACATATACTAATAAAAGAGTCTTGTTCATTGATTAATGAAATGTTTTGGTGTAATTCATTTCGTTTCTACAGTTTGTGAGCCGCATAAGTCAACTAGAAAGCACTCAGAGAACACGTACCTCAGGGATTATATTATGGATAAATGTTTTAAAATTCTATATTTTCTGTGGTTACTTCTGGAACATCGTTATTGAATAAAACTGTGTTTTAATAATCGAGAAATGTGAAGTTTAACAAATCTAATGATGCACAGATTTTGAATGAAATCATTTGAGTTCTCTTAATTTGAATACAGATGTTGGGCATCCAAAATGTATGGAGGCCCGGAATGCAATAACTGGATTAGCTCCCTTGGTAGCTTTTAGTCATCATAATATTTAAGTCACACATTCAGAGTGAGAAGACATGAATTTGTCTTTTTCAACAAAGAGAAACATTTTTTTTTCGTACCAACTGAATGATATTATAGATTATATCTCCTCTTACAATAAATCTAAAGAAAAAAAATGAGATTACCTCAGAAAATCTTTAATTTCTATCATTATTTTCTGTGATCGATGTTCCCTATCGTCTTCCATGGTCTGCGCAAGACCAAAAAGCCTGTGGCCAACTACAAAAAATGGAGTGTATAGAGGGTATATTTTACTCTTGAAACGATCATTTTTTTTTTTTTGTCCAAGAAACAAATTTCAGTTACTTATTAATAAAAAATGTATAATAAAAGAAATGATCAAGTCGATGTATTGGCTTTATTTTATTTATTCATTATCATATAAATTATTTTGATCTGATATTGTGCGTAGCATTAAATACTGGTTGTAAAGCATTTTTTTTCACTTCTGCCAATTAAGTTGGAAGAGGTATATATATCCACTCTTCCTGTCTTTCTGTGCGCACAATACCTACAAAAGTTTTCAATGAATTTCGATGACCTTTTTATGGTCAAGATGGGCTATAAGCATAGAAAGATCAACTTTTTGGGCAGATCCAAGAATGTTTACATTTACCTCCCCTGCATCGTAGCTATATGTCCACCTGGTATCTCTAAAAGTCCTAAATGAATTTCAATGAAATTTTGTGAAAGGGTAGGCTATGGGGCAAGGAAAAATTGATTGAATTTTGTGTCGGATCCAGGGATTTTTTTTTTTCGATTGAGAGATATTTTTCTTCATTCTTTTAAAACATTTATTTATTCACTGAAAGTTGTCCACACAATATCTCTGAAAGTTCTGAATGAATTTCAATTACATTTCATGGAAGAATGGGTCCTAGTCCAAGGACGAATTGCTCAAATTTTGTGGTGGATCCAGGAATTTTTTCTGTCACCTCCCCTGCATCGTTGCTATACATATGAAGTGATCTTCCTTCAGTTTTTTGTTGGTGTATGGCGTTGGCAGAGGTATGTGCTTTCTAGTTTTGCAGTTTGTCTCAATAGAAAAAGGTGGCTTTACGTAACTATGAAATTAATAAATAAACTTTTTGTGTATACTGAACTATGAAAATGTTCATGATATTATTACATTACTGCTTGTAGAAAGTAATGAAAAAACAAGTTTCAAGTCAATCAGGAAGGTAAAAGCAAAGAAAAATAATCTAGGCCAGATTAATATTCTTATGATGGTCAACAATGCCTTATCCAATTGGAACGTAATTATCTCCCCATTTCTCAGGTGTGTTTTAGTTACCCCAAACAGAACCACGTACATGGATCTTCAGAGGTGCACCTGAAAAGTCACAATGATTGATAGATATTGTTCAGATTCAACTTATTGAAAACTAACAATCTCTACTTTTAAAAAAAACTACGTGTGATTACCTAATACAACTGCACCTTGTTTTTTGCTCCAGATTCATCCGTGTTAACTGCAGGGGTAAATGAAAATAACAGGATCATTATAACATAGCATAAATAGAGATTATGCTCGGAATCATCATTGTTAGAATATGTGATGTTATTGAGCCTCAACCAGATGGAATGGGTTAATGCTGATTGTCTTATCTGGTAGCTACTTCCTGGAGCTTGTAAGATATTCCTAGGTGTAGAAAAATATCGCTTACACAATGAATTAGAGTGTATTTATATGCCTCTGTGTGTGTGTTTATTCTTGTACACATAGCACATTAACCAAAGTGTAAAGTATACACTGACTTTGGAAACTCTCAGTGATGCTCTTGTTAATTATTATTTATTTTAGAATTTGTCACAAAGAGTATTTGAAAAAGAGCGCAATAACGAATCGGTGCTGAATGTGACAGTGCTAAACAGGACATTACTGTATTTCACAGTTGAAAAGAAAGGAATGATACTGAAAAACCAATAGTATATTATGTAGTAAGCGTTGTTACCAACAGCAAAGTCCTCAGAGTGCCAGGGTACCCAGCCTCTACGTACCCTGTCCTGGCAATGCCATCTCCGCTAGCTTATGTAATACACACTGCATATTGGACTTGAAGGACCCTGCTGTGTAGAGATTTATCCTCCAATAAGAGAGCACAGGCTCCACCCCATTTTTTTGTATCGAAGATGTCTGCAAGAGAGTCGTGAGGTTACTGAATGTGAACCTTGTGAGGTGGTGGTACAATGTAAGCAGTCACCCTTGCTGGAGGCTGGAACAATACTTCATATCGACCATAGAGTATATTCTTATATCCATTTCAGTCATCCTTACTTATACAAGGCTGAATTCCTCTTGGCTATGAAATGGATACCCTGATTGCAGATGACTATCCCGATGGTAAATTTTCCACAAGCTTGGTCACTTGATGTTATATGGCGCGCACATATTCTGTGCCATTTTTAACATCGAGTGTGTGGATTATTCAATATAATTTACGTATTAACTTCTGTTGTTCTTTCATAAATTTTCCACACACTAGCTCACTCGATGTTAAAAACAGTGCACTAAAGTTTTTTTTCAACATAAGTAAGTTGGTGGAGCTTTGAAATCTACTAACAGGGTAGCCATTTTATAGCCATTTACTATCTTGGTAGCCATTTTATAACCATTTACAATTGGGGTAGCCATTTTAAAGCCTTTTACAGTCAGGGTGGCCATTTTATAGCCAACCTGAATTTAGCTTGTACAAGTAAGGATTACCCCACATTACAAATGACCTTGAAATGTTCTTGAAATTATTCAAATTCCAAAATTTCCTCAGGGGGACTTACCTCACTCTGAATCATTGGTGTATGAGCCACAGTACAGGGGGCAAGTTCCCCCACAATTAGGGCTAAATCAATTTAAAAATCGAGGGGAAATTTCAGGCAAATCAAGCCTTTTGCTCCCTTTTAGAAAGGGTCCCCATATGTTTATGCCTTGAACCTCCAGCTACATAAGCTCACTGCACTTGCAAGAATCATAGCCAATATTAATGGGCCAATTTCAGGGTTCTTGTTCAATTTCCCTGTTTTTGGGTGAAAAGAGAAAATTTGCTGTATAATAGAAAAAAAAAACAACAGACAACTTGGATATTCGTTATTCAGAAGATTAGGTAAATTCAAATTTTAACTTTGAATCAACTTAGATTAATTTTAACTTCAAATTTGAAGTAAAATTAAACCAAACTGTTTGCAATGTGTGAACGGATTTTAAACAAAAATGCAACCACAACGACTATGCACCAATTTGAGCTACTATCGAATCTTCATAATACTAGTGTGTCTCCCGGTCACATTTTGGGGACTACAAACTTTGAAATTTGAATTTAGTACATCACTAAGCAACTTCGAAAAAAATGTTGTTTTTTAATAAGCTTTCAGGGGATTTCTATGGTCTTTTCAGTCTATCAATGACTAATTCTTGTACTGGAATTTTTGGGATAAAAGATTTTTTTTTTTTTAGATAATTTTAAATGAAAGATCTTTTTCAAGATCATTAAAAATGAAATATCTATTTTTTAGATAATTTCAAATGGAAGGTCTATTTTTTTTTTTGATTGGATAATTTTTTTCTTAATCAGTGCTGCCACGGTGATTAATTTATGCAAGGTAGAGATATATATATTGCTGATCTTTAGCTACTAAAGTGAATGTTACATCATCACAATGTACTTGGTTGAACACGGTATGTTTTATCGTACACTCCTATGTCCATCCAACCCTGATTATTCCGTGGGATGGGAAAATTTGATAATTTTAGGGCCATAATGAAGGGCCTGGGATTGGCAAACTATTTGCATATCAAGAGAAAAAAAGGAAACTGGCATTCCAAGGGAAATTATGAATCACTGCCACCCATATATGCTGTTTTTTACCTCATAAATCAAGCAGTCGTTGCTGTAAAATTAAGTTACCTTGGTGAAAATACTTCCTGTAATGTTTAAATCAGAAATTTATCATTAAAAAAAACAGCCTGGTTAGTCATTCAATTGGGGGATCAATTATCGTTTTTTTGGCTCTGATCACTAAAAGATACAAATTTTCACAAAACAAGTGTGAAAATTGCTGGACACAAAGTAGGGGGTCAATTTGGCATGAGCTTTCATTGTCAATTGACTCCCCCCCATAAAAACTTATTTAGGCGACCCCCAGAAAAAACAGGATCATTTTCTCTACTCATTGATAGGTGTGTGTGTATGTATATATGTATGTTTGTATGTATGTATGTATGTATGCATGTGTATATATATATATATATATATATATATATATATATATATATATGTGTGTGTGTGTGTGTGTGAAAAATTTTGAATTTCTACTATGAACTGTTTGGGTTGAGCAAAGTCTGGATACACTGATGTAAATATCAGAACACATGAATAACCTAAACCCAGCAACAGTGTTTAAACCAGTCCGCTGTGGGTAGCAGTGATAGATAAGAATAGTATGATATATGAAAGTGAGAATAAACCACTTTAAATAAAACTGTCTGCACAGGTTTCTTCAGTTTTCAAGTGAGTCTGGCTGGCTGGCTGGCTGGTTATCAATCTGTCATGCATAAAGGCTGCACCAAAGGTGCTAGACGACTGAAAATTTCAACGTTTACTCCTAATTATGTCTAGAGAAGACGTCTTTTTTCCTTTTTTTGAAAATTTTCCCCTCAAAAGAGGTTTTTAGAGGGGAGAGGGGGTGTTCAATTTACAATGTAAGTTTATGCTAAATTGGTCCCTTGGTTTGTGTCAATCAGTGTTCACTCTTGTTTTATGAAAATCATGACCCACCCTACAACACGGCATGTGGGTGGTACCAATCTTAACCTTGTCTCATTTAGTGATACTAATCTTTACTAGGTTATATTGAGTAGTACTGATCTTTAGCTGGAGACCTTTGTGGTACTGATCTTGAACCGGGGACCTTTGTGGTACTGATCTTGAACCGGGGACCTTTGTGGTACTGATCTTCAGCCGGGGACCTTTGTGGTACTGATCTTCAGCCGGGGACCTTTGTGGTACTGATCTTCAGCCGGGGACCTTTGTGGTACTGATCTTCAGCCGGGGACCTTTGTGGTACTGATCTTCAGCCGGGGACCTTTGTGGTACTGATCTTTATTTCGTCCAAAGACTTCATAAATTTTGTTTTGAAAATTTTATTTGTCAATCCAAAGCTGATACTTTTTTGCCTTGTTTTATGTATCTTATGTCAAGCCAAATGGCTGGACTCTAGGGACTGGAGATTAGGTAACTTTACTCAGGGTTGAACATGGGATAGATGGTGCTGACCTTTGTGGTCACTAATGGTCATCACAGGTCAGTTTTAAATGAAAGATTTTATGCTACAAATAGTTATTGCCAGAAGTATCAGGCAAAAAAAAAAATGCCGTCAACATGTTTTGGCCCAGCCCGCTCCTCTTTTTATGGCCTTTTCTTTGGGATCAAAGTGTAGTATCTGTTCCAAGGCGGAGCCCGAGGCGCAGGTACTGACACTTGTCCGTTGAATGGTCCAGAGATTGGGTTGTGGCTGGTGTCAAGACCGAGTGCGCCGGTGCAGTGCGTCAGCCGAGGAGTTTTTACTGAGGCTGTGCGCATTGGGGGCCTTTGGACTCATCCTTGGGCCCTCCTATTATTACTCGGCCCAGCTGCGGGGGATTTTGTTGCCCCAGGGCAGCACTGCTCCATTGCACTTAGAGGAGCAGGTCCCAAAGTGGACGCTTTCGTGATGTAGGTTGTTTTAGCTTCTATGGTCGCTTGGTAAACAAAGTCGCGTTGGCTGGAGCCATAAAGGCTCCTATTTTTCCCACATTAAGCTCAACCGTGTATCATATTTTGCTGTGGTGGGACAGCAAATAAATAACCCAGCCTTCTGTCGTATTTAGTTCAAGATCAAAGTGTAGTATCTGTTCTTCTCACCTCAACAAAAACTCAACATCAACTGTTTGTTTTCAATTTTAAACATTATTAAGATTGTATTTCAATTGTTCTTTTTCACAATCTTTAATCAATTTTTAGTTTGTTTGTTTTGGTTTTTTTCAGTTGAGAAAAATAAGTTTCTGTGAATCTCATTTATTGTTATCACTGAACCATGTGACATAGCGTTCCTGATTTCAGTTTTAAATGTTATGATCGTATTTTAATTTTCTCCTTGGATTTTCATTAAACTTGAAAAAATTCCCTCAATTGACAAAAAACAAATTTGTTAAACTGAACCATGTGACGTAGCTTTCTGGTTGTAATTTACAAAATTCATCTACTTGGATTTCATATTGTGAAAGAATCAAGTCATTTGTTTTCACTAAATCATTTTAACTTATTTTTACTCATTAACTTGGGCATGGGTTTTTATGAAGTAGTTAACCAACCATTCTCTCACCTTAGAGGCCCCTGGAGACTTCGAAACTTCATCTGAAAAAAATATCTTCAAATTGAATTGAAATTCATCTAGAAAACAATTAAAATTCAACCATAATAATGTTAGGAATTGAAAATAGAAAGTTAATGTAATATTTTGTTTATGGCAAAAGAACAGATACCACACTTTGATCTTTGTATCTATTCGCTTCCCCACAAGAGCAAGATGTGACACAAGGTCGTAGTGTTGCAAAGGCATCGGGGCAAGCCCAACCCATCCCTTTTGGTGCGATGGGACGGTACTAACACGGAGCTTACTGCTCCCCTGAGACTGGGCCGAGTAAATTTCGAGGCTATTGGACGAATCCAACGTGACCCAACTCAATGTGGTCGACTTGATGCCACTTTTATTACATATTCATTAAAAGACATTAAAAGAAGGATATTTAGAAGAATAATGGATAGGCATTACTTTGATAGTGAAATTAAATAATTCATAATTATAAACTATTCCTCATAAGTATTCCAGAAGGGTCCTTTTTTTTAACCCTTAGCTTACTAATAGATTTTCCTTGTATGCTAAGGAGCAAACTGGTATGTTCATAAATGAATGTTCAAAATTTTTTCATATATACATGTTTTTGTGTCATTGGAGAGGGGAAGGATTGGTAAAAAATATACAATAAACTTTATAGGAATAAACTGTACAGAAGTGAAGATGTAACTGTTTTGAAACTTTGTTTACACTACAAAATAGCATGTATACATGAATTTGTAGTACAATGACTTGTGTTTTTTATTTGTGAGGCAAGTTCCCAAACACAAATATATCACCATTTGAATTATTCATACGAATAATTTTTATATTTAAAGTTAAATCTAAAATCATCTTGAAAAAATATCAGCTGAAGATTTGGACATTGTTGGCTGAAAATGACGATAGAGACCCCAAAAAGCACTTTTTTGAAGGAAAAAAAAAAGGAAAAAGAAAAACTTTTTTAGATGGAGCCTAGTGATGTTAATTTTTTTAGATGGAGCCTAGTGATGTTAATTTTTTTTAGATTGTGCCTAGTGATGTTAATTTTTTTAGATGGAGCCTAGTGATGTTAATTTTTTTAGATGGAGCCTAGTGATGTTAATTTTTTTTAGATGGAGCCTAGTGATGTTAATTTTTTTTAGATGGAGCCTAGTGATGTTAATTTATTTAGATGGAGCCTAGTGATGTTAATTTTTTTAGATGGAGCCTAGTGATGTAAATTTTTTTTAGATGGTGCCTAGTGATGTAATTAATATTAGATCGTGTGTAATGGCGTAAATTTTCATGGTTGTAGTCTCAAAAACGTGACCTGGAGCATCTGGAGACTCAGACACACAAACGAGTGAATAGAAAAGAATCTGTAGCCCACTTGGCTGGTTAGTCGGGCCATTTCTTGGGCTACAGTGATTTAATAAAACTTGATTTATCTGGAACCATCACCCAAAACTGTCAACGTCATCGTAGGTTTCTTCAGTTTTTAAGTTTGGCTAGCTGTATATATACATATATATATATATATATATATATCTATATACTGGCTAGACCAATGAAGCTAGAGGGTTGAAAATCTAACCATTTTACTCCTTATGTCATTTTATCGTTTTTGCAAATTCCCTCCCTAAATGGTTTTGTTTCGTGGATTTACTATATAATTTTAAGCTAAATTGATCCCTTGGTTTGTGTCCAGCAGCATTTACACTTGTTTTTGTTTTTTTTGAAAATTCAGGCTTTTTAGTGATCACAGCCTAAC
Source organism: Thysanoteuthis rhombus (assembly GCA_963457665.1). NCBI lineage: Eukaryota > Metazoa > Mollusca > Cephalopoda > Oegopsida > Thysanoteuthidae > Thysanoteuthis > Thysanoteuthis major. The sequence continues at coordinate 10,327,610 of OY735214.1, forward strand.
AAAAAGCGAGAAAATTAATTAATTTTCTAATGTTTTGATTGATTGCCCCAAACACAGCATGCTGCCAAGACATCGGCCATGTGGTGGTTTCTATTGTGTGACTAACCAGACTTGTATAAATCTAGTTTTTATGTCTATTTATTTTATACTTTCTACATTATATGATATGATAAATCAAGGTTATAGATCTTTGATGAACAAGCACTAAAAGTTCAATGAGGCGTCCTCTATGTACTTTGAATGCCATTAGATCATGTGACTCTGAGTGGAAGATTTTTCTTGATAAGAAGCATCTCATCAAGGGACACCTTTCTACCAAGTTTCAAGTAAATTCAACTTGAAACAGATGAGAAACAAAATGGTGACAGACCTACAGACCTACCAACTGAACTTCCTACTAACCAACCGATAGAGTCTCTTATAGAGAGGTGAGGACACCTCAAACGAAAAATAGAAAAGAAATACTCTTTTGATTAAGTTTTCATTAAATGTGAAATACAAGTCTCTCACCTCTTTTGGAGCTGTCTCCCCGGTCTCGCATGAAAAAAAAATTTGCCTCAAAATAAATTTTTCCTTTATATTTTAAGACTTTCTAAGATTTTGCGGTTTAAAATCATATTGCGAGAGGTTTTCTCAATAGAGCTTTGAGAATCGGAAATTTTTTTCGCGACCGCCTCAACTATGGCGGGGTAGAATCTTTCTAGGAAATCTCCGCATTGAGATTTTCTAGACCATGGCAGGTCCGGTTTCAGCCACTCTACCTTTGAATCCTTCTCGGGTTTCTATCACATTTACTAACTATCATGGGGGACAGTAGCAAAAAATAGGAAGTCGACACTTACGAGTTCAGATATCCCTCGGAAGGACTGCAGGCTTATGCAAAAGCAGGGGATGAAAACAACAATAAGCCCCCCCCTGTCCCCCCCTCCTGATACAAAATAAAGGGTTCCATTCAAACTTCCTTTGAGTTTACAGAATGTGACGCGCACCTGAGAAAAAGATCTTTACTATTTTCCTATGATTTGTTCGTTCTTCCCTCTTTATCAATCCTTTCAGTCAAAATTCTCGACGTTTTCATTGGATTTTCCTCTTTTTTTCACTTGGCTCCTTCTCTGTCTTTCGCTTGTAAGCCTTTATGGTTCTTCCTCCTCACCTGTGGTTTCAGGTAACTCCAGTGATTATATTTATTGTATTGGTTGATGAATTCGGTACGTTTTTTTCAGAAGTATTAGTATGTTCTAAGCTGTGATGTTGGTACATTTGATAAATTCTCTAAGCAGCCCTGACTGACAGGTGGGGGGGTCATAGAGTGATCAAGGAATCCGTGAAGGGGGTCGATGGTATAAAAGGTTTGGCGACCCCTGATATGAAGTATGTAAAGTCTATAAATAGAAAATGTCGACCAAAGCTGTCAAGATGGGTTTCTTTGGATTTCGAGTTGGTCAGGCTGTTTATGTATTATGTATCGCAGGTACAAGACACATCATTGGAGCTAGAGGGCTAAAGATATAAACATTTGCTCCTTATCTCTAGAATAAGTTTGTGATGGGGGTTCAATTTGCACTGTGAGCTTGTGCTAAATTCATCTATATATGTTTGTCTTGCAGCATTCAAGCTTTTTTTAAAAAAATTCAGACTTATTTAGTGATAGCTTACCAACATCTACATTGATCACCCCTTTTTTCAAATTTTTAATTGATAATCCCCAACATGACATGCTGCCAAAAGATGTTGGCCACATGGCGATATCTATTGAGCAACTCACCATACTTGCTTTGATTTAAAGTCGATTATATTAGATACATGAATAAAATAAGATTTTTCTACTCCCACCTACCAGAATCATTGTTGAGGTCACATTGTATCAGTGACCAGAAAAAAACATTATTTTGGCTTCTTACTGAGGAAAAAAAATCACATTAAATTTATTTAATTCAAATTAATAAAATAAGTTGGATTTTTAATAAGAGTGAAAAATTGAAAGTGAATATTTCCCATTTTTTTTTTTTTTTTTTAAATCTGGACTTTTTTCTTTGACTTTTAGCCTCTAACCCCAACCTGAACAGACATACAGTGATATGAAAACAGACACTTATATGTTTTACATATATCTATCTATCTATCTATCTATCTATATATATATATATATATATATATATATATATATATATATATATATATATATATATTATATTTATGTATGTATGTATCAAAAGATGGATATATAATCTGACAAAAATAGTCATGAATTGTGTTCAAAATAATACAACACAATTTATAATCAATTCTGTCAGATCATACATCAACTTCTCAGTAATATGATTGTCCGTGTGGAAAGAGACAAATAGATCTGATATAGACCATGAATGAATGAATAGAGAATTTGGAGTGAAAACAGTTATTTGGGCTTTTGCATAACCGGCAACTGTTTAACTCAATGGTAAGAGCAATGCCATGTTGAAGCAGCTACCCTATCAGTCGCAGACTCGATCCCTGCAGCAGCCCCATTTTTTTAAAATTGTTTATTCTTTTTACCTTATCTAGGCTGAATGATACAATCACCATGTAATAACGGGAGATCATTTCAAGTGGAGTTTCAATATAATGTAAAGCAATATATAATACATATGGGAAAAGATATATATCTGACAGAATTTTGTGAAAAAGTTGACACAATCGAAAAAAGGGAGAAGACTTGAGACTACTTAGTACATCTCGATTTTTTTATTTTTATTAATGAGTGTTATAGCTTATGTACGTTTTAACCGTGGGACTCCGGGGTTTTGCCTGAGCTAGGAGAGCGAAAGTGATAGTTGAGATTGAAAAACTGTTGGGTGTAGCTTGAGAACAAGTGCTTCTGTTTTATGGGGTTTTTTTTTTACAATTTTATTCCTCTATATTAAAAGGAAGTTTTTTCCTGATACATATAAGTGTCTCTCGATAAGTGGATGTCCGTTTTAGTAGATAAGGTTGTATTGGAGAGGCCCTGGTGATGTCGTAGGTATGTGTGGAGGTGGGAAAAGGGTTTGGGATTTCTTCAGGGAAAATTATTTGTGAAAGGGTTTATGTAGGAATGTGTGTATAAGAGGATTTAGAAAAAGTCATACCTTAAGCCAACGTTTGATTTTGTTGTTGTCATTTGTATGAGGTGTTATTTTATGTTGTTTTGTGATTAATTTAGCCAGTAAAGGTGGTGCTAATTAGAAATTTCCTTGGCGTTTGATGATTGCATCGTTGATTGAAATGAGAGCAGATTCAATGCACCTGTGTATTCTGCAGATGTGTTTGATTATTTGTGGTTTAAGAGGTATCAATGTTGGACCAGAGCATTTAAGTGATTATCCAGTATTAGGGCCCTTTGGTGTTCGAAAATTCACTTTTTGAGACACCTGGCTGTCTCTCCTACGCGAATTAGGTTGCAATTTTGACGAGGTATCTTGTAGATGCATTTAGAAGGGGAGGGGTAGGGGCAGTGTGTGTGTTCTATTAATAACATCCACTCGACAGACATTCATTTGTCTAGAGACACAATTTATTTATATCAGCAAAAATCTTCCCTTCTCATACAGATAGGATTTAATAGAATAAAAATTGAAAAACACTTGTTCTCCAGCTATACCCAATGAATTTCTCTGCACCAACTATCCCGGCATTTTTTGTTTTTTCACAATTTCTCTGTGTACAGATTTTACATTCCTAGCTCTGAACCTGGAGTTCCATGGGTGAAATGTACATAAGCTATTATATTTATTTATTAAAAAAATTCTGACATGTACCAAGTAGTCTTTTTCCTTTTTCCATACTACCAACTTTTTCACAACTTGTATATACAGATTAAAACTGACTCAACGGATTTAATATTCACATGGGTGAACACTCAATAGAAGTGACACGAACAGCAAGTCACGTCTGTTATTATACTTACTGATCCCTTATTGTTGAGTATGTTTTTGTGGTAATATACCTAAGTAAGCCCTGTTTAAAAAAAAATTAAATGATGTGCAGTATAAAATAACATCCATATACAATGCATTATGATGAAACCCTATATGAAATAACAATGTATATGTAAGACGTAAGCTATATATTAAAATCCTAGTTGAAAGGGAAGTGGTGTTAGATCAATACTGCTGTCACTATAACTGTTCTGTTTTTAAAATCCCCGAAACGATTACATGGTACACAACTGATGATCCCAACAAGAGAAAATTTGCTCATCGTACCATAATAACAAAGTGTATGTAAAACAGAGGAAACAACATTGGAGAAAATTACATAAATTTCATTGACAGATATTGGGAAATAAGTGACTGAAGTGACACAAGAAAAAGATTGAAAGATTTTTCTAATGTTTAGTGTTTAAAGCTGTAAAGCTTTCTAGATTATATACGTTGAAATACTACTCATTTCATCACAACAAATTAAGTAGGACTTTCATCATTTCTTTTATCTATTCCTGCCTCTCTATCTATCTCGATCTTGGATAGATATGAACAATACATAGATATGAACAGGTAGATAGCTGGATATCTAGATCTGAATAGAGATATAAACTTTGATAGATATAGTAATATAAACAGGTATATGATTATTAACAGATAATAATGAAGATATAAACCAACTGACGAAGATATAGACTGTTCATATCTATCTATCTATCTATCTTTGCCCCTTTATACCTACCTAACTATCTATCTCTCTGTTCATATCTATCTATCTCTCTGTTCATATCTATCTATCTCTCTGTTCGTATCTATCTATCTCTCTGTTCGTATCTATCTATCTCTCTGTTCGTATCTATCTATCTCTCTGTTCGTATCTATCTATCTCTTTGTTCATATCTATCTATCTATCTGTTCATATCTATCTATCTATCTATCTATCTATCTGTTCATATCTATCTCTCTATCTATCTCTGTTCATATCTATCTATCTATCTGTTCATATCTATCTATCTATCTATCTGTTCATATCTATCTCTCTATCTATCTCTGTTCATATCTATCTATCTATCTGTTCATATCTATCTATCTATCTATCTCTCTGTTCATATCTATCTATCTATCTATCTCTCTGTTCATATCTATCTATCTATCTCTCTGTTCATATCTATCTATCTATCTATCTCTCTGTTCATATCTATCTATCTCTCTGTTCATATCTATCTATCTCTCTTTTCATATCTATCTATCTCTCTGTTCATATCTATCTATCTCCCTGTTCATATCTATCTATCTCTCTGTTCATATCTATCTATCTCTCTGTTCATATCTATCTATCTCTCTGTTCATATCTATCTATCTCTCTGTTCATATCTATCTATCTCTCTGTTCATATCTATCTATCTCTCTGTTCATATCTATCTATCTCTCTGTTCATATCTATCTATCTCTCTGTTCATATCTATCTATCTCTCTTTTCATATCTATCTATCTATCTCTCTTTTCATATCTATCTATCTATCTCTCTTTTCATATCTATCTATCTATCTCTCTTTTCATATCTATCTATCTATCTCTCTTTTCATATCTATCTATCTATCTCTCTTTTCATATCTATCTATCTATCTCTCTTTTCATATCTATCTATCTATCTCTCTGTTCATATCTATCTATCTCTCTGTTCATATCTATCTTTCTCTCTGTTCATATCTATCTATCTCTCTGTTCATATCTATCCATCTCTCTGTTCATATCTATCTATCTCTCTGTTCATATCTATCTATCTCTCTGTTCATATCTATCTATCTCTCTGTTCATATCTATCTTTCTCTCTGTTCATATCTATCTATCTCTCTGTTCATATCTATCTATCTCTCTGTTCATATCTATCTATCTCTCTGTTCATATCTATCTATCTCTCTGTTCATATCTATCTATCTCTCTGTTCATATCTATCTTTCTCTCTGTTCATATCTATCTATCTCTCTGTTCATATCTATCTATCTCTCTGTTCATATCTATCTATCTCTCTGTTCATATCTATCTATCTCTCTTTTCATATCTATCTATCTCTCTGTTCATATCTATCTATCTATCTGATCATATCTCTTTCTATCTATCTCCGTCCATATCTATCTACGTTCATATCTAGTATAGTCCTTTTATTATCTATCTATCCCTATTCATATTCATATTTTCTCTCTATCTACCCGTCTGCTATTATCGTCAGTATTCATCTATTCGTCCATCTATCCCAGTCTGTACATATATATATATCTGTTTTTCGTATCTATACTTATTACCTATGACATTGCATCTACTTACAAGTTTCAAATTTTCTCTCTCTCTCTCTGTCTCTATCCGTATAATACACACACACTCTCACATGGACGAATTCAAAATTAGTGATATAAAACTTCCTACCTCACCCATTAAATATTTAATTTTCATTTTTACACCATAATCGGGCACTCGACGTTGAAAAGAAAACTGTGACCGTCGTAAAAATATAGAAAAACGAAGATTGTATGGTGTACACGAGACAAGGAAGTTTTCAAAATCATAGATAAATAGATAGGTATTCTTGTGGCTTAATTTTTTGAGCCCAAGAAGAGGAAGAGATTTACTAATAATAGAAATGAATTAAAACAAAAGGGGAGAGAAGAACGTGACACACAGACAGAGGTTGTCGATTACAGAGATAGAGAGAGCGAGCGAGAGAGTAAGAGAGAGAGACACACTAAATTGGGCAACTCTATACCAAGAAGAGTTTTTTTGTCTGCCCGTCCCAACAGAGAGAGGAGAGAGAAAAAAAGGGTGTAAAGAAAACGACTCTAAAGTACGAGAATCCGTAAAACGAACCCACGTCACCCCTTATCTATCCATCTATCTATCTATCTTTTCTTTTCCTTTTTAATTTTGGAATAATGGAGATGGACATTTCGACCGTACTGCTCTCCAACCATCATAACTCTACACACAGTACACAACAGCATTTGAACTGAGTGAGTTTTCAGTCAGGAAGGCATAAGAAATGGATTACTTCCTCGTTTTTTTTTCTTTTTCTTTTATTTATTTATTTATTTCTAACCCCGACTGCGACAGAACAGACCCTACAGACATACATAGGCATGCACACTTGAGAGAGAAAAAAAAACATATATATATATATATATATGGATATATATATATATGGATAGATAGACAGATATAAAGTGTAAGCTGTACTTGGCTGTTATTTATTTTTAAAAAAGTATGTCAAAAGAAACTACTGCTTTTTAAGTAATAATAGACGAATTTACTTACTACACTTGCATAAATCCATTTTTACATACTTATACTTACGTTCTTAGGTTTTAAGCCTGGTGCGTGCTTACTATGTTCTTGTCGTTTTAAACTTGTTGTAAATTTCTATTTTTTTCTCCAGATTTCTCTCATTTTCTCTGGTTATTTTAAGCTTTTTTTCAATCCTTTAAATCGTTATTTTATTTCTTTAAAAGCATATATTCCCAGCGGAGATCTATTTAATTCAAATTAATTAAAATGTCAAGTTTTTTTTTCTCGTGTAAAAAGCTTCGTTTTTTGTTTTTTTTGTGAAGTACGTTTTTCAGTTCTTTATTTTTAAGATCTAAGAAGGAAATTCAAGTTTCATTATTAGATTGATGATATTAATTAAATAATTTCCTTTTCTCCTGAACTAAAAGCTTCAAGTTTCTTTTAGTTGTAATACGTTATTCTTTTTAACTTTCTAACTAAGAAGTTCTGAGGCATGTATGTATACTTATAGATATCTTTTTAAAGAGTTAGTCGTACTTGATTGTTTTAATACTAAAAGCATTTATATTATAAAATTTGAGGTATACATTTTTTTTAAAGAGTAAAGCAGTAACTAGCTTCTCACAACGAAATTAAAGTTTCCTTATTAATTGATTAATCCACTGATAGGTTGATTTTTTAATTTTTTCTGAAAGTTTCCAAGTTCAACTCAAGTCACTAAAATATCTTGAAATTTTGCTCGAAAAAGAAACTTTTTTGTGATCAAGAAAACAAAAAAGTAAATAAATGTCTTTACTTCAGTGTTGCCAACTTTGTTTTTATATTTTCATCTAAAACCGAGTGAAAAAACATCTAAGAAATGTACTATATGACGAATTAAATGTGGCTTTAATCTTCAACATTTATTCTATTAAGAAAAATACTTGATTTATTAGAAACGTTACTTGGTTATTTGATTTATAGTAATAAATTATTAGGTTATTTTATTAAAAATTAAGTAAATAGCGATTTCTGACATCTAGACATAATCAAAAATATCTAGATTTAGATGAAAAACATCTAAATTGGAAGCACCGACGACTGATTTCTATAACGTCGTAGGTTGTTTTTTTACCATGCCTCACAGAATGAACAAAACCTGAGCTTTTTTTATGACATTATCGAATCTAATTAAATTTATTACTGGATGAGTCACAAGACAAAACAATAAATAAATAGATAATTAATCACACGATTTTTTACGAAATTCATTAGATATCGCGTGTAGAACAAAAAAAGGGCGTGTGTTCTGGTCAAGTCACTTTTTTGTCCTAAACCGTACTGAAAACAAACAAACAAGCTATTGGGGTTTTCAATCAATTATCTGTTGACAAGTCTCAAGTTATTTTGTAAAATTGTTACTCTTTCTCACCTCGAAAACGTCCAGCTAACTAATTTCAATATTTGTTTTTTTATGACCTCAAAATACCCCGCCAAAAGTATATGAAAGTTTTCAGTTACATCAGAAATGGTTAATAGTAATGGTTAGTCAATCAGAAGAAACCATCCTGTGACCAACGTCTTGTGGAAGCATGCTGTGTTAGGGGTGATCAATCGAAAAATCGGAATAAAGTGTGATCAATGAATAAAGTTACTTCTTCGCCTATTTCTTGGGTCACTAAGAGCGGGCACAAATTAGTGACCAATTTAGCATGAACCAACATTGTAAATTGAGCCCCCTTCTATAAACCTGTTTTGGGAAGGAATTTTGAAAGATGATGACGATAGGTAGATAGAAGATATATCCATAAAGCTGAGAGGTGTTTTTCATTTTTTTTATTACTGATTTAATATTGAAATTAGGACCTGAGAGATTTTTGTTTTATGAGACTTGAAACTTTTTTCTTTTCTATTACGAAAAATTTTAAATAACTTGAAATTATGAATATTCTTCACATTTAAATATTTAATAACTTTTAATTTGTGCCTTCAAGTTAATAAATTAATACAAAATGAATACTATTCATAATCGAGGGTGAAAACTAAGAAGTATTTGTTTTACAGCAAAACTAATTAGATTGTTTTCGTTTCACAAAACTTTTCAGGTTTAATTTTTACGTTTGATAAATCTATTACGAAATATATGCTTTTTAAAAATATGAATGTTTCTACATTAAGTATTTAATATGAATTGTAATTCGTGCTTTTAAGTAAATTGAGTAAAATACAATTTTGGTTGTGAAAAGTAAAGAACTTTTATACTACAAAACTAATCAAAACTTTATTTGATAAAAACTTTCTAGGTTTAAACTTCTACTTTCAATAAATCTTTTCAACAACGAAAGTATATATATATATATATATATATATGTGTGTGTGTGTGTGTGTGTGTATATATGTATATATATACTTTTTTTTTTATAGAAGTTGAGAAATGAAAGATATATCCAAAAATTTATAATAAAAAATTAAATTAAGATTGGAGATGTATCCAAAAATGTAATAAAAAGTTCTTGAGAGAAAATTGTTGCTTATTTATTAAAATACTAGAAATTAAACTTGGAATTTTTTTGAAGCAAATAGTTTTAATTAGTTTTGCTTTAAAAAGGTACTGTACTCTTTTCAGTCAATCATTTAAATTATGTATAATATCTATTTAATTTCATATACTTGAAAACACAAATTATATGATAATAATAACATTAAAATTTAGTAATGCTCTGATTATTTCGTTTGCGATTTATGAAGATTATTTAAACCTAAAAAGTTTTTTGAGACAAAAGTTTCAATCAGTTTTGCTTCAATACAAATGATTTTCTATTTTTATTGCCTGTTAGATTATGTATTATATTTATTATATTTCATTTACTTGGGAGAACACATTAGAAATTATATTAAACATTCATATGTAAGAATATTTATATCTTATAGGTCTTCAAGATTCTTCGTTATTGATTAACTAAAAGTTAAACCTGAAGAGTTTTTGTAACCATGAAAGTTGCTTTTAGTTTTGCAGTGAATAAGGTTCTTGTTTCTACAGCCAAATCAATAAATTATGTTCAATATTCATTTTATGTACTTAAAAAGACCGATTGTTTAATAATGATAGATAAAAGATACCCATTAATTTAGAAAAGTTCTTTTAAATTCTTTCTTAGTGACTTATTTAAAATAAAAGTTGAATCTAAAAAGTATTATGAAACAAAGTTCCAATTTGTTATGCTGAAAGAGCACTATGCTTTTCATTAACAAATGAATTGAACTAAATTATGGATATTTGATTTAGTTGCTTTTTTAAGCACAAATTATGAAATATATTTAAATTTTCATGTATATTTTACTTGTTATTTTTGTGGGTATGTTATATATATATATATATATATATATATATATATATATATATATATATATATATATATATATATATATAGTTACTAAGTAACTAATGCCCCGGTTGAGATAAACGTTATTAAAAATACTCTTCTAAAAGTTTTAAACGACAATTTTTGATATACGTCTCATTTTTATTTTTCATAATTTTATTTTGCAAACTTCCTTGAATTAAAAGCTTGTGACTGTCTCTTTTAAATCCAAGTATTTAGATAAATTAAAATGAAAACTTGAAATTGAGAATCTTAGTATGAATTAGTACGATAGTTGACGGAAGGTAAATCATAACTAACTCAGGTTATCTACCTATGTTGCCAAGTTTATTCCCAGATTTAGATCTGAAATTTAGCCCCCAAAACATCTTAAAACGTTTAGAAACACCTACATCCTCCAAAATCTAGGAAAATATATCGTATTATTAATGAAATGTGACTTCAGTCTTCAACTTTTATTTTATCGAAATATAACTTGATTATTTCATCAATATCATGAAATATAGTAAACAGGAATACCTTGAATAATAAAGCAGTTTTCATTAGTGAGCTTTTTTTTATGTAATAGTGTTACTGTTAAGGTATTGTTGTGCAAATTGATGTAATTAAGTATAGGCTAAAAAAAACATTAAATCATAACAAGGCCTTGAACAGAGCAGTTTTGAACAGTACGGAAAATTTGGAACAAATTAACAGCACTATTCAAGGCATACCGGTATTAATTATGTTATTAGAAATCATAGCAATTTCTGACATCTTGACATAACCAAAAAAGATCTAGGTTGGTTATACTGTCGGGTTCTCAGGGCAATTTTTGGTGATTCACTTGGTTTTTGTTTTCCAACTCCCTGCTAAATTTTCTGGGGAAAAAAAATCCTATATTTAACAGCATTACTTAGAATTTATTCTTTTTCAAATCTATTTTTTATATGTATACTTTGTGTAATTGGGCCCGACAGTAAATTTTTTTTTTTACTAGTTGAGTTCTCTATTATTGATAGAACGTATGGCAGGGAGTTCGTTCATGTTTGAGAACTAACCGGTAGCAACAAAAAGTGGCAGGGAGTTTGTTTATGTTTGAGAAATAGTAGCATTGAAAAATGGCAGGGAATAGCGAGGGGGATGTTTTATGTCTGAGAATTAGTAATATTAAGAAGTGACTGAGATGATGCAAAAAAGAAAAGAATAAGTACTGCCTTTAATGGGGTCCGGACCACCCACAACGTAGGACAAACCCCTCTCTTCAATCCAAGTGCCAAGTAGGACAAAAATCCCTTGTTTAAATTAATTAAAACATCACAAAAAATGTAAGTTATTGGTGACAGTACAGGTTGAGTACCCGGGACCCTCTCTCTGAAGCGCCTTTGACCAGAACTGTTTCCGATTTGGAATTTGATTAGGGATCATTGCTTTGCCGATTTATACTGAGATAAACATGAAATACTTCATTTATTTCTTATCACGTTACTCATAGAGGTACCTACCGCCTTTTTTTTTTTGTTGACATAGTCAACTATATATATGTACAGAAGAAATCAGTGATTAAATGCATGTAGGTGTCGTGTCTGGCTGTGACAAAATTTTATTGTTTTGATTGGTATTCGTTTAGTCTTTCGCCGTCTTCTGTGATATAAAGGTAGTTTTACGTTTCTAAATGGTTAAATAAAGATAACCAAGCTTTGACTGTAGTCAGAAATGAGTTAAATTTTCTGGGGAATCAACCTCATCTCTTGTCTTTGAATCCATACTTCAGTGGAGTCCGGTGTGGAATTTTCCACTTATGACGTCATGTTGGCTTTCAAGAAGTTTCGGATTTGTGAATATTACGATTTTCCGAGTTTCGGATACGGAGCTTACACGCTGGGCCGTTGCCTGAGGGTTGGGGGTGGGGGTGAATAAGAGGGACCTACCCCCCTGGAAATTCACCCTCTTCCATGAACGTGTTGTAAATTAATTTTAGTGTACTAATTTTTTTCAACAGAAACCATTTTTATAACCCATAGTCAATCGGAAAGTGAAAGTTATTATTGGGGAGAGGGGAGGGGGGACTCTTGGTTACCAAGTTGAATCTTATCTAAAGAAATCATTTAGATAATGTAGATAATCGGTACAGATTTTTCTATAAACTTCAAGGGTGGCCATTTTGAAATTTAAAATGAACTACTGCGAATGTACATTTCTCCTGAATATGACAGTCATTTTGCATGGATACATCCCAAAATGTGATCACCTCTTTCGTCGTCTATTGCCCACCTTTCCACAAAATGTTATTGAAATACATTGAGAACTTTTGGAGATATTGTGTGGACAGACAGGAACGAATACGGAAGGTATATGATTTTAAAAAAAAAAAAAGAAAGAAAAAAACGTGAAAATATCTCTCATTAATACACGCAAGAATTGAATCACTTCTTTTTTCTGTTGTGGCTTGCATTTCCACAAGAATTTCATTGAAATTCAGAATACTTTACAAAACCTGTATTAGATTTATTAGTCCTTATTACCCCGGTCAAAAATTATTTCATTTTCTCTTATTTCAATGATATCAGTGATTCTAGAGTAACTTCAGGGCAATTATGAAATCTGTTTTGCTAGATTGGCTCTATCTTTTGAGATAATAGATGCCCCCCCCCCCAACTCTCTCCTGTATTTGAGAATTCAACTCAATCAGCCTTCAGAGCCACTTGTCATTTTCACGAATCGTACATTTGTTGCTAAATTTATCTTCAGGTATTTGGTCATCTAACTGTTTTCAGATTCAATGGTAGAATTATTTTCACCTTCATTTTTATCATAAAGGTTTAGTACATCATTGGGGTAAAATCAAAATTTGAGAACTTACCAATCATCTCAAAAACTAGAGCTAATTCGGCAAAACTAATGTCACATTTTTAAAGTTTAGCATATTTAGAAACAGTCATCAAAACTGGCATCAAAACGGTCAACATAGGTGTCTTCAGTTTTCAAATTGGTCCTGCTGGCTTGCTATATATGTATCGCGATACTGGGTACCCAAATCGAGCTGGAGTGCTGAAATTTTTTTTATTCTATCTAGATAAAGAATTGGTAGGGTTTGAAAATCCCCACCCCCAATAGATTTTTAGTGAGTAGTTCAATTTATAGTGTACGCTTATGCTAAATTGATTCCTAGTTCGTGCCCAGCTGCATTTTTTAGCGATCCAACTAAATATGATAAAAGTAACCTATTACTCGATCACACCTACTTCAAATTTTTCAATTGATCAACCCCAATACGGCATGCTGCCAAAAGACCTTGGTCATGTGTAGGTTTCTGCTGAGTAACTAATCCTTTTTTAATTTTTATTATTATTATTAGAGAATACTACTACAATGAATTTTCATAAAGTTGAAAGGCAAATGTGAATCTTTCAGGATTTTATCCACTGAATTATTAACTGCTGCAGGGTCAACCTTCACTCTTACTTCTATTCTGACTGAAGATGATTACTGCAACTTTTGTATTGTATGTATGTGAAATAATGCATAAAATATCCCTACCTTGCATAAATGAATCGCCATAGCTTGTGTGTGTACTGGAACTAATTATCCAAAGAAAAATAAATCTTTTGTCTTTAATTATCCAAAAAATACTAGCACAAGATTCGGGCCATAAAAACCCCAAAAAGCACTTTTTTAAAAAAGGAACAACAAAAAAAACAAAAAAACAATGGTGCCTAGTGGTGTACTCATGCAAATTTCCAAGGTTGTAGCCCTGAAAATGTGACCAGGAATGCCCAGAGATGCAATCTAAAGACACATGGAAACTAAAGGAGAGAAGAATCTGCAGCCAACTTAGCTGGTTGTTCAGGCCATTTGTAGAGCTATGGCGATTCAATACAACTTGCTGATTTACATTCCTGAATAATATATAATTAATCTCCATTATTATTAAGTATATTGCATTTTTTGTGTTGGTTGGTGTATGATTTTATACTATGGTTTTGTTAGACTTTTGAAAATTGGTACCTTTTAGATTATGGTATCGTTACGATTGATAAATTTATTTTTGAGAGCCCTGCCTGGGGGTCAACAAGTGATCAAGGATTCTATGAAGACCGAAAGAGTTCAATGACCCTTGCTTTGGGTTTCCTATGGTGATTTTGTCCTACACTACTGTTGATATTCTTGAGTAAGTTGTTGAGAAATCCTGCATGGGTTGGATGGGGTTCACAAATATGAAAGGCTTTCCAAATATTTCCTTATTTGTTTTGATTATTGTGGTTTGAATTTAGATCTAGGGTTGCTGGGGTTGCCAAATTTTTTTGGACCATTGACCCCTTCATAGGAACTCATTGCCCCCCCCCCCCAGGCTGAGCTGCCAAAGGAAAGATATCAAAAGTACCAATACCACATCCCATAATGTACCATTCCGAATCTTCCTAAAATAAACCAAATCCGTAGAATATAATTATATGTGAAGATTGGAAGATTACCAATAATACAATATTGAAATGCAAAGTAAACAAGAATGTATGTCAAAAGGTGTAAAACAAGCCAAATATTCAACACACCCCACCAAAGGGTTTCATCGACCCTTTGGATAGTCCCATCAACCCCCAGAAGTCAATATTAAACACTTTGGTTGACCCCCTAATTTACATTCAAATTAGTGTAAAGGTTATTGATTTTTTTTTCTTTTGTTTTTTTTTTTTTCCTAGTTAGTTTCCTTTTCAGGATTGAAATAGACAAGATATAAAGCTGTAAACATAATTCGCTGAAACTAAACGTGTCCGAACAAGAAAACCAACATTTGATGACGAGCGTTTTGAAACAATAATTCAAAACGCAAATCTTTTCAACAAAGAAAGTGGACAATGAAAATCACATTCGATTTATAGTAATAAAACAAGTCTGGTTAGTCACTCAGTAGAAACAGTTACATGACCAACTGCTTATGGCAGCATTCCGTGGGATGTGGGGGGGAGGTTAAAAAAAAGTGAGGTCAAGTAAGTATCCATGAAAAAGTCCCCTCTTTCACATTTTGTTGGGCATTGATCAGTTACAAAATCCAGTTCGGAAGACAGACACAAACTAAGGGATCTGTTTAGCATACGCTTACATTGTAAATTGAACCACCATCTAAAAAAAACTACTTGGGGGCGGTTTATTTTTTTTTTCGAAAAACCCCAAAAGCAAAACTTTTTCTACTAGTCATAATAAGGACTAAAAAGTTTACATTTTCAGCCCTCTACCCCCATTGGTGCAACTTGTATATGTAATGCATACATAGCCATTGCATGAATATATTTGTAATTTTTAGATTTGTGTTCAAGCCACGCATTGACTTGCAACAGACCTCTTTTTCTTATTGAATAGGCCTGTATAAATACCTAAGCCTTTGTTTCACTTGCTCACTTGGATAAATGAGTTCATATTAAAAAATACATTTATATTTTTTTTTCATTTAAAAATATATATATATATATATATATATATATATATATATATATATATAATACAAAAGTTGTAATAATCATCTTCAGTCAGAATAGAAATAGGAACGAAGTTTTACCCTGCAGCTACCAAGCTTGTTTTTTTTTGTTTTTTTTTTTTCCTTTTTGATTCATGGGAAAAATTATTTTAAATTTTTCACTGAATAAAAATCCCAATCGATTCACTCTTGCTTTTTAACTTTACAAAAATTCATTGTGGTAGTTTTCTTAGATTTGAGAGAAGGAAAAAAAAAAAAAGTTTTTAATAGGAATAAATTTTCGGCCTTCTAGCTCCATTGGTTTGGCCTGCATGTGTGATAGATATAAAGCCAGCCAGGCAACCAGACAAACTAGGAAACTGATAAAACCTATGTTAACCATTTCAGTCGACAGTTTCTGATAAGCATGGTTATAGAACAAAACCCTAAACCTTAAACAATCTTCCCGCAAGTTTTTTCATGGCCTTTGCGGAACCCGAGTGGAGTTAGCTGAAATATTTTCTTTCTTTTAAGACAATCTGGAGTTTATGCAACAAAGGTCAGTCACTTATAACAAAAGTGTACGATAGAATGAATTTTCAATACTATGGCGCCAATATATTCATTTAGTGTTTTGATTTTTCTTTATATATTCATTATTGTTTGATATTCTAGAATATTACTCGACTTATGACTGCGTTATTTATGTACATATGGATTGATAGTAAAGAGACAAAAGCCAGTATAGTCGATCATTTGAATGTATTAATCATAATCTGCTAGATGTATGTTGTATAAAAGTCTCAACTGAAACCAAGCTTTTCTGTAAGGTTGATCAGACATGAATTATGAAAATGAACTGTAAGGAAAATAGCCATTGATATCATTAAGTATACGATGAAGTACTTACAGAAAGTTAAAACGTTGATTCTATGTGCTTAAAAAGTTTGATAATAGTTAATGTAGAAATGTAATCGTATGAGATATTTCTGTAATTCTTTGGAACGGGTTCATTAAAACATTTAATTGTAATTTTGCAAGGGAGATAACTTCTCAGCTACTGCTTCTAAAAAATGAAAGAAAACTCTAAACAATTGAAAATGTATTTTTTTAATTTATTAGAAAATTTTACCAAAACTGTCAGCACAGGTTTCTTCAGTTATCAAGTTAGTCTGGCTGGCAGACATACAGACCAGGCCAATGAAACTGAAGGGCTGAAAACTTGGACATTCACTCCTTATCATGTCTAGAAAAAACATCCTTTCTTAATCCCCCCTCCCCCGAATAGGTTTTTAGTTGGGGGGAGGGGCTCAATTTGCGGAGTAAATTTTTGCTAAATGATCACTAGTTTGTGTCCGGCATTCATGCTTTTTTTTTTTTTTTTTTTTTTTTTCTCTAATTCAGACTTTTTATCATCATCATCCTCATCATCAGTCTTTTAACGTCAGTCGTTGGACATAGATCTTTCCCAGTATCTGTTACAATTCTCTATCATGGGCATCACAGAGCCAATATTTTCTAAATTTGTCTAGTTCATCTCTCCATCTTGTATTCTATCAGCCTCAGTTTCACATGTGACCTCTGGGGATCTATGTTTTGAATCCTGATGTCCATTGGTTGTTTGCCATTCTTGCAACATGACCTGCCCATTGCCATTTAACTCTTTTGATAGATTCTATAATGTCTCGGACTCCAGTTTTCTTCCTGATATACTTTGCTGTCATGTGATCTCTCCATGTGAGGTTGAGTATGATTCTCTCATGTGCTCGTTGCATGCTTCTCAGTTTGTAGGTCTGTCTCTTGGTTAGGTTCCATGTTTCAGCTCTACAAGTGACTATCGGAAAAATGCATTGGTTGTACACTCTTCTTTTTAGGATTATTGGGATCATCTTGTTTTTTAAAGTTGAGCTTGCCCTGCGGAAGGCTTGCTATTCTAGAGTGATTCTTCACTTAATTTCCTCTTCTTTTGAGGATCTCTTGGAGATT
The DNA here is from genome assembly GCA_963457665.1 of Thysanoteuthis rhombus. Taxonomy (NCBI): domain Eukaryota; kingdom Metazoa; phylum Mollusca; class Cephalopoda; order Oegopsida; family Thysanoteuthidae; genus Thysanoteuthis; species Thysanoteuthis major. Next base: position 10,345,606 of record OY735214.1, read on the forward strand.
CATTGATCACCCCTTATTCAAATGTTTCAATTGATCATCCCCAACATGGCATGCTACCAGAAGACGGAATTTTAAAAAACACAATAGGTCGGCTTGTTTTTTTGAAAAATCAGATTTTTTTTTTTCTTCTGCCGTATTAAGTTTGAGAGGGGGGACTCATTTATTGATCTTCACTGTTTCTTTTTTCTACCCCCCCCCTTCACCCCTGCCCATACATGGAATGTTGCTGTGAGTTTGGTCATGTAACTGTTTCTACTGAGTGACCAACCAGACTTGTTTTATTACTATAAATCGAATGTGATTTTCATTGTCCACTTTCTTTGTTGAAAAGATTTGCTTTTTGAATTATTGTTTCAAAATGCTTGTCATGGAATATTGGTTTTCTTGTTCCGACATGTTTAGTTTCAGCGAATTATGTTTACAGCTTTATATCTTGTCTATTTCAATCCTGAAAAGGAAACTAACTTGAAAAAAAAACCCCGAAGAACTTTACACTAATTTGAATGTAAATTAGGGGGTCAACCAAAGTGGTTGATATTGACCCTTCGCTGTTGGGTCGATGAAACCCCAGGAGGGATGTATCAAGTACTTGAGTATGTGACCAGGAATTTTCAAAAAACTAAAAACATTCTTTCTGGAGAGTAGATTAAAGGATTTCTTAATACAGGCATTACTATTTTATATTTACTAAAGTGTTCCTCATTTTATTTATTCGAGTTTAAATAAACCATTTTTGTGACAAAAGTCAATGGTCTATGAAAGCTAAAAAATTTTCTGTTCGGACCAAATTTGAATCGTTTCATAGTCGGGCTGGGTGATGTATCAACTTCACGTGATATATTGGTATGTTTTCAAACACAGTATTAGATTAAGCAATACTGTTTACACTGATATAGCCACAATGATGCCAATTTAGCTATTTTGTGGTTGGGTCTAGCTCCTTTTTTTTTTCTTTCTTGGGCCTTCCTGCCCCCCCTCAATTGTCCATACAACCCCAGCACCCTCTCTCTATGTGTACATGCCATACCTATCCTTCTCTCTTTCACAGTTCCTTTGTTTATCTCACTAGAAAACTATTTTTTATTCTATTTACATTCTGATTTTTAGATTCTTATAATTAAAGTATTCTATTCTCTTGTCATAGTTTAAAGGCAACATTCACAGATAAATGCCTATTTTTTTATTTATTATAATTTTGATTTCAGTTTATTTCATTGAAAATTTATTTTTGTGAAATTTCTCGCAGCTTTGACTGTCAATGTTAGTGAAAATTTATTTTTGTGAAATTTCTCGCAGCTTTAACTTTCAATGGAACATGAGAAAATACTGTGATATATATATATATATATATATATATATATATCATTTATCAGTATTCAGCTTGACCATTCCGGGTATGGATTTTTGTCCGTGTCGCCCTGCCCTAGTTTTTAGCGTTCTTAACAAAGGAATCAGCAAAAATGAATTTTCAAAATCTAACACGAAAAAAGCGTTTGTAATTCAAGAAGCTCAAACATTTTTTTCTAATACGTCTCCTCTTGTAGGGGTCGAGTTATGACTTATAACTTATGTTGGACACCGATAGATGTACGCTTCTTGGAGAATGTGGCAAGGCTCGAGAAAACCGGTCATCGTCCATTTTCAGAGAATCTCTTTTTTACGTCTCTTAACAGCTTTAGATTATTAGAAACTGTCGACCAAGACTGCCAGGTTTCTTCAGTTTTCGAGTTGTTCTGGCTGGCTATGTTTATATCATGCATATAGGCTGCACCAATGGAGCTAGAGGGCTGATAATTCAATGTTCATTCGTTATATTTAGAAAACACATTTTTTGTTGTTTTTTTTTTTTCAAACCACTCTTCCTCCAATAAGTTTTCAGGGGAGGGGGGGTCAAATTCGCAATGTATTCTTAGAATAAATTGGTCCCTAGTTTATGCCCTCTTTTTTTTTGTTTTTGTTTTTTTTAAATTCAGATTTTCTAGTGATCACTGCGCAACAAAATGTGAGAGGAGTTACTAATGCATCGATCCTTCTTTTTTCCAATTTTTTGATTGATCACCCCAATATGGCATGCTGCCGAAAGGCATTGGTCCCTTGATGGCTTCTACTGAGTGACTAACTAGACCTGTTTTTCTTTTTATGTTTTTTTTTTTTTTTTTTATTTCAGATAGTTTTATTATAGAAACTAATGTTGCCAAATGCTATCAAAAATGGTGTAAACAATGTTGCAAGTTTCGAACAGAGTCTGTTCTTTTTCTTGTTTTCGTGTAGTATACTAGTTTGTAATATATTCTTTCCTTCTCTTTTCAGTAAACCTCTGAATTAAACATTCCCACCATGGAAAAAGGGATCTTTTTACTGGAACCACAAGAAAAGAATCTTCACAATAATGAAGAAAGAAATACCCTGCAGGACCTAAGTAGCTGAAAACTAGTTAATCAACCGATCGGTCAATAATTAGATAATTTGGTTTTCAGAGTTTTGACTGTTTCTAACCCTTTATCCTTTTACTTCAAAAATGACTTCTGGTCCGAACATGGAAAAAGTGCCAACCGACAAGTCACTTGCCAGTGACGTCATGACCAAAACTGAAGCCCCATTTACTCAAAGCACAGACTGTATGCCTCTCAATCAGATTTCACACATGAATGATAAACCTTTTGCAGCTGCAGCCTATGTCAACCAGTTTGCAACGGGGTATTACCTACAAGGACCCCCCCTTGTGCACCCGAACCAGAAACTCTTTGCGGGGGACATCTACGGAAAACAGTTTGCGACGGCAAACTATTACCTTCAGACGTATGAGCCAATGGCTTCGACCCTTGCAAAGCCAACTCATTGTACGGCAGTTGCTGCTGTCCCGAGCAACATCCTCTGTCCCAAACAGCCCCCTGTTACACCCGATTATAAGCCGATTGACGCCGTCCAGAAACCTAAGACTCAAGTCAAGCCTTTTCACTGCGAGACCTGCCTCAAACAGTTCACCCGCAGGAATACCCTGCAGCTCCATCAGCGGCTCCACACAGGAGAAAAACTCTTCCATTGCAGCTTCTGTGAAAAGCAGTTCGTCCACCGCGACAAGCTCCAAATCCACGAGCGTATCCACACAGGAGAGAAACCGTTCCATTGCGAGTTTTGTCCAAAGCAGTTCTCCCGTAAGGACAAGCTGAAAATCCACCGCAGTTCGCACACTGGGGAACGTCCATACCACTGCTCGTATTGCTCCAAGCAATTCGTGCAGCGGGACAAGCTCCGCATTCACGAACGTATCCATACTGGCGAGAAACCATACCATTGTACTTATTGCCCCAAGGCCTTTGCTCGCAGCGACAAGCTCGAGCTTCACAAACGTCTCCACACGGGAGAGAAACTGTTCCGTTGCAATTTCTGCCCAAAGCAGTTTGTACAAAAAGACAAGCTGCTTATTCACGAACGGACTCATACTGGTGAGAAACCATTCCATTGTGAGATTTGCTCGAAGCAATTTGCCCGCAGCGATCGTTTGCAGATTCATCGAAGAACACACACTGGAGAAAAACCATTTCAATGTGATTTCTGTTCCAAACAGTTTGTACAGCGCTGTTACTTAAAGATTCACCGTCGAATACATACTGGCGAGAAACCGTTCCCGTGTACGCTGTGTCAGAAGGAGTTTGCCCGCAAGGACAAACTACAGGTTCACATACGCTCCCATACTGGAGAGAAGCCGTTTCGCTGCAACGTCTGCTCAGAGCAGTTTCTCCGCAAGGCTCAGTTGCTGGCTCACAAGAAGAACATGCACGATGCACAGCCTTTCATTCCGACGCCGTTTTTCTGCGAGACCTGCACGAAGCCATTCCTGACAATGAACGAACTCGAAGAACATAAAAAGATGCACGGACCCGTGCGGAACAACTTCCTCCAGCCTAAAACTTTGCAAAACATTAAGGAGTACACCCCAATGAGTACTTTGTTGTGGCAATCCATTCACCATCAAAGTCACTAAACAAAGAGTAACAAACTCCTCGCATTTCAAGGGTTATGGCTGTTTGATAAAAAGAATCTGCTTATGTATGTCCAACTGTAGTTCACATGCATGAACCTGTGGTATACACTGACCAATGGTCAAGCATAAAAACCCCTGAAAGTTTCAATCCCTCTGTCTTTAATTCACTGATATGTATCTCTTGAAGTTTTTCTAACACATCCTGAGAATGAACGATTCAACAATCAAGCAACACATCAATCTGGAACTTTTGATTGAAATCAAACATCTATTGTTTTTGTATGCCGACTGGAATTTTTTTTTTCTAGCGGGCGGGGGGGGGGGGGATGTATGTCCCATGCACGTGTGTCCAATCCAATCGTCATGAGAGATTTTGTGGCAGTCGAAGATGACAAACGTGGAGGATGCCCGGGCGTGTCAAAAACCGTCTCTTCTTCGATGGAGACCATTCCTGCAATCATTCTGATTCTGAGTTGTCGATCATTTCAAATGATTTTTTTTTCCAACATTCCCACAAGTTCTTGATGTGCATGGGTATCCACAACACTCGACATCTTTTGACACTCTCCTGACCTTGACAGAATCTCTTGTGCCATTAAACATGCGTGTATGTGACTTGCATTTTACCCACCCCGCAATCCTTAGTTAGCATACTAAAAGGAATTTGTTGTTGTTGTTGTTTAGTTCGATTTCACCCAAAATTTCAAATAGATGCCTTGCTTGATTTTCTAACTGACTATAATCACAATACATTTGAAAAAACATGTCTAGTTCGAGCGATAGTCTATGTATACCAAGAGTTCTCAAACTCTTCAAGTCAAAGAGTACTCTCATGACTACCAGTAGTGCGGCAGTCACGATTTACTTTTGAAGACAAATTTTTATTCAGACTTAATATCTAAAAATCATCCATAACATTCAACTCTTATTTAAGATAATGCACAATACAAATTAATGCGAAACTGCAAGTTCTGAAAAATTGTTTTTATTATTATGGAATATTCAAGGCAAGTTCATTGTCTGACTTGATAATGAACGTAATGCTCAATATAACGTGTAGTTCCTTTATAAAAGGATAAGCATAATACATTAAACAATATCAATTCAAATTCAGATGAACTAAAAATATGCCAGCACAGTCAATAATTGAACAACCATGGCCTCAGAATTTGAAGTCGTGTTAGAAAAAAAAAAATCTTTCAAAGTATAAGTATGATCAGAATAAATTCTATTTATGACATCACTGGCACTTCCACTGGAAAACATCTGAAATAGAGTTAAAAAAAAAAATGCTTGTAGATTCTGGAGAACCTAGATGTTATTAAAAAACTATTCCTGTCAAAATAAGGAAGGGTCAAAAGAGCTTCCTTTTATTTTTTCAGATAAAAAAAAAGCATTTCTACTTAGGGTCGTGGAGTACTTATACCTATCTTCAAATCTATAGGTGAAACAGTACGGCCAGGAGTGCTGGAATACAAAAACATATGCACATAAAAACATTTTCAAAAAAAATAGAAATGTTTTGCCACCCTTGGTGTCTATGGTGGTTCAACTGATGAAACCCGAACAAAATTAAATTTCTGGTGTGAAATGGTGCATAGAATTGAATAACATTCAAGTTAGATAGTCCGTAGTCGACGCATGCAAAGGTGGGACCCCTTGATGTATACCACGTGATTCACGTATTTGAGCTGTGGTTCGGCTTACATAAGCCCAGTCTCATTATTTAATAGCCACACCTCGTACTACTAAATATTGGTTAATCCAATCTATTACAAATATTCTTCCGTGTCTGGAGTTCACAATATTATAACCTGTATATTTTATTATCATCATTGCTTTTATCTATATATATATATATATATATATATATATATATATATATATATACATTGTGTGTATCATGGATTTTACAAATATATTATAGTTGTAGCAGAGATGATGGTGTTAGGCTTGCCATTTATTATTATTATTATTATTATTATTATTATTATAAGTATTAGGTTGTTACATATGAAATTTCATTTTTTGGTTAGTGAGATGAAGGATGATAATAAACCAGGGCTTCTCAAACTAGGGTTCCCGACCACCCTCCAGAAATGGTGTGTAAAGATTATTGGGAGGGGGGGGGTAGTCGCAGATTAATGATAATGCAACTGAAGTCTTTTTTAATCTCTACACACTAAGTATACTTCTTCTGGTGCTTATTGTAAAATGGCTCAATGTTATTCCAAAATTCTTAGAAAATGAATTCTGTTTTTCTTTATGTTTTAGTGATTCATTGTTAAAACGTGTTTTTTTTTTTTTTTTTTTTTTTTCATGATGATCACTGTAAAACTTTTAGATAATTAACAGTTGATATGAACAATATGAACTGAATAATCACCAGAAATTGACGTCTACAAAACTTTAAGATCTGGCTAAAATCAGTATATTATCCGATTTTGATAAAACTTCTGAGACTTATTTATTGAAGGGAGAATTTAAATAAAAAAAATAGTAATTTTTCATTCGAAATATCGGAAAGGAAGATTTTTTTTTTATATAATACCTACCTAACCTTTTATTATTTTGACGATTTATTCGATTAATACTTTAATGTTTTCATAGATTTTTAAACATTTAAAAGATAAATCACTTGTGATATTAATAATATTTACCTTTCCATTTAATTGATAGAAATTATAAGAAATCTTTTTTTTTTCTTCCTTTTAAATATTGAGTAGAAAAAAAATTTCCTGATCAAAGGCCTGAATTATAATTATTCGAATAAAACTAAAAAATTTGCAAAGAAAAAGAATTTACTTGTATTTCAATTTTTAATGTAAGACTCCCAGTTGAAGCACTTTTCTAGAATAAGTAAACATTGTTAATATCTAAAAGGATTTATCTGTTAGCTGTGCGAAAAACAATGAATCGTTTATACCTAATGAACAGATGGCAGTTTTTGATAATATTCAAGTCTTTATCTATTTCTATCTTTATTTACTGTTAGAATATGATGATAACCAGTAAGGGGTCGAGGAAAAAAAAATTGCGTCATTGAAAGGGGTTGAGAATCAAAATAGTTTGAGAAGCCTTGTTATAAACAACAAAAAACAGTAAATATTTAATCAAGATATGACTGTTTTGGAGCTATAATTTACCAATGATCCTCTGATGATAATATGCATTCCTCTAAAACATTTTTAGATTTAGTGGTCAAATTAAGTAGAAAGCACTGATTATGACTTCCCTATCATTATATAAATCAAGTTTAAAATGCTTAAAAAGATGATGATATGTTAGTTAAATAAGGATACCGTGAGACTTCATACCCCAATTCTCTAAGCTTGGACACTGCTAGCTGAAAGGTGTGGGGTCTTGCATTTTCATGAAGTATTTCATTTCCTATTGTCTTTAAATGGAAGGTCATTTGTTGAAGTCTTCAAGTCTCCAGAAAATGCTCATAGTTATGAACTGCATTATGTACTGATTGTACTTGAAAATAAGTCCAACTTCTTGGGAAGAAAACATTGGTATTAAGGGCTCGAAAAACCTCCAATTATAACAAACTACGTCTTTATTTTATATTGAATCTGCAATAAAGCAATTACATTAGTAAATTTTTTCATTTTTTGCCTTGATCTTTGTGATGTTAAAAAAAAACAATTTTTCACATATAACGACCTAATATATTATAGTTGTTGTAGAAATGATGGTATTAGGCCTACCATTTATTATCATTATTATTATTATTATTATTGTTATTATTATTATTTGATAAGAGAAAAAGGAGAAGGTAGAAAGCCCACTGTAGTTGTAGTGAAAATGATGTTATCAGGGTTGCCGTTTGGTACTTTTCAAGACCCCTATTGGGCAAACTTGGTACTGAACAAAGCTATTTGGTCCCCAAAATAAATATTTGGTACGAATATGATACAACATGAATATACATGAACAATAGATTTAAAAAATATGTATTTTAATTCATTTTTCTTGCAAGCTTAGCTTGATGATGGATTTTAAGCTATTTGATTATTTTGGTATGGAAGCTACTTAATTTGGTCCCAAGACCATATAAATTTGGTCTTGTGCAGCAAGAGATATCTAGCAACCCAGGATGGTGTTAGACCTGCCAATTATTCTGGTCAAGTGGAGAGAAGAATGGGCAGAGACTATTGTAGTACTTATGGTAATGATGGTGGAAGATATGCCATTATTATTACAATTTTTATTCTAAAGAATTACTGAAGGAGAGGGGTCTTGCCTCTTGAAAATAGAAAAAAGGTTTCTCCGTTAGTAATTTTTCTGTGCTTTTCTATCTGATAGACCTTGATTTTCTAAGCTGATTTAAAAAAAAAATTTTTTTAAAGGTTTTAGGTTGAAGATTTTATTTACAATGTTACTCTAATGCTAAATGGGACCCTTGTTATCCTCCATTCATACCAAAGTATAACTTTGAAGTATTCTGTTACTTCCATTGTGATACTTGTGAAACAAATTTTCACAAGTAATTGAATCACCATAGCCACAATTACAGACCCAACCAAACAACAATAAACATAGGCTAAGGGTATTCTTCCCTTTTCACTTCTCTGTCTGCATGCTTCTGGTCAAATAGAACTTTGAAAATGTCCATGTGTATTCTAGTAGCCACCTTCTAAAAATGGCTTTTTTATTTTTTTAAAGTTTTCCCTTTTCCTCTTTTTTAACTGGGTGCTCAATTTACAATGATAATCCATTGTAAAACAGACACTTCTATTTTGCTACAATTTGCATTTATGACATGGAAAATCTTGGTTGGAATGATAATGAGAGAGTATCTTTTTTTAGAAATTACATTTTTTTTTTTTTTGCCTGACCGGTTGTTTTAAACTGTCCCCCTTGAAACTGTTGGTTGACACCATTGATCTTGCAGAGTCATGTATTGCTCTATGTAACCTTGTATCACTGTCTGAAGAGTCAGGACAGGGTAGGTGGATTAGTAAAGTCTTGGGTCACAGATAATTTACAATGAGGGGATAATGAGAGGAAAAAGAAGCAACTTGGCTGCAGAGATTCCATTTTAGACAGAGGTAGCAATATTTTTTTGTACTTTCATCAAGGTTTTTTGTAGAGCTATGTGGTCTCCCCTTGAAACTCTAATGAAAGCACAAAAAATGATTTACAAAATTTTTATTTCTGAAGTGTCATCTGAGAAAGCAAGATTAATTTTCAAAAAAATTTCTTCAATTGATGCTGAAAAAGTACAAAGAAGCAAGTCAATTTATAAAATAAATTCCTATCATACAGAGATTAATTCATGTAATGGCTGAAGAAGAGGGTCTCATTTAGCATTGTGAGTGAAACTCCTTCTCTAAAACCTTGAAAAAAATTATTTCTTTTTAAAAACTGATGAATTTTCTGAGGAAATAAAGGTCTTATGGATTGGAAGCACAAAAAGCTACTTGTGGGGGAAAAAAAAAAATTTATTCTCAATTCGTGATCAGAATGAACCTGGATATTTTTACACATTTGTAAATAAATATATAAGGGAGACTACTTTATAATCGACTTTTTCTTTCAAGTTATTTTCCTTGACTAAGCGGTTATTATAACATGGATAGGAGGTGAGTACTTATGCAGACCTTACACTATTATCAAGTTGTAAATCCCTCGGATATTTATTATAGCATTCTTGAAGTCAATGCATTTTAAAAATAACTTAATTCACTACTTAAAACTACAATACACCATTATTATCCGGGTTAGCACATATGCAGATCCACACTATTATCATTGGTCGCAAATCACCTGTTCTTTTTTGTTTTGTTTTGTTTGTTTTTTTGTTTTTTTGTTATTTTCTCTCAACGTTCTGTAAGTTAATGCATTTGAAGGGTACTCCAATTTTATACCTTTTTGCTACTTGAAGGTAACAAACAGTTCAGACTTTACCAATTATAGACGATGGTATTAAACCTGCCATTTATCAAGTTTTAAAGAAATCATCATCCATCCACATCTGGGACATAACACCCCCAACTAGATATGCGGGGGCCTATAAAATAACCCCCTTTCTTTATTTCCCCCACTTTACTGATGTTAGTTTTGAGATGAAGAAACATCAAATTGAATAAAGAAATCTCATTTGTGCACCATTCTATGGCCTTCCAAATTGTCATTTCACTCCAATACTGTCGGTTTGATTATAATCCACATTCACAAACTGATCATATTATTCAAATATAGGAAAAGCAGCAGGTATATCATTGAGTAGATAGGATGGTGTTAGACTAATAACCTTTGAAATTGATTTTTGCGAATAGTTGGTTTCAAGCTGTTTTTTCCCAGTAAAAGAAAACCTTTGCACTGAAGTAAAATCTCTTTATAACAATACTGTATTGAATTTTTTCATTAGATTGTCAACCATTAGTAATTTTTCTAACTAGTATTTTCTTTCAACTTGACTTTTGTTGCAACCACTTAGACTGTTAATCTATGGCAGTGAACAAATGGTATAAATTTACTCCAGCCTATCCAAATCTTCAAACGTATTCGTATCATACATTATTTCAAAGGAAATTTTACACTTATAAAGAATCTTGTGAGAACATGGGTCTCAAAATGAATATAATGAAAATTATAAGCGGATTTTTGTGTCTTGTTAATGAGAAAAGAATAGCCTCTTCCTAGTTTAAGATGCAAATACATGGCCTGTGTTCCAGCGGTTGATCTATTGTTCAAGGCAAATTCTGATGGATCGTGGATTAGATTGATATTTCAAATACAGTGTTTATGAATCAAAATTATTTCCTATTTGGTGGGCGAATTGACAGTTTAGCCATAAAAAATCTCTCTCTTAATTCACAATACATCAGAATTAGCCCTGCCCTGCCTTGTAGCAATAGATCGATTGCTAAAACACTGGCCATGTACCTGTGTCTAAAACTAGGAAGAGCCAGTCTCTTCTTATAACCGAAACAAAAATCTGCTCATAATTTTTTATATGTTCATTTTGAGACCCATATTCGTCGATGATTCTCAATCAGCACAAAATATAATTATCTCAAATTTAGAAAAAACAAAAAAACATCTAAATATTGTTAACACTCGACTCACAAATTTAGCATAGATTTACGTTGTGGATTCCCCCCACCCACCCACTAAAAAAAACCCTACTTAGGGCAAATTTTTGAGAAAACAAAACTCTTCTCATTTTTTTTCTTTTTTTTTTTTTCAGGATATAGTGTTTGAATTTTGTTTTCTAGCTCTAAAGGTATGGCCTGTACCTACAATACATACATACATACATCCATAGCCAGCCAGAACAATTTGAAAACTGAAGAAACTTATGTTGTAATTTTTGTTTGATTTTTTTTTTTTTTTTTTTTTTTTTTTTAAATTTTTTATAATATCTATCAGAGTGTTGGAATAAACCAACATAATTTAGTAAGCTCTGAACAAGTCACTAGAGAAAGATTCATAATGGGGGTGGTATTGGCACTTGGAAAGTAAAAACGTATAGTATTGACATGAACAAAAGATTATTTCAATTTTTCTTTGAAAACTATCATTTTAACCAAAGTCTCCACCTTGTATTTTTTATAATTGTGGTCTTTTGGTAGAAAAAAAAATTGACAAATCTACAGTTGCCCCCTCTCCACCTATCCAGTAGGAGAGAGTAGAGGTGGACTCACAAAAATTAATTCACGGAAAAGGGGCCAATAAGAGTGGGCTGGTCCAAAATTAATAGAGAGGGTACACAGAAATTAAACGTCCATGAGTCCAGTTTCAACAATTTCCACTTTATTTATATAGTGGTGTGTAATCCAATGCATATATTCTTAAATATCTTCTATGACTGTATAAGAAATCATCAACCTTCTTAACGATTTTGTTTTGGTAGTGAAATCTTGTGCGTTATTCACAATTCCTCACAAGTAATCCAGAATACTTCTTTCTTCTTGATGTTCTTCTTTATTTTTAAGATGATGTTCGATCAAGGCAAGAAGGGAGTCAAAAGGAAGATATACCATGTTTTGATATGATCACCAGGGCTCAGGAAAGTAGTCAAGCATTGCTTGTCGTTGCGACCCCCGATTTACTATCAAGAAACACTTTGGGAAATTTCCTTTACCTTGGATAATTTATGATAATCACTTTCTAGTAAATTTTAATGAAGTGAATATCTGTTCATTGTGATTTTTTCTTCGTATTATTATTGGGATCAAATTAAGGAATCCAGTCCCCCAAATTGATTTGAGTCGAAAACAAATTTCCGGTTGACATTGTGTATTACATCACATCATGGTATTAATGATAACTTTTTTTTTTTTTTTTTTTTTTCTATAGTTTTTGTTTTTTTTCTTCTTTTATCTTTTTTTTTTTTTTACTCAAAATAAATTTGTAGTTTTGATTTAATCGAGATATATGGGATCTACATTGGAGCATTGACTTAATAAAAACTTTTTTGACAATTCCTGTAGCTTTCTATTGTTTGTTTGTGTACTTCAGTAAAAAAAGCAAAGTGAACGATCAGCTACATTTTGAATGATTTTCACTCTCACATCAACACATACTTGATATTAAAAATGGTGCATAATTTTAAAAAAATGAAAAGAATAACTGAATTCACAGAAGATAAATTCTGGTGGAGATTTCAGTAAAACCATTGAACTTCAGTGATAAACAAAGATAAATAAAGGATTATTACTGACACCTTGTCAAGTATGTGGTGTCAATTATGGTGTCATCTAGAAATTATCACTTGTGACTTGAATCGATTTCGGGTTGTGGATTGTACATTTGATCCTATTATTGTAATGTAAATGAATTGAAAAAATGGACAAGACTATAACTGTAAGGTAGTAGTACCAATATCATTAATGCTGGGATCAGATCTGAAATGTTTGATAATTATCACACCAAATAATAGGAAATAGTATCAAAAAGTTCCTGGGAGTCTGCATCTTATGATTTTACCGTTCAACAGAAATGCACATGCAGCTAATGCTCATTTTTACCCTGCCTAAGGAATTAGTCTGCCAAAAAAGCTTTGCGTTATCTAATCCAAAGATTTGTGATGAATGAAAACATCTGTGTGATCCGTTTCAAATTTTGCGTTAAGCTTGTCAAATCTGCTGCTAAGACCCTTAGAATGTTGTGTCAGGCTTTTGGCAAAGATCCTTTTGGTCGAACACTGGTTTTTCAGTGGCATACGTATTTCAAAGCCCAAAGCCAGTCAAGTGTTGTTGTAAAATTACTATAATTCATCGAATCTCTTTTTCGTCCGTCTGTCATCACTCAACTCAAGGATGGCTGGACCTATTGCCACCAATGTTTATTGGGTCAATAATTGAATTACTGAGCATGTTTTAGCATGTTGATTTTTTTCGGAAATTTCAATCTCTTTTTTGCATAGTCTGGGAACTTTATGATAGTGCCTTATGCCCTTCAGTTGTTAGATAGGTCTGTCAGTCTTACTCAAGCAGATTAAAGGGATCAGAGCTCTTCTGTGCAAGAAACAAGTTTTGTAACACTTTACCAGAGCTCTTCCTGTTGGCAGTTTCTGCTTGAAGTGTTTGCATGTCGTTTTGTGGAGTTTTTTCAATTGATTTTCACTAGATAATTTTTCTGCATTTAAAAGGAAAAAAATGGCTGCCAGCAATTCCAATGGTTGATAATGTAATTGAACAATTAAATCGTGGAAAGGAATTTGCATTTGGCTGTGATGATGGGACTGATGTGCTTTGATAATATATAAACTTACAGGATTTTTAGTATTATTTGTTTTGTTGCTATTATTATTACTATTATTATTATTATTATTATTATTATTATTATTATTATATTTTCTCTATTATTTAAGAATATCAAAACTTAATTATTATTTGATTTATCCAAGTGTGACAGAAGGACAAACCAACACAAACTGTGTTATTCCATATGATAATAATAATAATAATAATTATATATATATATATATATATATGGTGGAAAAAGGCTACCTAGAAACTGAGTGTAAATACAAATATCTATTTATTCATATTTGTGGTATATTTCGCCAGGGAATGGCTTCGTCAGACCCCAGCGCTGATCCATGCATGAATAATTCCATCAATTTTCATTGGTACTATGCAAGTTATTTAAGGATCAAAAAGAGATGAGATAATGTTGGGTTGTTACTTGGGAAATGTTTTTTGAATAATAAGATGAAAAATGAACAGTTAGTATTTAATCAAAATATGATTCATTTGAAGCATTAACCTTTTTCCAATGATCTTCTAATAATAATATGCCATACCTATCTAATGCTCTGGGTTTATTGGTCATAAATTCTGCAATAGCATGAAAGATGGCTTCCCTATTGAACCTTCTATTAGACACCCACAACCAAAACTGTCAACAAATGTTTCATCATTTTTTGCATTAGTCTAGCTGGCTTGTTAAGTATCACACACCAGTGGAGCTAGGGGGATGAAAACCTAAGCAAACTCTTCCTGCATGGAAAATAATTTGGGGGGGATGTTTTTACCCCCCCCCCGATTTTAATGAGGGGTGTCAATTTGCAATGTAAGTTTATGCTAAATTGGTCCCTTAGTTTGTGTCCAGCAGCATTCACAATAGTTTTTCTTTTTAGTGATCACTGCTCAACAAAAAGCAAGGGAAGTATCTTTTTCATTGATCACCCTCTTTTTTCCAATTTTTGATTGATAACATGGCTTGCTGCCAAATGACATTGGTCATGTGACAATTTCTATTGAGTGACTAACCGCACCTGTTGGTATGAAATTTAAAATGTTTGTGAAGATGATAATCTGTAATAGAAATGTCAAGTGAATATGGAGGATGCTGCAAGACCTTGTGTCCAAATTCTCTAAGATTGGATACCGTTAGCTGAAAGGTGTTGGGTCTAACAGTGTCATAGAGTATTTCATTTCCTACTGCCTTGAAATGAAGGGCCATTTGTTGAAGTGTTCAAGTCTCCAGAAAGTGCTCAAGCAGCATTACATACTAATCAAACTTGAAAATTAGTCGAACTTCTCGAGAAGAAACCATTAGTGTTAAGGGTTCAAAAACCTCTAATAATAACAAATTACATCTTATATTGAATCTACAGTAAAGCAAATACATTGGTAAATTGAGTTGTACCACTGTCATGGAGCTTTTTGTTTAGTTCACAGGGAACCTTTTTTTGCAACTTCTTAATCTTTCCTATTGACTCAAGATGATGTGATATGATTGCTACTGAAGTCATAAAGTCTCTAGAAAGTGCTCAAAGCATCATCTGTGGGTTGTCCGCCATTGATCTCAATAATTCTTCATTATTAAGAACAGGTTTGGGTCTCCCTCAAGGTGTATTATTAATATCCATATTTCTAGACCTATACCTCTTGAACCAATGCTGAACAGTTCACACTGTCGTAATCTTCTCTCAGAAAGATTTGTTGATGTTATCAGCAGCTTGAGTGGCAACATATCTTGATTTGAAATCGTTCTTGAAAATTAGTCCAACTTTTTGGGTAAACATTGTGGTCAAGAGCTGGAAAACCTCCAATAATATTGAATTAGATATTTTTTCTTTTCTTTTTTTTTCCTCTCCAGATTCAATCACATAAGTCAGTTTTCCTCAACCACCAAGCTACGGACTAGTACTATCCTTGAGGAAAAGATCAATGTTCTTTTTATTTTCTTTGTGAAATAAAAACAACTTCATTTCTTTGGATTTCCATAATAAATTTGATAGATAAACCTTTTTGGAAACAAATTTGAGTGTATTAGTCACTTATAAGTGACAAGTAGTTAACTCTTCATCTATTGCCCAGTGAGCAAGTCCACAAGAATATTGTCAATATTAATCCAGTTTGTGGTGCAAAGAAGTTAGGGAAGCTCTAACGTGAATAAATTTTTTCATTTTTAACATTATTCTCTCTGATGTAAAAAAATACAAAAACATTCCATGTGTTACAACCTAATAGTCATAGGCAGGGCTGTCCAGAAAGGGAGATAATCCAAGGTTTATCTCAGACTTACCTAATTCGGGCATTTGAATAGCATTGAATTTAGAAATTGAGCGAGTCTGGTGGTAGTGGTCCAATACCGGCTGCTTGACTGTGGAAATCAAGCTAATCTGGAGACAGAGGTTCAATACTAACCTCTTGACACTGGAAATCAAGCAAGTCTGGAAGCAGATATCCAATACTGGCCCCTTGATGCTGGAAATCGAATGAGTCTGGCAGCAGAAGTTCTATACTTGATGCTAACCCTGGTGATAGGTTTTGGAGAAGAAGTCATTAGTGGCAAATTAGTAATCATTTGAGTTAAGAGATGGAAAGAATAGACAGCCTATAATATTTGTAATGAAGATAATGGTATTGGACCCAGCATTTATTATTTCTGTCAAGAGAAGGAAACGTCAGGGACTCGGTCGCAGTAGTTGTGGTGATAATGGTGATAGATCTGCTCTTTCTCATTATTATTTGAGCGAAAAGACACGCACAGTAGCATAGTTAACACAATGATGGTGTTAAACTTACCATTTATAATGATAACAATTAATATCTAAGTAAAGAAAGAGAGGGAAGAATGGAGAACATATTGTATTTGTAGAGGAAAGAGCTAAGAGTCTTTTGTAGTAGCTTTGATAATGATGTTGTCAGACCTGCTATTTCTTATCATCTAAGTAAAAAAAAGAGGGAAGGACAGAGAGCATACCATTGTAGGTGTGGCAATGTTAGTATTAGACTAATACTACTAATAATAATGATGATAATAATAATAATAATAAATAAATAAAAAAATGATAAATAAAATAAAAAATGAATAAAAAAATAATAATTATAAAAAATAATAATAGTAATAAAAAAATTTAAAAAAATAATAATAAATAAAAAATTTTTTTTAAATAAAAATGAAAATAATAGATTTAAAAAAATTTTTTTTAAATGATAATAATAATAAAAATAATAATAAAAATATTTTTAAAAATAATAAATAAAAATTTAAAAAAAAAATAATAAAAATGAAAATAATAAATTTTTAAAAATAAGAAACAATAAAAATGATAAATTTTTAAAAAACAATGAAAATAATAATAAATAAAAAATAGTAATAAAAATAAAAAAAATTAAAATAATTAAAAAAATTACAATAAAAAATTACAATAAAATTAAAATTAAAATTGAATTTTTTTTTAGATATTTGAAGAGAAGAAAGGGCAGGAGATCTACTGTAGTTGTAATGGTAATTTATTGTTATTACTTGCCTACTTATGCCATCGAAAAATGATTTCAATATTTAAATAATTTTTCCATTGCATTGTACGTATAAAATATCAATAAGGTCAAGTTGTTCAGCATTTTTTTGCTCATGTTCAATATTTCCTCAATATTCAACTGAGCTGAAGAAAAGAAAATTGGGGGACAGTCCATCAGATAGAGATGGACGGATTGCCTATCGTCACTATTTAAAAAAAACTAATATCAACTAAGAATTACGCCCACACAGGAGTACGTTTATGGATACACGTACACAATTTCTCAGATCAAAAAATGTTGTGTCCCAAGGAATTTAGAAATAACTTTCAATTCACCATTGATTAATTATGAGGCTTTATTTATCAAGTATAACATAACATAAAATTCTGTTTTTACTACATCATCAGAACATAAAATTCTATTTTCATTTCATTGATATGTAATGTGGAAAACTGTGACAGAATATATGTATAAACACAAAGGTAAATCAATATCAGATACTGTCGCCATAGATTTTTCCAGATGGTCTGACTGGAAGGTTACTAAATATATATGCATATGTATATGTATATGTAACACACGCAGGCTACACCAATGGTACTACAAAGCTGAAAATGATGAAATTACTCCTTATTATGTCTACAAAAAACTTTTTCTTGAAATCTCCTGTAAGTACTGGGGGGGGGGCAATTCATGATAAATTAATCCCTTAGCTTGTGTCCATCCGAATTCACACTTGTTTCTTTTTTTTTTCAAGTTCGGACTTTTATTCAGTGATCAATGCCCAACAAGGGGCGAGTATCTTATTCATTGATCACCCCCTTTTCCCAATGTTTTAATAGATCACACCTAACATCGAATGCTGCCAGAAAACTCTGATAGCATGACGGTTTCTATTGAGTGACTAACCAGATCTGTTAATTATTTGAGTAGGAGCAGACAAAAAGAGAAAAACGAAGCAGGATATCAGTCTGAGCTATCCGCCATTGACTGATTAAGAGAAAAAAGGTATCAAGAAAATTTACACCAGAGAAGTCAGGAGAGACTTACTTCTTTTTTTTTTTTTTAACTTTATTTGTGTAAATTAGGAATAGTAGCTTGAAAAGTAAGTTAAAAACACTGTCTGATATCGAAAGTGTCTTTTAGTCAATTGAACTCATTCTTCTCGTTAGTTTTGTCGACCCAATAATGTTTCAACCAAGCTATTCTACAGCCTTCTTCAGGTGTGATATCCATTAGGAAAGATGCTTATTCTACTTTGAAGCATTTCCTTCTCAAGTGACAATTTTACAATTCTATCCAAGCAAATGATGTGCCGCCATTTTCTGAGGAAGTTCATATATACATGTATGTATATCTGTCTGTACAGGAGCCATATATGCAAATTAGTATGTATAATTTTATGCCCGAGTCCTGTTATGACCTGAAAGTTATAATGGATAGGTCCATGTGAAATAGATTATCAGAGGTAATTAGAACAATTGTGGGATTGTAAGGTTTGAAAGTAAAAGAAAATAAGTGTGTGTAAGTGACTGAAAGATATATTTTATGTTCATTCAAGACTTGAAAAAAACAATTTAGAATTAGGATACTTCAATTATAGAGAAATAAAATAGCTTTAGGCTCCTTACATACTATATATAAATTACACTGTCATTTTTTAAGAGTAAATGCAAGTATGTGTATATATATATTTATATATGTATGTATGTATGTAGGTATATATATATATATATATACATATATATTGAGAGAGAGAGAGAGAGAGTATGTGTGGTACAAATCAGGCTTGCAGTATAACATAATATATCAATATATCAATAATATAAAGCCATTTCTGAAATGTAATGGATTCATTTCATAGAGTGCTCGATACATACAACTTTTTACTCTTGAAGTTAAGTTGTTTTAGAGTAGAGCTTGAAATAAATAGTAGATTATGGATTAGCTACACAAGCTAGTTCATGTTTCTGCCCTCTACAGGCCTCATCAGGTGAATGATTGTTCTTTGCATATATATATATATATATATATATATATATATATATATATATATATATAGTAGAATGTGGATTCGCTACACAAACTAGCTCATGTTTCTGCCCTCTACGGGCCTCATCAGGTGAATGATTGTTTTTTGCATATATATATATATATATATATATATATATATATATATATATATATATATATACATACATATATATATATATATATATATATATATAGTAGAATGTGGATTTGCTATACAAACTAGCTCATGTTTCTGCCGTCTTCAGGCCTAATGAGGCCCGAAGAGGGCAGAAACATGAGCTAGTTTGTGTAGCAAATCCACAATCTACTATTTATATATATATATATATATATATATATGTATGTATATAAAAAAGATGATTTGAGAAACCAAAGATGATGTTATGAATGAAAATTCTTTGTTTAATTTGAAATGTTTCATTAGTGTGAGCTAACTTCTTCAGAAATAAGCAAGTCTACAAGTCAGCGTCTTTATATAGGTGCCAAGCAGCTGTTGGTGTAATTTCTATTTTGATTTACCATAATGTTTTTTTGTTTTTTTATAATTGTCTGGAACAGACTATTTGGTACCTACTGAGAGACACCCACTTATATGCTCACTTACTTCTGAAGAAGTTGGCTTGCACTAATAGAACATGTCAGATTGAATAAAGAAATTTCATTTGTAGCATCTTCAGCTTTTTGAATTGTCTTGTTGATATAATAATGTCAGATGAATTTTAATCCATGCCTATACACTGATCATATATATATATATATATATATATATATTTATACATAATATATACATGTATATATATATATATATATATATATATATATATATATATATATATACATATATATATATATATATATATATATATATGTATGTATTTACTTTTTTATTATTGTTATCATCTTGTCGGATTGTCTACATCCACACACTAAGCATATATATATATATGCTTAGCATTTATATATACTTTGCATGATGATAACAATGATAAAGAAGTAAAAAAAAAAAATATATATATGTATATATATATATATATATATATATGTATGTATATATATATATGTATGTATATATATATATATATATATATATATATATATATATATATATATATATATATATATATATGCACATTTTTGATGGATAATTCTCTTACTCGTTATGCTGCATTAATTTGCATTCTCCCCATGCCCATGGTTTGTAATTTTTGATGAATCTGTTATAACTATGGAAGACCAAAGTCAAAGGTTTGCATTTGGGGAGAAGAAATGTATTTAGTCTGATAATTTTTAAACATAGAGTTCTAAAAAAAAAGAACAGACTGATCAAAACCTTTGACGTTGTTTATACAATTTTTACAGCATTTGACAGTATTTAACTTGTTTCGTTTCTGTGATAGAATTATTTGTTTCCAGTTGATTTTTCAAGTTGATTCCCTGTTAAAATGTTGAAAACAAAAAAAATGTAATCATAGCATCTAAAATGCAATATAATTCATTGTTAAATGAGAAAGTTACAAATATATATATACATATATATAGACATATACATATATATACATATATGTATATATATATATATATATATACATATATATATATATATATATATATATATATATATATATATATATATATATATATATATATAATGAAGTGTATACATTAGTTATAATCATTATATAGCCTGCTTGCTTTCTTTCCTTTTGTTAGTTTTTCTTCCTTGTACTTTTTATTTTTTCATCTCCAGAATTGATTTTCAAAAAAGGAATAAGATATGTGATGAAATAAAAAAGAAGAAATATTCTGCTTTCTTTGCCCACTCTCTATATCATGTATACCAACGCTATCTCTCCCTTACTATCCCCCTTCTTATCAAGATGACAGCTTTCTTTCTTTGTTTGGAATGCTGTCTATCATTATTCAACCTCTTATTTTTCAGGTTACTTAATTCCTTACGAATGCCACTAACCTATTTGAATATGGTCTTGACAAAAAAATTCTGCCATTCTTAGAAACTGCGACCAACTTACGTCGCAGCTAAAAACAATAAATACTTTATTCTGTGAGAAAATAAATAAATGTTTTATCAAAATGAAGTCCTGTTAAGTTTATATTCAAAATGTAAATTATTTTCCTACTATGATGATAGGAGATTTTTTACTGCAATAAAAATACGTTAATATTGTCTATAGTTTCAAGAAGGGTCATTTATATTCAAAGAGGTTTTCAGACGATTAAAATTCTTGTTGTTTATCTTGTTAAGACAACGTTTCGGCTGAGCCATTTTTCAGCCTTCTTCAGGTGTACAATCCGAATGTAATGATATTAAAATACTCTTTAGAAACTGTCAACCAAAACTGTCACAATAGATTTGTTCAAGATAGATTTCCTCAGTTTTCAAGTTGGCCTGGCTAGCTATCTATGCATCACATATACAGGTGGCATTGATGGAGCCAGAGGGCTGAAAATCTCAACATTTACTCCTTAAGATGTGTGTAAAAAAAAACTTTTTTTTTGCTTTTTTAGAAATTCCTCCCGGTAAATAGGGGTTTTTTTGTGGGAGGGTCAATTTGCTATGCAAGTTTATGCTATATCGATTACTTAGTTTGTACCTATTTGATTTTTGAAAATTCTGACATTTTAGTGATCACGGTCCAAACAAAAGGGGAGAGAAGTAACTTATTCATCCTTTTTCCAATTTTTTAATTGATCGCCGTCAAAAGATGTTGGTTATGTGATAGTTCCAATTGAGTGACTATATTTTCATTAAATTCAAAAAATTTATTTCCTTGCGTTATAATATTATACAATCCTTCTAGAAACAAAATTGAATGTATTAGGCACTTATAGGTGACTTATAACCTATATTCTGGTCGTGATTAACACCCCCCCCCCGACCCTGTCGGTCAGTCTACA
The DNA here is from genome assembly GCA_963457665.1 of Thysanoteuthis rhombus. NCBI lineage: Eukaryota > Metazoa > Mollusca > Cephalopoda > Oegopsida > Thysanoteuthidae > Thysanoteuthis > Thysanoteuthis major. The sequence continues at coordinate 10,367,758 of OY735214.1, forward strand.
AAAGTATTATCAATGTTGAACCAATCTGCTGAACAGAAAAGGTTGGGAACCCTTTCTATGGGTACATTTGATCTCAAGTGTTTGTGACTGATCCTGTGGACCAAATGGCAGGACAAGGTACCAATCACAGAAGTTCAGCTTCGCCTTTTTGGGGAAATAAATATGTAGCTTTAATTTGATCAGAAGTTCATTTAATCAAAACAAGGAAAAAAAAACAACTTTCTTTTTTTTTTACTATCAAAAGTTTATGTAATCAAAGAGAAATTAAACTTTTTGGATGAATCGAGCAAATTTCTCCCATCGAGCAATTTCACTGAATCAATGTAATATATACTAATATGTATAACAATTATATTTCTGTGGATAATATGCACCTGGATTTTTTAGCTGAACATTTTTCTCCCGAACCGTGGACTGCATATGGTGATAAATAGATGTTATCACTAGAAGATTTGAAAGGCTGAGACAGGTTCTACAGATGCCGCCTGAGAGGCTTCTTTATACGACTCTTATGAGTTGACCAAAGCTATCATGGAATAGACCATGAGGAGCTCCCTTGAAGCACTGCAAGGACTATCGACCCCTTGCCATTGTCGACTACAGTGCCTCGCCTGGTTGGGGTGCGAAGGACAGAAAGCCAACCACTTGGTTGACAACTATGAGAGATCAGCAACCAATAAGGGCCCTGTAGAAACAGTGTCTTAGGAATGGATTTGATGGTTGACTGTAGAGCCCAAGACATTGAGGGGGCCCGCAAGTTGGGGGGGGGCAAGCAGTGTTGGTTTGAAGACACAAAATTATCGACTGAAATCCCCACCACTTAGAGGTTAACAACTTTATAAAAGATTGTACAATGGGGAGGAACGTCTGTTACGAGGTTACACGTTCTGCAACCTGGCAGAGGAACTTCTCTTTTTTTTTTTTAAATAGTTAAATGGAAAAAAAAGCAAGTTGTTTTGTTTCCATCCTTCTAGAATCTCATTCAGGATTGATCAATATGATTTTACATTGCTATATGGATCGGTTGCCAAACTAGTGAGTTAATCCCCCCTTCGTGCTGAAAATCTATAATGGCCTTTGCAAACTCAGGAAATGAAAACAAATTTTGCACTTGGTCAAATACTTATTAGCAACCCTTTTTTCTTATCAATAATGATTCATGAATAGAAATAGTATTGCTCATAAGTATTTGAACATATATATTGGTATCTGTGATTGTTTCTTTTCAATAGGTATCCACTAGTTACTGGAACTTTCAAATTTTGTACCATGACGAGACTTTTCAAAATTGATGACAGTGGCTGTTATATAGTAAGATGCTCAATTAAAATAACCCTGCAAAACTTTTGATGATAAAAGCAGATGGATGATTAACAAGAGCCATAATTTCAACAATGCGTCCACCATCCTTATGTCCATATCTGTTTATACTCTAAACAATGTAGTAGTAGCATTATTGGTTGTGGGTTAGGGTTAGGGTTAGGGTTAGTTGCAAGAAGGAAAAAGTGAGGATGGTTCTCCGGAAAATCTGGTTATTAGTAAAATGAAAATTAATGAGTTTATATTGAAGTTAGCACACAATTTTCTTCAATTATCTGTTCTTGAGTCTTAGGGTGTGGTTATTTTTCTTTTTGATAATTAGGCTCTAAATGAATATGTATAATATTTTTAGCTATAAAGTTTGCTCGATATGTTTAGCTGATTTTTGCGATTTCTACAGTCTTAACTATTGATAACAAATGATACTTGGCAACTATGTAAAAACAATTGCTTGATATGTCAAGAATAGATTTTCTTTTAGTGACATCACACATTCTCTTTTTATTGTTTACATCAACGAACTGACCAATCGACCAACTGACCAATCGACCGACTGACCAACCTACTGACCGACTGACTGACCAATCAACTGACTGACTGACCAATCAACCGACTGACCTGCCGACTGACCAAAAAGCATCTAATAGAGATGTGTGGACTCATCAAAAAATTTTAAAACAGACAATTTATTACCATTATCACTTCATCTTTTTATTATTTTCAGTTTTCTATTGTCTGTTCTTTTGTTTCCATTAATTCAGTTTGATTTCATTATCTCTGTGATCATTTTAATTATCTTTTCCCCTTGTTATCGTAATTGAATTTCATCATCGTTAATATTTTAATTGTTTTCTCGATTCCTCGCTGTCGTTTTCTCAACATTATCGCGATTTGACTTCATCGTTGCTATCATTATTTCAAATTATCCTTTTTATTTTTCAATTCCCTGCACAATCATTATCTCCCTTTATTATCGTCGATTAACTGAATTATTCCGTTATTTTATCCAATTCCTTCATTATCGCGTCACTTTGATAATGTTTGTAAATTTCATATTGTCACTGACAGTTCCTGGCATGATAATCATCTTCAGTACGGGGCCCCTGACCCCTTTCTCTCTTCCTTTAATGATAATAACATCCTCATCATTACGATGAGATTAGAGTCTCTGCCTTTCCCTCTCTTCACATAGAAAAATACGAATAAAATAATAATAATGATAATAATGATAATAATAATGATAATGTCCATACCTCACTTGAATGAATCACCATGGTCCCACGCATGTACCAGAAATAATTATCAAAAATATTATCTTGAGAAAAAAAAAAAAGATCTTTTTTTCTAAAACTATCTGGAAAAAAATATATACAGGCTCAAGATTTCAGCGTCGTTGGTCCCAAATGACCATAGAGACGCTATTTCTTTTGAAAAAACAAAAAAACGTTTTCAGTTAGTGTACTCATGCAAGTTTTCCAGGCTATTGCCTCAAAAACGTTACCATGAGCGCCCAGAGACACGCATACACACACACACACACACGCACACACACACTGATGAGCAAAGAGGAGAATCTGTAGCCCATATGGCTGGTTGGTCAGGTGGGCCATTTATGGGGCTGTGGTGATCCAATAGAAATAATATTAATAATAAATGTCAGGTATAATATAACCATTACTATAACAGTAGAGTTTATGCCCCTGCTTCTCCTTAATTTATTATAATAGTAATAAATGATAGTAATAATGATAATTTTCTTCACTTCTGATTATTGTGATTATTATCATTAGTTAACATTGGATCTGCCATTTATTATTATCATTATTAGAATATATCTGTTAGAAATGATGGGGTTATTTGTGTATGTATCAGCACTAAGGAGTCTACAATTATTTTATTGGGTAATTTATTTTTGATAAGTCTGGTATCCCAATATTAAGCTTTTTTAAAGTCTTAACTCATCTCAAACTGTTTCAATGTGTGATCAGATGTGAAGTCTAGAGAATTTCTAAGACGTGCTTTTTATTACTGTGTCATAATCGGAAGGTGAATCAACCAATGAGATTATTCCATTTGAGCACAAACAAACAAATAAATAAACAGAAAGATTAGCATGTAAGCTCATTATATGGTTAGATTATCATTATCATTACAATTGTTATCATTATTATCATTCATGCATAAGCATGTTCACACTAGATGTCTGGTGGTCATCGCTGGAGACTGAATTGTTGAAGATGGGAGGTCATTAGTCTCTTATTTCCAGTACCTTCCTCCGTATTCTTGAAGATCCCTATAGTGCTGTGGTCTGCATAGTCTCAATCCTTTATCTTATCTCCAACATCTCCAATCTTGACTTCAATGTCTTTCAAACTGTTCCAAGTGTGCTCACTATCATTGGTACAACCCTGACCTTCATGTTTCAAACCTTTCTCAGCTCTAAGGCCAAGTCCTGGTACTTTTACGTTCTTTCACTCTCTTTCATGTTCATTCCGTTGTTTGCAGGTACAGCCAACATCTATTATTTTGCTGGTACTATTTTCCTTGTGAACATTTACCAGATCTGGTCTTCTTGCTTGGATGGGGTGGTCTGTTTGAATGTCGAGGTCCCAGAGTAATTTTGTCGTCTACTTTGCTAGATGGTCTCTGGTTTATACTGGCTCTGTTTGTTTACTGATCCTAGTCGTTTGCATAGTTCCAAATGTGTGACTGTTGCTACCCCGTTGTACTTGCTCTTATACTCTGGGCTAGTTAGCTACATTCTCTGGTTATACATTCATCCTCTTATTACTCTCTCGATAGAGTAGCCCTTTTTCTGGGTTCTATTGATCTTCACCTTGACATAGTTTATGCTGATGCATTTGTTTTGGGCTGCCATGACAAAGGACTCCGTTTCTCTGGGTCAGGGATTTTGAAACTATGTGTCATGACACTTTAGTATGACGCCAATAATCGCTAGGTGTGTTGAGAAATTGAGTACAACTTATAAACTTACTTTTCCTGAGTCAGTTGAACTGTTTAGACAATATTATATTTATAACTATATATATATATATATATATAATTGATATTATATTATATTTAGTTTGGCTAACAAAACTCATGTAATGTGTCATAGAAAATTGAGTTTTTGAAAAGTGTATCACCAATGAAAAATGTTTGGAAAGCACTGCTCCAGATGAAAATAGGAAAAAGTAGAGACTGTGCAGTTATGCTTGAGATGATGGTGATATTAATGTTAAATCTGCTGTTTATTCTTATAATTTTCACTATTATCTATGTTATTGAGTTTTCACACCAGTGCCCTCACTGGAGATCAAGAGACAGCAAGTCTCATCAATACTCCAGGACTTTACTCTAAAATTAGATAGAATACAGAGGAAAGTCCTGGAGTATTTATCATTTATCTATATTTACATTATTGATTTATATTTATATTTTTCTTATTTATTATTGTTATTTATGTACATATGTGTGTGTATATATATATGTATATATATATATATATATATATATATATATATATATATATATATATACATGTATATATATATAATCTTTTTATTTGTTTGTTGTTCTTGTTGATGATGATCATTATCATGATGATGATGATGATGATCATCATCATCATTATCATTGAGAACTGATAACAAAGGATTCTTCAGTTTTCAAGTTAGTTTGGCTAATTATGTATGTATACATGGTGTGAACACTCACCAATGGAGCTAGAGGGCTGAAAAAATATTTCAAACATCTACTCCTTCTTATACATTTACATATTTTTTAACATCTTCCCCAATACATGTTTTAGTGGAGGTTCAATTTGCAATGTAAGTTTTTCATAAATTGATCCCTTAAATTTTGTCCAGCCGCATTCATACTTGTTTTTTAATTTAAATTCAGCCTTTTTAGTGATCACCACCCAATAATAATTCATTTATTAGGCCTTTTCCCAATTTTTCTATTGATCATCCCAAACATGGCATGCTGCCAAAAGATTCCAGCCGCATGACTGTTTCTATCGAGTGACTAACCAGACCTGTTTTTCATTACTCTTAACATTATTATTATCATTATCACTCGTTATAATTATAATTATCATCTATTATTATTGTAATTATCATTATTATCATTTATTTATCTAATAAGCAATCTATTTGTTTATTGGTTTATTCTCAAATATTATTTCAATCAATTACCTTTTTTCTCTTTCATCTACCACTGTAGTCCAGTTTTATTTGAACCTGACATATTGGACATTCAGTGGAAATTCAGGGTTTTCTTTTCCCCTTTTTTTTGCTTGAATTCTGATTTATTTATTTCTTATTTCCTATAAATATTTTGAAGCCCCCATCTTTTATTTTTTTTTCATTGAAAGTTATCAGGTATCATATTTTTTATCTGTTTTTGCAGAGGTTTTCTTGAGTATTCTCTCAAAAGAGGATGTATTTTTTTTTAAAAAAAAGGAGAAAAAATTCTTTCGTTGCTGGGACGCAGGTCTGCTGCTCTACTATTACTGCTGTAACTGCTGCAGTCAAGCTACACAACTGCTTTACATATAGTAGCATCCAAAAGTATTAGAACAAAGAAAATAGCTTTGAAGTCTCTCACTCACACATCCTGGAAATTACCCATAATGCTCTCTTTCTTTTCCAGCTGATATTATAGAGAGGTGCGTGTGTGAATGAATATATATGTATATATATATATATATATATATATATATATATATATATATGATTTTAGAAAAGAAACTACATGTATATATATATGATTTTAGAATCCAAACAATATATATATATATATATATATATATATATATATATATATATATACAGATATGATTTTAGGGAAAGAAACTGCATGTATACATATATTTGGATATTTATGTATGTATATATATATATTTGTGCATACATATGGATATATACGTATTCGTGTATATATATATATATATATATATATATATATATATTTGTCTGCATATATATATAAATATATGTATACATATATATATATTTATATATGTGTGTGTATATATATATATATATACATTCGTGTATATAACTATGTGTATAAATATATGTATATATATATTTATTTATTTGTGTGTATATATATATATTTGTCTATGTATGTATATGTATGTATATTTGTATATATATATATGTATATATACATATATATATATTTGAGTGTGTGTGTATATATACATATATAGAGATATATTCGTGTGTATCATATATGTGTGTGTGTATATATATATATATATATATATATGATTTTTACAAAAGAAACAGCATGGAAGTTGGCTGCAGAGGTTCTGCCGGTCTTTCTCTTCACTTTATCCAAAGATTGCTTAAGTTATGTGGGCTGCAGGGAAGAAAAGCCATCAGAAAAATCTTCGGAGCCGTTTAAAGAGCCACCCTTGAAAAGGGGAGGGGACAATCGGTGTAACATGCCGCCTGGACACAAGTTATGGCTCGACCGACCTCGGTTGAGTCGGCCAGATGAGGGTGTATGGTGCTAAGACCCGAAACAACTGCCGACCTCTGGTTTCATCACTGGCAATGGGTCCAGGTTGCACTGAATGGTGTTTGAAAGCATGTATGATATTTAGAAAGAAAACTACATATATATATATAATTTTCAGAAAAAAACATGTTTGTATAACAGTAAGATAGCGAAACTAGTGATTTTATGAAATCTTAAGGGATTCTTGAAAACCCCGAATCTTTCAGTAGTTTCATGAAATCTCCAGTTTCACAATCAGTGTAGTGATGGTTAACGAGCTTATGATGCTGCTCCTTTCTACTGTAATCTTCATTCGGTGCCCAGCTAGTATTGCTCTTTGTCAAACGGAGCACTATATTATGGCCTCGTGTCAAACTGATCCGTACATACATTGTAAATACTGAAGCAGATATACTTGATATTTCAGCCTGGTTTGACTCTATGCCAGAGTAGCGTGGGCACCCAGTGGGGATCAAAGTCATCATAGTAGTAATGGTCAGCATCGCAAGCTTGTTAACCATTACTGCAGTGATACCGAAGACTGTGAAGCATTTGGTAAGATTATCTGTGTCTCTGAAGAGGTTTTTACATTCTCTTGCTCACTTTGAGAGTTGACAGTCTTCAAGGATATTAGAAGAGAATAGAAATAATCATGTCTTATCTATTTCATCTGAGGTTTTATTAAAAAGTGACTGACCTCGTTTGATTTTATTTCTATTAATATTTCGGACCATCCTCATCTTGGTTGTTTTTCATACAACGTTTCGGCTGTTGTACTCTACGGCCTTCATCAGGTATCATCTGGTAGGTGTGGAGAAGTAACGAACTGAACCCTCTGTTTAACCGACGGGGGTATATTGACCGCACTCTCCTCTTAGCATTAGTAGTATTATTATCGTCTCACACTGGGATTGAACCTGGAACCTCAAAAATTTAGAGATATACTCATTTGATTTGTTTCAAATAGTGACTACGAGATATTTTTATCAAGTCTTCATTCTTTTTGTTTCCATATTTAGAAATCTCTCATCCAAGACTGTCACCAAAACTATCAACATAGCTTTCTTCAGTTTTCTAGTTGGTCTGGCTGGTGACATAAGTATGTATGTATCATGCATAGGGCTAGATGGCTGAAAATTTAAGCATTTAACCTTATCATGTCTGGAAAAACTGTGTTTTTGTTTTTTGAAGATTACCCCTACTAAATAGATTTTCAAATTGCTACGTAAATTTCTGCTAAATTGAACAGCCAGAAAAGTGACTTATTCATTGACCATCTTTTTTTTTTTTTCAATTTTTCAATTAATCATGCTCGCTATAGCTTGCTGCCAAAAGATATTGGTCTGGTTATGGTTTCTTTTGGGTGACTAACCAGACCTGTTATTATTTGTTTGTTGTTTGACCATTATTCCAGTAATGTCTGATACCTGTGCCTGAATGCATTCAAAGTCGGAGGGTTGCTACGCAGAGATGACCCCACTCTCTTGGTCTCCAAGGCCGTTTTTCCAGTTGTACCGAGATGTCACCACTAGTGGCCTCTTGGTCTGCAAGAGTCGCCAGAAAGTAGATGAATTTTGCATACCAGTCTGCCATAGAGGCTCCTTCCCTGATTTGTTTTTAACCCTCTCCTCGTCGGACTACCTTGAATGACTAAAGGACACAAACTACTCGGCTCTTTATCCATAGCTGGGATGTGAGGTGGATCCATAGCTTTCCCAAGGACATTAGTGGGAAGTGAACATAAGCAACCTCAGCCAGAACTTGAATCAGGTCTCTCGATTCTATTCTCCATGTCAATGACCAGTATCAGTATACTATTCTGCAGCACCTGACGATATGAAAAATGATGCTAACATTCAAAGAGATATATCCGTAGAATTTAGGGGTTGAACCTTAGACAAGCCTGACTGCTTCAGGATCAAACTCTATTCCGATTGAAAATAATTGCTGTAAATTTTTTATTGTGGAGATAATACATAAAAAATCATAAAAATATATTTTTTTAGTATAAATGTATTTATACTTTAGAATGAAATAAGCCCTTGGATATCTGTAAGATAAGTTTGTAAGACTTGTCAGCTTGGTTCAGTCTGTAAGAGAGCCAGCTAACAATCATTTGTTCCTGATTTAAAATCACAGTCGGGAAATGTCAGTTTTATAGATGTATTTAGTTATTAGAATGAAATAATCGCTTGCGTGTTTCTAACGTAAGGTTTGATCGTCAATTTAGCTCAGCAGTTATAAATATATATATATATATATATATATATATGATGTATATATGTTAGTCATAAACACTGTTTAATCCGATTTTTTTCTTTCCATTTTTCTTTCTTCCTTGCATTCGATTTTTTCATTTCAAGAATCGTTTTTTCAAAACGGAATCATATGACGTAGTATCATGTAAAAACGAAATTTCTTTTTCTTTCACTCTCTTCTTATTCCCCTCTTATCAAGATAACAGTTTTCCTCCCATGTTAGGATAGCTGTCTATCCTCTTTTAACCGTTTTCTCTTCAGGCAAATTAATTCCTTATGAATGCTGTTAACCTATTCAAATCTGGTCTTAACATGAAATTTCTGCCGTTCTCAGAACTGTCGGCTTGCAGTTAAAAATAGGCGATCTATTGTTTTATGCTAGCTGAGTCAGGAAATAAGGGAAGCTACTCCTACTTGGTGAATAACAAAATATGTATTTTGAAAAAATTGTTTTGATTTTCAATTTCTATTTCCATTATCATGTTATTTCATTATGCAAGCATGTTTAGGTTGTCCTGGAGCTTCAAATATCTGCTGTAGCCACTTTATCATGAGATTTATTTGGCTCAGCCAAGGAAAAGCATTACATTATGAAAAGCAATGTTATTTTTGGACGATGTACAGTCAAGCTTCTTGATATGAGTATCTATTTGGCGAAAGGCATTAAATAATGTGGAGCTGTCATTCCTAACAGGAGGTAATATCACCCCCAAGGAGGCAAAAGTTTAGCTGGGTGGGAGGGATAGATTTTGAAAATTAACAAAAAAAGACAGTAGGAAAAAAGGATTCAGAAACCCCAGATAAAGAGCATCAAAATGGCATCTGAGGCAAGACCATGAAATCAGGCATAACAGATCATATATAAGGAAAAACGATCATACTATCCCGTCTTGAATGGAGTTAAAACTAGACATGGAATTATGCTAGAAAATGAGCAAGGTGAAGGAGGAAGCATATATGATTTAGTTAAGAAGTATTATTAAGAAACCAATTATGGAGATGAGTACTATGTAAGAATTAGAGCTTAGGAGAATGTACTTACATGATGAACAGTGTGATTCTCTGGTTTTTCAGTCTGTAACCATGGACTTTTCCACTTTAAAATAAGAACTTTGCTAATAATATTTATCCACAATTTTAAACCATGACTTATTCAAATACAGTCCCCACTTGTTGAAAATTCACTTTCAACCCCTTTTTCGAAACAAGGGTAAGTAGCGTTCAACTCTTATTTTGCAATGAGTCATTTTAGAGTCAGCACATACCCTCTTCCTCTACATCCCACCGCCATGACCCTTGATGGCTCATCCTGATATACCACCCTAACCATTTTTTGTGTCTGGGAACGCTCAAAAATTTGTCCCGTATAAATTAAAGGTAATTGCTTCCTCAATTTTCAGCATTTCAGCTTAAGAAAGGTTTTTATATATATACTCTGCTTTCAAATAATGGGGGAAACCTCGATATCCATGAATTTCATTAAATAAGATTAAATATTACATGATATATATAAATAAGAATGCTAGGAAAATAAACAGTGTTATTTTTTTTTAATAAGGTCTGGTTAGTCACTCAAAAGAAAGCATTGCGTGACCAACATATTTTGTTCGGGCTGATCAATTGAAAAAATTTGGAAAAATTGGTGATCAATCAATAAATTTTTTCTCTTGCCTTTTGTTGGGCCGTAATCTCAAAAAACCCTGTGTAAATGCTGCCGGGCACACAATAAGGTACCAATTCAACAGAAACTTACATTGTAAATTCAACCCTTCTCTAAAACACTATTTGGGGGAAATTTTGAAAAAAAAACAAAAAATTCTGTTTTTTCTAGTAGTGTTTAAATTTTCAACCCTCTAGCTCTATTCGTACAGTCGATAAATAGCCAGCCATCCAGATCCACTTGAAAACTGAATAAACACCTGTGGAAGGCCACAGAGTGTATTGGCTGAATTGTAGTCGTCAACTAAAAAGAAAAAGAAACTAGTCTAAATAATTCACTGCTGTGGTCTTCAAACTTAAACTACTCAGTGAATCTTTTTCAATAATCAAATTTTCTCGGGAACCCCTTAAAAAAAACTACTTTCCCTTCTACATATACATATACATATACATATCTACGTTATGTAAATATTGCATTTTGGCTTTGCTTATGGAATTATCCAAATGAATATAAACTGAAATAGAAAATACACACTCGAATAAGAAAGTAAAAACAATGCCTACTTGGGGAAATTCGACTTCTGAATGTTTATTGACTGAACAGCGTCAGTGTCCGATAAATAGTCAAGAATTAAGTATATTAAGAAAATGTCACCTTGTTTGGCGGAACCCCTGGTAAAGACATGCAGAGCACAGTTTGAATACTGCAGATTCAAAGAATTTGAAAAAGGAAAGAATTGGTCTGGTTTGTCATGCAATAGAAACTGTCATGTTGAGAGTGATCAATTAAAAAATTTAAAAAAGGAGTGTGAAGAAGGAAATTTTCTCTCCTTTTGTTGGGCTGTGATAAAAAGTCAGAATTTAGAAAAAATAAAAAAAATAAACCCTGCTGGACACAAACTAGGGAACCAATCTAACACAGACTTTCATTTCAAACTGACCCCACCCCCAGTCTAAAAGCTATTTAAGGATGGGTATATAATTTTCCCAACTCATTGAGGGCAGTGTATGTATGCATTTTCAAGTTTTTACTGCGGAAGATTCGGGCTGAACAATGTCCAGGTACATAGATAGATAGAAAGGTAAATAGGTATAAATGACAGACCACATGAATAACTTGAACCCAGCAACAGTGTTTAAACCAGTCTCTTATGGGTAGTGCTGATTATGGAATATGAAAAAAAAAAAAAGGAATGAAACAAGAAACTAATTTAAAAGAAAGAAAAAGTGGCCAACCTTCATAACAACCGAATGCCAAGACTGTAATACAAAGTCTGTCCAAGAATTATCCAGCAATGAAATATTAATAAAACAAGAAAAAAAAAAAACAGACTGTGATTAAAAACTGCAGTGTAGAATATACATTTTTTTTGACAGCATCTATCCATGCTTGTTTCTCTAATAAAACTGTTTCCATTTGAGTTTCTAAGCTAATCCCCTTTGAAATATCTGAAACAAAATCATTGATTGTATCCAAAATAAGATGAAAAAAATATCATCCAAAATTCAATATGATTCATTGGCAAATGGAAAAGCTATAAGTACATGTGTGGAGTCTATATAAAAACTATATTGTCTGCTTTCTTTCTTTCTCTATCTCTCCCCTTATTTTCTTTCTCGTGCTTTCTATTTTTTCATCTCAAGAATTGATCTAAGAAAAGGAACAGTACGATAGTCTGACATAAAAAGAAGAAAAAGATATTCCTTTCTTTGACCACTCTCTGTATCCTATCTTTCTTTCTTTACCAATGCTATAGACCGACCGATAAAAAAACAAAAAAAAACCCTGCTATCTCTCTTTAACCACTCTATCTTCAGGTCACTTAATTCCTTACGAATGCTGTTAATCGATTCGAAAATTGGTCTTAACACAGAACTTTCCCGGTTTGAAGAACTGTTGACTTTTGTTGCAGTTAAAAATGGGTCTGATCAGCCACTCAATTGAAATGTCATGTGACCAACGTCTTTTGGCTGCACGCTGTGTTGGGGATGTTCATTTAAGAAAATCAGAAAAGGGGGTAATCGATGAATAAGTTACTTCTCTTGTCTCTTGTTAGGCAATGATCACCTAAAGAAAGTCTTAATTTTCAAAATTTCATTGGACTCAAAATGGATCAATTTAGTATAAAATTACATTGCAAATTGGACCCTTCACCAAATACCTATTCAGGAAAGGGGTTTAAAAAAACAAAAAAAATTTTCTACACATAATAAGGTATGAATGTTGAAGATTACAGCCTTCTAGCTCCATTGATTTAAGCGAGTCAGAACAATTTGAAAACTGAAGAAACCTATGTTGACAGTTTAGGTTGACGGTTTCTAATGGTTTAATTAGGACAAGGAGGCCTGAGTCCCTTCAAAGTACTCCCCATGGGACCTCACCTGTTTATCCCAGTGTCCCATCCTCTTTTTGAAACAGTTTGCAAAGTCTACTTTAGGGATTGTCATTGGCAGCCTCCTCATGCATTCTCCTTAATCTCATCCACAATCTGAAATCTCCTCCCTTTAGATAAAATCATTAGTTTTTGGAAAAGCCAGAAGTCATAGGGAGACTGTAGGTGTATGTGTGTATAGGGGGGATGATAAACGTGATGTTTTTAAAAAAAACTCACAAAACGACGCATTTTCTCTCACTTACTTGCTTAGTGACTGTGAAAGTGAAGGTTACACACGTGAGTGTTCACCAACACTTTTCTGAATATATTTCACGTATCCCAACAGCAACGTAGCATGACATGTTGAGGGTGATCAATTTGGAGAAAGGGGTCATCAATGAATAACTTACTTCTCTCGCCTTTTGTTGGGACATGATCTCAATGAAAAGTACAAATTTTTTTAAAAAACTGTTAACACTACCAGACACAAACTAAGGCACCACTTTAGTACAAACTTACGTTGTAAATTGCTCCCACCACATCCAAGAAAAAAAATGATGAATTCCAGAATGAAAAAATTAAAAAATCACAAGTAAATTGGCCGTCCTGAACTGACAACGAGTATTTAAATAGAATCCTTCATCTTGCTATCGGATGACCTTAGCCTCTCAAATGGACGACCAACCAGCCAAATGGGCTACAGATTCTTCTCTTCTTGAGTGACCATGTCAATGAGTGTGTGCGTGTGTGTCTCTGATCACATTTTAGGGCTATAACCCGGAATATTTCCATAGGTACACCATCTAAGAACTTTTTTTTTTGTTTAAAAAAAACATGCTTTTTCGGGTCTCTACAATACTTTTGTATCAACAATGGCCAAATATTGTGCGAGAATTTTTTTTTCATAATTTCAAATAAAAGATTTTTTTTAGGTAATTTTTCAGATAATTAGTTTGGGTACATGTGGGGTGATTCATTTATGTGAGGTATGGATATTTTTATTTCATTTTTGCTAATCTTCATTGTCACTCCAACCTGCAGCAAAGATTCATAAAAACTAAAAACAACAAAGATGAGGATACCAGTTTGAATAGTTTATGGAATATTCAACAATATTCTTGGCAAAAGAAGAATAAAGTAACTTTTGTGAATCAGCCCAGGGCCCATGAGTGTCCCCTTGAGGGGGAGCAACCGGGGAATTCGATCCCCACTGGATCATGCCCGGTCAACAAGGACAAAGGGGTTTGAAAGTTGGGTAATGGTGCAGTACACTTTTTTTTATGCAATATCAACGTAATGCCCCCTTATGAAAAAAATATTGTTATTCACTGGTTACAGGGTTGACACCAAGATATATTTTCTGAATATATCATTTTTCCTGCCCCAAACTCCGCAAATAAATCCTTCTGGCCACCCTACCCCCATCCCAACCTCTGGAAAAAATGGCTGCAGATGCCCATGCCAGGGCTTATGAGATTGTGGTGCAGGAGATGCATTGTAACCAGGCACAAGGTCTTCAGGGGGCCTGGGAGTAAGAGTGGATAAAAACAGGATAACAAATGGAGTGGGAAAGGGGGCCCAAAAGAAACTTCGTCCCCCCCTCCCCCCAATTTATCTAAGACGCCTTGCCGGTCACAAGATAATTAAAACTTACGATGAAATCTATGTTGGGAATGGGTTTTGAAAGCTAAGCATACAGTAAGGCTGTATCTTGGATTTATGCACAGGCATCCCCAGAAGTGTCCATCTGGGATCAGGGAAATGAATCCGTTCTCCTGGGAGTAACACATAACCCCTTCAATCCATCACTGGATGAATTTTTTTTCCCTCCGTTTTGTGCCGACAGACAATGGGACGTCCCTTCCTAGGCACATGCCTGGGCGAAGAGTATGGAGATCCTGGAATGCTCAGTTGTAAGAATCCCCCTTTCAGCCTCACTGATGTAGTCCAGAGGAATGCAGAGAGTGATATGTTTGGCATTAATTTGATGTCAAACCAACTCAAGTGGCTCCACTACCTGATTTAGAATCAGAGTTGTCCTTCTCCTTGACTGGTTGCCTACGAAGGCTCGAGAGTCAAAATCTGCCCTTAGGTACCAGGCAAAATTCCCACTGAGAACTTCTCCGAGGGTTGAGTCAAAGGTCCAAAACAATACTTGAATATTACGGGATCCCCAAGGAGAATTTTCACGGGGATAAAAAAGAAAGTCATTCTGTTTTTATCAACTACAGTTTTTTGTAATGTTTTCCCAGTCCCCTTTAGATCTAACCCTGGTACAATCTATCCCTCTTACAAGCCCCGCTCTGGGGCCATATACAGAGGCAAGTATCATGAACAGCCCCCCGCCCCCGGATGTAATTTTATAAAGCGGTGCAAAGCTATTCCCCACCCCGTATATACAATGCACAAACATCCTGTTTACAACTGCTATAACCCTTTTATTACGCCATACAATATTATTCACCAACCGGTAGACGATCTGAGTCAACTTATTCTATTAATGGGCACATCGTATCGACCTAGAAGTTTCGATAAACGGCTCTGACCAGAACGTCCAAGCCCCTTCCTTGGTCCTCAGCCCCTCCCCCTCTTTAACCTCCGGGCCCCAGTGCGATGTAACGGCTGCGAACCCCCATCACCCCCCAGAAACTCTGATTATGAACAGTAAGCTTAAATCAGCTGATGGCTGAAGTAAAGTTTATCAACTCCAGCGAGACGAATGTGGGAAAGTTATCAAAATATAAAGATTTTCACACTTAATCGCATCATCTTTTTTTCTTTTCTTTCTAAAACCCTATTTTATTTCTTATTTATTTGTCGTTTTAAATCTTACTTAATCTAGTCATATACTAATGTAACCCTGTTCCGTCAAAAATGACTATATATATATAGAAATTGGTATTGTGTCAAGTCCTTAATGCCAGCCGTAAAAAATGAAATGAATTAGACAAAAACGTTTCAGTAGTCAATGAACAAAACTTTTATGCTAGCAGACTGACATAATCAACCCTCCTTCTTGCTCTTCGGGGTATTACAGTAATAAAAAATTTAAAATTGATTCACTGAGAGGCGTATTACACACACTAGACACTTGTACATAAGTTTGTTTGTTTTTTAAATAAATATAAACGTTTCTTGTCAGTCGTTTTTTAATCAAACATTCATCAATTATTACAGACAAAAAATAAGATAGATATACAAATTGACGGGGAGTATTATTATTATAGTAGATATTGTTTTAAGAGTTTTTCACATCCATGCTGAAACTGATGTGATGTAAACGAAGTATTCCGTCTTTAACTTATAAGTTTTTAATCAATACAAAATGAAATTCATGCAGGTGTAATTTATACATAAAATCACACAGAAGAGGATGTATTTTTGCAAAGAAAGAGACAATAAAATACAATGGATAAACGTCTAGGGCAAGTTTGTAAGATTAAAGGAAACGATCGATGGGCTTAAGAAGATAGAAGATATAATATAGATTATCCAGCTACTTTTTGGGCCACCACTATACATGACAACATTTATTCCCTGTCCGTGCATGGAGTTATCTCCCTTTTGTTTATGTACCCCCCTCCCCTATGGCGACTGACTCAGTCAACTTTCTCGTAAAAAAATTCAGTAAATAAAACCTTAGGTCTGGTCTGTCTGTGTGTCTTTTTATTCTCTCCCCCTGTTTTATTCCCCACAATCTTCTCTGTGTGTGCGTAAGAGAGAGAAGTCTCTCTCTCCCTTTCCGAGAAGAGGAGAGATCCCCCCGTGTACTTGCTTTTCCGTGGGTTGTACTTCTATGAAATGTACCTTTCACCTACCAACTCAGATGAGAGATGAGAGAAAAGCCCGGACGGTCTTTCTTACTTTACATTCTAAGATAATCCGTTTGGTTTTTTCCTTTTTTTTTTTTTAAATATATATATAGATAGATATATATATATACGTCAAAATTCCAGCATCCCAGGTCAGTAAGCAATATATCTACCTTCCATTCTGTTTTGTTTTTTTTAATTTTATATGTGTTTTTTTCGAAGTGATGAGAAATGTGTCCGTATGACCCAACGGGAGTAGGTCAGTTCACGGTCTGTACTGTACCGCTTCAACTGCCCAACTGACTGTCCGAGTTCGGCCGCAATGGCCCTTCCTTCCCCCGGACCCAACCCTGGTCATCGAAGCACCTGGCTGGTCAGTAGGGCCACTCCGTCCATCTTTCTTATTCTCTTCCTCCTCCTCCTCCCGAAGCTCTTTACTTAAAAGAAAGAAAGAAAGACTGAGAGAGAGTGGCAGATAATTAAAGAAAAAACGAGCACTTGCTATATAATGATCCATCTTAAGATGGTTTGGTGACTAGCTAGCTAGTTAGTTAGTTAGTTACAGCATCTTTCTTATCCACACTATTTCCGTGTTGTTTTTTGTTTTTGTTCTTTGTTGTTTTTTTTTTGTAATTTGCTGCCCCCTCCCCGCTTTTTTTGTTAAGTAGGTAGACGTATGGATTATCGAATTAAATATATTCACATAACTCCATATGTTTTTTTTTTTTAATTTCTTTATTTTTTTAATTATATATTTTTTTAAATTCATTTTTATTTTGCTCGCTCATATTCCCCAAATTGGAAATTAAAACAAAAACAATACAAAATTCGCCCAAACCATCTCGTTATTTCCCCCTCGAACACTTTTTAATGCTTTTTTAATTTTTATCAGAATTTTAATTCTCCAAGTCCATTCCAATTGCATTTAGTGCACACCTTGCTATCTGTTTATTTTATTTTCTTTGTTTTTTTATGGTTGTAATAACTAAATCTATAAATTTGAAATTTCAGTCGTTTTTTATTCTATTTAAAACACAAGGCAAAATTTATATAAATATATTTATGATATAGAAAGTTATATATTTATTATATATAAAAAATATATATTTATTTATCTATATATTTATTTTAACACTTTTGGGGCCCCCAAAATTGATCTGCGACCCCAATTAATTATTTTGTAACTACCTAAAATGTCTTATTGCTGTGTATCTATAGAATTTACTAGGGGACTGTAAAAAAAAGGTTTTCTCTCTAGGTCCCTTGCCTTTTGAGATCTCATGCCACACCGTACGTGTATGGTCACATCTATCCATTTTGTGCAGAAGACAACTGACCGCTAAGCATTTTCCTAGAGTAGTATCCACTAAATCCCGACTTGAAACTGGGGAGCCCAAAAATTAAAACCTATTTTCATTTTAGATATGTTTATAGTTTACTTTATTAAAAAATAAGATGATTTTTTTTTCTTTTCTTGACAGACACCGTTAGGATCATTTATTATTAATAATGATCACCTTCGTTTAGTCAATTTTTCGCTGTTTTTTTGGGTTTTTTTTACTCATTTTATCCTATTTTCTGCCTATGTAGAACTTAGCTTTGTGTAATAATTCTATACTCCCGGAAGAATGTTTCTTTTCTTATAAATGGAATAAATTGTTGGGGATTTTTAAAGGTGTATATATTTATACCTAAAACCCGAAGGTACTATTTAAGAAAATAAAATAGATGATAAATTTAAAAAACAAAACAAAACAAAACTGTAAATATGTTATCTTGAAATTCTAGTACAGACCATGGAAAATGTAACGTGAATTTTGTAACTGTGTTAGTTTTTTTTTTTAAGGATTTGCCTAGGGAGAAAAGGCTTATTCGTTGGAATTTTTGGTGTAATCTGACTAAAAAAATACGATGTGAATTGTATAACTATGTGTGAGAAAATCCGTTTACCTGAATTTCTTAGTGGTCCTAATATTATTTTTTTATTATTAGAATTTTGAAATGAAAATAGGACTTTCACCTTTTTGTGATCAGCGCCCGCACGCGCGCATGTGCGT
The DNA here is from genome assembly GCA_963457665.1 of Thysanoteuthis rhombus. NCBI lineage: Eukaryota > Metazoa > Mollusca > Cephalopoda > Oegopsida > Thysanoteuthidae > Thysanoteuthis > Thysanoteuthis major. The sequence continues at coordinate 10,386,753 of OY735214.1, forward strand.
ATACACACACACACACACACACATATATACATTATGTATGTACGTGTGTGTGAATATGTAATGCACCGTGTATAACTGTATGAACTGCATGCATTATGTTGCATAACATTTTATCCATATTTACGTATAGTTTGCATGTATACATACAGATACACACGTATATGTACGTTCATGCAAGTTCATACAGATTTAGACACACGCAATTTGAGATGCACTTAACTTAGTTATAAAATTAACACAGATAGTCGATGTCCACACGTTTACATATTCACCCACTATTTCTTGATCTATCAATCGATCTATCTATCTATCTATCTGCCTGTTTATCTATCTATCTATCTGGAAATTATTACTTATATTCAAATATTCACATACACACACACACACGTATATATATATATGTTAGTGCACATATAATGCATACAGGAAACATAAATATTTGTCATTATGTATTAACATGAACGTCCCCAGTGACAAAAAGATAGTGTATAATATACTCTGAATAAACTCCTTTGAATAGATATTCGCTTTGGATTATAAGATCAAGCGCTACACCTATGC
>OY735214.1:10389813-10404813 GCA_963457665.1 Thysanoteuthis rhombus
GTTCGTAAATGTTGTGCAATTACTTCCCACATCTTCCGGCGACACAACATCACATATGGACGTTGTATTTCCTGTAGTGTGAGTGTTTGAGACGGAAAAGTGAAAAGGCAAGGCCAATAGACGAAGACGGGCACGTGCGTGTGAGGGGAGCGGGGTGGGGAGGGGGGCACGCGTGGATGGGTAATGTGTTCTGCCTATGTGTATGCGGGGCGGTACTCTTTATCCCTGCCACTCCCTGCCACTTCTTAATACCACCGGTTTCATACACATGTATAAGAATATAGTATAGTTCTATAAGTAATAATTAATATATATATATATATATATATATATATTCTTGAGATTAGGGGAAGAAAACACCCAACACATGTTTCTGGGTTCATCCATTTATCAAGAGTGAAGGATTATTTTTAGTTTTGACCTAATCACTTTTAAAATTTCCATTAGGATGCTGTATTTAAAATTAACCCAAATACATTTTGTTCCTTGGATTTTGCTCAAACAAAATATAATACTTATAGTCCAGAAAGCTTTGTAGCTTCAAACACTAAACATTGAATAACTTTTTCAAAAGATTTTTTGTGTCACTTCATTTATATATGTGTCTATTATTGCATTCTTACCAAAATGTGTATTGGGTTAATTGAAGACTATTTAACAAACAAGTTTTGCAACTCTTCCAAATAGCAATGTTAATTAGCCTTTTCATCTCTTTGGTTTGATTCATTTAACAATTCTAACAATATTAAAAAAAACATTTTCAAGCAATTTACCATTCAGAAACACAAAACATGCTTAAATGCATGTATTGTTGTGCTGAGTGCAATGAAGTTCAGTTCTTCTTGTATCAAATTCCTGTTTTTAACACTCATAACCAAACTATACAAGCAAATCTCTATTTTATCCAATACTTATGACCAATACTGTGTGTACATATACATATATATATATATATATATTAGTATTCTGTTGACCTGACCACAAACAGAGTATTATTATATTTTGTTTTTGTTTTCTTTACTTTTGAAATTTTTTATATAGTTCTTGAAATTCAGCATTTTTATTACATCAGTTATATGAGTAAATTTTCATTTTACAATGTCATTCGTGTTTTTTAGTGTGATAGAAGATACCTGCACATTGCTAATTATTACATATGTTGATATATCGAGACATGGATGTCTCGCTTTGGAGTATAGGTTAGCAAGCTGATCTCAGATAACTACTCCTGTAGTGAGTCCGATCCACACTGGGTACTCAAAAACTTGAGTCCTTGTGCCAGACAAAGCTAGGAGATGCCCATGGCAAATAGTAATTTCACTGAAAGCTTTGAAAAAAGACGTTACAAATGAAATTTTTAAATGTTTGATGAAGAGTTATTAGAACCTGAAATCGCGTGGCCCCACGTGTACACTTTACATGTACTCAGATGTGCTTATAACACATTCAGTATCCACACACGTATAAGCAAGCACACGCAAAACATACGTATATACACACACAAAATACCTACACATACATGAGCAAGTTATACACATACACATACACATACACATTCACAAAACAACATGAATAACACAAACACTTGTATATACACAGTGAGTTCTTTTTATCCCAGCTACTCCCTCCCACTCCCTGCCACACGTGAAATATTCAATGCAAAAACTATCTCTGCCATTCTTAATACATTGATGAAACGTGTGGCAGGTAGTTTTCTCTCGTTTAGGAACTAGTAATAAGAAATGGCCAGGAATGGCAGGTTGTTCGCTTATTGTCTAAGAACTAGCAGTATTGTGAAGTGGCAGGGAATGGCAGGGATGAAAAGTACCGCCCCTACAGATGGGATGTGAGACTCCTTTGAAGGTACCTCTTTATTTTGATTCTTGCCACTTTCTTCAATGGATGGAGAGAATTTCTTCTTGATTTCTAATGCATAAGCATCTATGCATACAAAGACCACAGTCACCAACTTTGTTTGTTTATATGTTTGTTTATTTCAAGGTGAAGACATAGGTCTTACTCTCTTCCTCTCTTTAAACCTGATTAAAGAGAGGAAGACGTATGGTCTGCAGTTAAAGTGTGATTGCAGTAGCTGACACACAGGCACAGATTACAGTCTAGACTAGAGAAAGATAAGAAAGCCATATCCCACGGTGAAGTAGAAAAATCTGGTATAGCAGACTATATATGGCAGACCGTATCTTCTCTGGGATGAGGTCAGAATAATGGATAAGGAACATTGCTGGAGGGTGAGAAAATTGAAAGAAGAGACATACATTAGCTTCAGAAAAATGTATAGGCCGTTGTGGATTTTAACCTGGTTTGGATGATAGTATCCACTTTTGGTTGGTCTACATTCAGTGCCTCCTGTTTCAGTGAGTTTAACTTTCAGTGGGTCTTTATGTATATACTGGCATGTAATTCTTTGTGTATATAGCAGCGTGTAATACATCATGAGAAATGTGCGGGAAATCCTTAGCCCTCCTAATAATTTTATTCTTGTAGTGAAATGTTTCACACTATTTCTTGCAAGTAATCCAGAGGAGTTTTTGTCTCGATTTTCAGGAATCATCAGACAAAACTTTTACCTAGAATGCCGACATAGGTTTCATCAGTTTTCCAGTTGATCCACCTTGCTGGCTATGTATGTATCTATCACGCATACTGCCCTCCCTCGACAGAGCTAGAGGGCTGAACATTTCAACATTTATTCCTCATGTCCAGAAAACCTTCTTTTTTTTTTTTGGTTTTTGAAAATCTACCCCAAAAGGTTTTTGGCAAGAGGATTCAATTTACAATGTGAGTTTATGCCAAATTGATCCTTTTAATTTTGTGCCCACTTGTTTTTTTGAAATTTAGACTTTTTTTTAGTGATCACTGCCCAATGAAAGGTGAGAGGAGTACCTTATCCATAATTTTTCCAGTTTTTTCCATACTGATTATCCCTAACATATCATGCTGTTAAAAGACATTGGTCATATGATGGTTTCTATTGAGTGACTAACCAGACCTGTCTACAATATTTTCAATACTACATTCAATGGTTACATGCTTGGCTACTTTTTGTGGCTGTTTTCATAATGTCTAGGTATCTTGTATCTAAAAGTATACCAAAAATTTAAGATCACTATTACACTGCAGACCCACATGGTTTGAATATAGACCCCAATTTCCAAAACATTAAATTTGGCTCTCAAAATAATAGCTTAATACGAAAATTGAAAGCCTTCTAAGAAATTGCTAAGCACAGGGTCCGTCAATGTTGGATTTGGCCATCAGTAGCACAGACATATTGAAATTAGAGAGGCCAATCAGGTCACTGTGGCTAACTCAAGAAATAATTTTCACACTTGTTTGACTGCCAAAAAAGGCCAAAAAGTTACCAAAAGTAGTCAAAAACACACCAAGCTCTTAATCAACTGTATAATGGAAATGAATTAGACCCTTTCTCTTTCATCTGTCTCTAAAAAGATGATTAATGTATTGCCTAATTTACACTAAGTTTTGTCAAAATGTAACCTTCTGGTGAGGCAGTTGTCATGACTTATTAAAAATTTGATATTTATTTCCGTCTTCCAGACGGACTGGCCTCACCCTAACCACCCCACCGCACCCCACCCCTAAGGTTTTCTCAATTATTTCTGTGTGGGTCAGTCTTGAAGAGGTCGGAAGAAGGGAACTTGGATCAAAGCTTGTAAAGACGGAAAATTCATTTCAGCGCAGACTTACTTATAACACGATAGAAAATCACTGACCCTGATTTCCACTGTGTGGTAGGTCTATGGCGTATTCATTTTTCAGTACTATCTACTCTCAGCTAAATTATTATTGCTTTTTATCTCAACTTAATTCAGGCTGGGTTCCCTTAAGCAGCGAGTGAATAAATTAACAGTGCGGATCGGAATAAAGAATATGTCCGTGGTGAGAATCGAACTCACAACCCTCAGTGCCGGAGGGTGGTACGCTGAACTCATGATTATTCTCACCACAACACTACTTGAACTCAGTGGCAAGCTACTGTCCAAAATTAGACTCTTGAATTCACTCTCTGTCCCGAAAGAGGGTTGTGAGTTCAATTCTTCTTTCGTCTCTGCTACCCTTTTATAGTGGTGTGAATAGCCCAATGATTTACAACTGAAGAAACCTGATTGGAAAACTGAGTTCAGATTCTGGCCGGGACTAGTTAGTGTTCACCTTGTATCAATGCTCACGGAAAGGCATGAATCCACTACCCTCCTTCCATATGAGTAACTGGCAGAGCAGACTGAATTTTATAGCCTCGATCTCCCACGCCCAGCTATTGGTAAATGGTTTGATAGACTGGGCTCTCTTGCCTAGGTTCGCAATGAATAAATTACTTGTGATCACTGGAAGGCTCACTCTCGCTGCCCTACAAAGGGTGAGAGAAGTAACTTATTCGTTGATCCCCCCCCAACTCGGCATGCTGCCAAAAGACGTTGATCACATGATCGTTTTTATCGAGTGACTAACCAGGCTTATCTTACATAATTTTTCTTGCAGAAAATAGATAAGTATCAAGTCATCAACATTTTCTTAAATATCAATATATTTGATTTATATGTTTACGTATTGAATGCGGCTGTAATTTTATCCCTGCCTTTCCCTGACACACGTTATTGAAATATTTCAATGCAAAACCTATGCTTTCAACTTCTGAATACAATTAGTTCTCAAATATTGATTAAATGTTCGGCAGGGAGTTTGTTAATGTTTGAGAACTAGAGAATTCAAGTAGTGTCAGGGAATGGCAAATAGTTCATTTATGTCTGAGAATTAGCAGTATTAAGAAATGGCAGGGAATTCGTTTATGTTTGAGAACTAGTAGTATTGAGAAGTGGCTGGGAATGGTAGGTAGTTTGTTCATGTTTGAGCATTAGTAGTATCAAGAAGGGGCTAGAAATTGTATGTAGTTCATGTTTGAGAATTAGAATCAAGAAGTGGTACAGAATGGCAGGTAGTTTGTGTATGTTTGAGAACTAGCAGTATTGAGAAGTGGCAGGAAATTCTTCCATGTTTGAGAACTAGTAGTATTGAGAAGTGGTAGGGAATGGCAGGTAGTTTGTTTATGTTTGAGAACTGGTTGTATTAGAAAGTGGCAGGGAGTGGCAGGGATGGAAAAGTACTGCCAGTTTAATAAATCCTACCTGTTATATTACAGATGGTATAAATGCTTGTAACATATCAATTCAATTACTACATATGTAAACAATTGAGTTGATGAATTTTTTGATGTTTCGGTTTGAGAAATCCAACCTGTGATATCATGGGTATCATACACAGCTACTATTACAATAATTTACAATAAATGCATTTGAAATGCATTCCTCGATTTAGTAAATATCCAACGCATTCCTAAAGTAAATCTAGTAACAATGCTGCCCTTGGTTTTGAGAAGGGTCATTGACATTCGAAGAGTTTTTTTGGACAATTGGCCTTGTTGTTTTTGTTGTTAACAGACGATTGATTCTACGCCTTTCTCCAGGAGTACTTTCCAAATGTAATGGCAGCAAACAGAATTTTTCTCTAATGCTATCAACGCCGTTTGACATTGAATACAAGTGATATCTATTCCTTTTCTTGTTGAGCACGGATTTCCATACCTAGTCCCTTTTGGTTAGCAGAAGCCACATTGGATTCAGTTCCAAACTTGTCAATATGTTTATGTGTGCTACCTCTTTGATTTTTCTCATTTTCCCTCAGTATTCACTGTCTATAATCTGGACTTCTTCCCAAAGAGGATAGTCTTCGTCTTTCTCTTTCTCCAGATATTGTCAGCCATCTCAGACCTTCCTAGGTATAGAAATCTTGAATCCAATGTTATAAGCCTCGCCACCATTGGAGAAAAATTCTGTTCATCACCCTCACATTCCAGTTCAATACTCTTTGAATAGTCACAATGCATTAGTACAAAAAATTTACTATATTTGTTCACATACTAAGAGTGCTATGGAAATATTGGTATAAGCTTACTTCCCAAGTATGGTTTTAGTATCTGCTGTGTCACTATATATTTAATTATGAAAGTGCTCAGTGTTGACATATTTTTATCCATGACATCATGGCTGACATAAACAGCTCATAATATACGGTTGAAAAACTATTCCTGAAATAGTTAAACTAATGATAAACCACTCCTGGTTAGTCACTCAATAGAAACCATAATGTGACCAACCTCTACATTAGTGGGGATCAATTAAAAAATTGGAATGAGGAATAATCATTGAGTAAGTTACTTCTCTTGCCTTTTGCGGGATCAGTGAAAAGTCCAGATTTTTCAAAAAAACAAGCAAAATAGGGCTCAATTTAGCATGAACTTGAATTGAAAATTGAACCCCCATCATTAAAAACCTATTTAGGGGAAGAATTTAAGAAAAAAAAGAAAAAGTTTTTCTAAAATAAGTGAGGAGTTAATACATGAATTTTCAGTGTTCTAGGGGCCTGTATGCATGATACGTACATTGTTGGCCAGCCGGACCAACTTGAAAACTGGAGAAACATACGTTGACTGTTTATGTTGATGGTTCCTTATAATAGTAGAAATGATGACTGTTCAAAATTATTATCAACTGGTTAGTAGTTGTGTCTCTTACCAACTGAGCTAAATTGATAAGTCTTACGTACGAACCAAAATTTATGTTAGAAATACGCAAGGGCTTACTTCATTCTAATAAATAAATACATCTCTAAAATTTACATTTCTCAACATTGATTTGAAATTACAACCGACTGATTGATAGTCGTGTCTCCAACCAACTGAGCTAAATCGACTTCAGTTGGAATTGGAATAGAAGTGGAGTTTTGCCCTGCAGCAGGAAGGTTCGTTAATTAATGTGAAGAATTGGTCTGATGTAAAGAGATTATTTTGTCTTGTCTTCTAAAGGCCCCATTGCCTTCCAGACCCCCAGCTTGAATCTTCCAGCTCACTAAAGGGTATGATCGCACACATCTTGGGGATCACAGGATGTTGCTCATCTCAAACCATACACATTACAGATGTCTATACCTCACATTAATGAATCACTGTAGCCCACACGTGTACTGGAACTAATTATCTAAAAAAGTGAATCTTTTATCTGAAATTATCTAAAAATATAAATCTTGTATCTGAAATCATCTGAAAAAATAAATCTCTGATCTGAAATCATTTGAAAAATGAATCTTCTATCTGAAATTATCTAAAAAAATAAATTTTTTATCTAAAATTATCTCTAAAAAAAATAGATTTTAGCATTATTGGTAAAAAATAACCAAAGAGTCTTAGAAAAACATTTGAAAACAAAAAAAAAAGACTCCAGATGGGGACAAGAGGAGTACTCATGCAAATTTTTATGCTTGTGGCTCCAAAAATGTGACAAGGTGTGCCTGGAAACATATACAGACAGACATACAAATGAGCAATGAGAGAAGAATCTGTTGCTCACTTAGCTTGTTGGTCAGGTGGGCCATTTGTGAGGCTATAGTGATTCGGTTATAGCGATGATCAAGAATTTCATATAAAAATTTTACAATGTATCACAATAATTCAAATATCTTCCTTGAAATTTTGATTTTAGTTTCAATTAAAAGAAAATAGCATAAAATATGTTGTGAAAAAAAAAAAATTACTTTTGATTTGGTTTTAGATTGTCTTTAACGTCAGTTTTTGTTCTCCAAAAGTCATTTCATTTATGCCATGGCTGATGTCCATCAACAGAAAAATTTTAACTCTGTTATTAAAAATCTTCCAAAAATAAAGTAGCAGTCAAAGAAATGTAGGATTTGACCAAAATTCGTATCTATTATGAATAGATTTTTCCTGTGCTGCTGTCTCGATTCATCTTTTGAACACAATGTTTCTTCAGGTGGTTCGGAATGCTGGGAAAGGGGGCCCCATCGAAGCAGGGGTTGGGGGGCTGAATGCCTTCATCATGCTGTCTATTTTCGGATGGGAGAAATAGAATGAGGACATCCCACCCCTATCCTTTGCTTATGCGCCCCTGTCTCAGCATTCCAAACCATATTCCCATTTACGGTACCCTCTTGGAGAATGCCTTAGGGTAAAGCAGCCAAAATGTTTTGTTTAGAAGATGAACTGAAACGATGAGATCAGTCCCCCAAAATATATATATGATGATGATCCCTCACCTAAATAAATTCAGACTGAAAAAATTGATTAATGCAATGATTACTTAACTGAATTTTGAAAAAATATTAAATAGCTATAACCCCACAAACGGCTTGTGTGACCAACCAGTCGAATGGGCTACAGATTCTTCTCTCTTTGCTCTTCTGTGTTTGTGGGTGTCTCTGTCTGCATCCCTAACAATTCATCTCCAAACAATTCATCTCCAAACAATTCATCTCCAAACAATTCATCTCCAAACAATTCATCCCCAAACAATTCATCTCCAAACAATTCATAGCTGTGAATTACAGGACATTCATCTTTGAACAATTCCTTTCCAATATAGTTTAACAATGTTAATACCAGCCATAAATTAATCGTAAAAATCCAATGTACTTCACATATGAATTAAATTTCCCTTTTTATAACTTCATAAATGCTGGTTGCCACTGAACGGTTTAGTAGAGAAATCCAATCATCATAGCTCACAAATGGCTGACCAACCAATTGGGCTACGGATTCTTCTCTCTTCGCTCATCTGTATGTCTGTGCGTGCCTCTGTATACATGTGTCTCCAGGCGCTCCTGGTCACATCTCTGGGGCTACAACCTGGAAAATCTGTATGAGTACATTACTAGGCTCCATCTATAAAACAATTTTTCAATTATTTCCCAAAAAAGTGCTTTTTTTGTCTCTATGGTCATTTTGGATCAGCAGTGCCTGAATCCTGTGCTGTTATTTTTTAGATAATTTTAGATAAAAGATTTTTTTTTTTCTTTTTTTTTTTTAGGTGATTAGTTCTGGTGCATGTGCAGGCTATGGTAATTCACTTATGTAAGGTACAGATATTACTTTTGCTGTTACCTATCAACTCAGTTCAAAGATTAAGTAGGTATTTAGTCAGTTTTCTTGAGCCATATGTGATAAAAGCCTATTTAAATCTACAAGTGTCACATGGGACAGCTGAAGTATGGATGACTAAAAATCACAAAAAACCTGATATTACACACAATGGTAGAAGTATATTCCAGATATCAAAACATCATCAACCGGTAACACTCTGGTAATAGTAATAATGGAAAGCCTACCTAACCAGGTTGTTGTTATAGAAAAGCAACAATAATAAGAAGGAGTAAAACTAAGTATAAAACAGGTCTGGTTAGTTACTCAATAGAAAGCATCACATGACCAGTGTTTTTTTCGCTGGATGGCATGTTGGGCGTGACCAATAGAAAAAATTGAGAGAAAAGGGGTGAATAAATAAATTTCTTCTCCCTCCCTCTTTTGCCGGGCTGTGACCACTAAAAAAAGCTTGAATTTTTTAAAAAACAAGCATATGCACTGCCAGACTCAAAGCATGGGACCAATTTAGTATAAACTTAGATTATAAATTGAACCCTCCACTAAAAACCTATTTGGGGGAAGGATTTCGAAAAAAAAACAAAAAAGAAACTAATGAAAAGTAAATGTTTATATTTTGAGCTCTACAGCTTCTTTGGTATAATCTGTACACACAGCATATAGATAGATAGATGACCAGCCAGATTCACTTGAAAACTGAAAAAACCTTTGTTGACAGATTTGGTGATGATTTTGGTTGCCTGTTTCTAATAATAATAACTAGTTGGATTTGTGGAAATTCCACAGATGTTGATAACGAAGATATCATCATTACTCTTGCATATATATTTCCGCAATTAAAGCATATAATTTTTATTAAAGTAATTCAATGCCTATGAAATGTATCTATATTTAAAAATAATTACATTCAAAGACAAATGGGAAGGAGGAGTAAAGAATCAATGAGTTATATTATTGTGAAAGTTGGGTCCTTTTTGTTACCATCCAAGCATAAGCACTTTTTTCCATTCTTTTTTTTTACATTGCAAGGATGAATGGGTAGGAAGAAAGTAATAGTGAAGGTTGAGTCCCTTTTGCTCCCATTCAAGCATAAGCACCTTCTTCCATTCTCACCTTTGTTCATTACATTGGTGGGTAGGGAGAAGGGAAAGGATGGAATATATGAGGAGAACAATGGTGTGATCTTGTGGGAACAATGTTCCCTTATTTCTGGGGTGGAAGGGGAATAGCATTCCCTCACTATTTATATATATATACACCAAAATTCTCTTTTTAAACAATTTACTGATAAGAAAAAATAGCGACTATGTGTCCAATTACTCATCCTATATAGGCTTAAAACATTATTAAGATAGGTTAAATTTGAAAAATTTTCTTTAAGGAAGTGAGGAGGGGTGTATAGGGTGCTTCCTCCCTGGGGCAAAGTGCGGGTTCTCAGCAAAGACAATGTTTGCAAGCGAAGAGTGGTCACGGTTGGAGGAAATGAATATCATGAGGCATTATGGGCCGGAGGTGATTTTGCGCCCTTCTACACTTGTGCTTCTTCCAACACCTTCGCTCCTTCTCTCAAAAAAAAGGCAGCTCTGCGTTCCCTCATTTCTTATTTTAGCACCACACTGCAAGGGGAGAATGAATAATAATGAAAAAGCATAACAACCAAGATCATACATGCAAACAAGCGAAATCCAGGCCTTCCCCGTTTTAACGTGGTTCATTATAACGCAGTTTGGGATATAATGTGAGTTGAGGGTGGAATATTAATCTTGCTCTGAAATAGCTGAATTGACCTGGTTTATTGCAACTCATATATATATATATATATATATATATATATATACATATATATATATATATATACATATATATATATATATACATATATATATATATATTCATATATATATATATATATATATATATATAATAACTGGGGATGCCTGTGATCATAATTTAATGCATAATTATCAACATAGATTGTTTTGATAAGAATCAACAATAATAAGATGAAGTAAAATTAGTATAAACTCACCATCACAATCAATAATTGAATAAATGTAGCATCAAAATTTGAAGTTGTGTAAGAAAATTCCATTAGAGAATAAATATGGTCAGAATAAATTCTATTTAGACATCACTGGTATTTCCCACTGGAAAACATCCGGAATAGTGTGAAAAAAAACTCCTAGAAACACCTAGATTCTGAAAAAACTAGGTGTTATTCAAAACAAAGCTCCCCCAAAGGTCTTTTTCATAGGCTGAGAGAAATTATTTCTAGAAGTGGTTTAGTTAAGAACTGACGCCAATTTTCAAGTCTGCATACAAAACGGTTTGGCCAGGAGTACTTTGGTGGCTACGGTTGTTCAATCAACCATCTAAACATACCAGTGACAAGATACTTTGTCAAAATATGTGGTGATTGGACAGTATACTCATTATGGTTTTTTGATCACAGCATTTTATCTGATCCACTTTCTTCCGTCTAATCTGAAGTCCTGGGAACCCAGCCAGAGCATCCCCAACAATTAATAGCCACTTGCAATTCATAATAAAATTAATTCAAAATTGAATGAATACCGAAACTGTTATTTACATTGGCCTTTCAGTTTATTTTTGGGTTAAATTTTAAAATGTGTGTTCAAATTGGGCTCAATTTTTTAATGCAAATTCTAGTAGCTCACTGGTTCATAAGTATGTTGACTCTTTTTCGGCCAGAAATTGACATCAGAACAGCTCAATTCTACTTTGTTATAATTGAAAGTCTCTTTTTCATTTTCTTTTGACAAAATTTTGGTCTTTTTTTTCTTTCCAGCAAAAACAAGAAAACACTTCAGAGCATCTTATTCCTTATTTTGATTACCTTTTTAAAAATAGGGTGCCAAAGTTTTTTCAAAACAGCATCTAAAAATGCCCATTATTACCTCAAAACATACATACACACACACACATTGACACAGACACTCAGAGAGAAGAGAATCTCTAGTCCACTTGGCTGGTTGGTCAGCTATTGGTGGGAGCATGGTGATTAGATTTCTCTAATCTCTAAACCGTTCAGTGGCAACCAGCATTCATAAAATAACAAGAAATCAAATTTAGTTTATTGTGAAAAATATTGGATTTTTTATGCTTAATTTATGGCTGGTATTAATATCGTTGAACAACATTGGGAATTAATTGTTTAAGGATGAATGTCCTGTAATTCACAGCTATGAATTCTTGGAAGATGAACTGTTGGAGATGAATTGTATATGGCTATCAACTGTTGGACATGAATTGTACATGGATATGAACTGTTGGGTATGAATATCTTGTTACCCAAATTTCTATGAAATATTCATACTTTTATCCTCATCTTTGCTGCTTTGATCATATTTTGATCTTGAATATTAACTAGCCTTCCCTCATCTGAGATTCAAAGATATTATCATCGTTACATGAATATCCAGAAGAGTATCCCTATTTTTGTTGTTTTCATCATGTTTCATATTAGATAGAAACATTTAGTTGTAAATACAGGTATACACATGAGTATCTTTATATTTATTGTTTGTCTACAGCATTAAATACCTCTATCTTTGTCTCCATGATTATTTTATTGGCAGTGCCCATCTCCTCTCCAGGTCTTACGAGCAGGTGAGGCTAGGTTACACAGTATAAGGAGCAGCGAATAATAACTGACCTGGCTCTTATAATCTTATAGATCATCAAAGTATACTGGGGGCGATACTTTCTATCCCTGCCACTCCATGTCACTCTCTGACACACATTAGTGAAATATTTTGATGCAAAGACAATCCCTGCCACTTCTTACTGTTGAGCAACACAAACTCAGTTACCTCGGAACTGAGGGTCTCTTGAGTTTCGGAAATTCCCAGGTTTTTGGTGTAGCATAGGCTAGGGCTACTTTCAAGTACTCGAGAATTGAGTTATTAACTCCATGAAGTTATGTGAATAGCCCAGAATTTAAGAGTATCCTAATACCAACAAAATACTTGTTAATTTTATGATATCTCCATAAAATCTAATTTATGGCTGGTATTAATATTATTAAACTACATAGGGAATTAATTGTTCAAGGATGAATGTCCTGTAATCCACAGCTATGAATTGTTTGGAGATGAATTGTTTAGAGATGAATTGTTGGGGGATGAATAATATATGGCTATGGACTGTTGGGGATGAATTGTATATAGCTATGAACTGTTAGAGATGAATTGTATATGGCTATCAACTGTTGGAGATGAATTGTATATGGCTATGAACTGTTGGAGATGAATTGTATAAGGCTATGTAATGTTGGAGATGAATTGTATATGGCTATGAACTGTTGGGGATGAATTGTATATGGCTATGAACTGTTGGGGATGAATTGTATATGGCTATGAACTGTTGTGCTAATTCCAAACAATTACCTACATTTTTTTGTTTTACCAAATAAATATCTGTTCGAAATTTTTTTAATAGCTTTTTAAAAGATTGTCATTTAATAAATAATCTTCATGTTATGTACATGCTTCTAAAACATTGTTATTCAGAAAGAATGGTATTTTACTAAATGGTGAATGAGAAAATTTTTACAAAATTTGATAATTATTTAATTCTTAAAAATAGCTGGGTTTCTGAAGTCTGAGTTTGGGATGCTCAACAGTACTAGTTCTATAACATGAACAAACTTCCTGCCATTCACTGCCAGACAAACATTTTATCAACATATGGCAGGGAGTGGCAGAAATGAAAAATACTTCCATTACACCACATCCATCATTGCATCTCTAGGGTAATGGGAGTTATTTAGCAGCGTCCATTTCCTATCCAGAGCGACAGATGAGACCAAGTTACATGGTACGAGGTGGTTTGAGAAAAACCCTAACCTGACTATATTCTCTTCTCCACTAACCATTGTGACATGCCAATGTCAAGACCTTTGAAAACATGAGTTGATGGGGGAAAAGGAAATGTGGATTCTAGCCTCTCCTGAAGTCAGTAGGGGAAAATGAACAATAGCAGGTGAACTTGAATTTGAATTCAGTTTTCTTATTTCACTTTTTATGTCCTTAGCTGTTGAGCCACCTTGCATCACCAGGTCAACATAGTTGGGCTGCTGTCTATCTAATTTTGGTACCAGAAGGAGTACAAAGTGATGAAATTAGTATTAAAAATGAATCCGAGTCTAAACAGGTCTGATTAGTCGCTTGATGGAAACCGTTGTATGACCAAGTATGCTGTGTTGGGGATGATCAATTGAAAAATTGGGAAAATGGTTGATCAATGAACAAGTTACTCCTCTCGCTATTTTTGGGGACCATGATCTCAAAGGAGTCTGAATTTTAAAAAAACAAGTGCGACCCCTGCCAAACATATTGGGAAAAAGGAAATGATCACGAAAATGCCTGAATTTTCAAATAATGAACTAAGGGACCAATTTAGTATAAACTTTTATTGCAAATTGAACCCTCCTAAAAAACATGTTATGGGGGGGGGAAATTGTCAATAAATGGAAAAAACTTTTCGTTTCTTTTTAAATAGTAAAGAGCAAATATTTGAATATTCAGTCCTCTAACTTCATAGGCCTATACACATCATATATACATACATAGACAGCCAGACCTTGTTAAAAACTCGAGAAACCTATGTTGGTAGTTTTTGGAACATGGTGGATGGTTTCTAATACATCGGTTTACTAACAGAGGGTATCTTCATTTGCTGTATCATTTCTTTATTAGGTTTACTTGGTATATATATATATATATATATATATATATACATGTATAAACTTATGCAATGCTCTTCCAACTTAGGAATAGAGCACTCCGGTGGATGAGGAATTATGCGTGATTGAATATATCGCTTAAATTCAACTTTGCTGACCGTTCAGTTCTGTACAGGGCAGAGGTAAGATGACAGCCTCTGGTTCTGAAGCAAAGGTTTTGAACCTACCTCGTTGTACTGGATGAGATAATGGATAATCTATAGCCATACTGAAGAGTTGTAATTCAACGAAACAGCTGTCTATGGAT
>OY735214.1:10412313-10419813 GCA_963457665.1 Thysanoteuthis rhombus
ACCATAAAAGAAGAGGGGGGGACCTCTTAAATAAATAAATAAGTCAGATGTGTGTCTCACAGCACAGACCCCTATAACATTCTAGCCCAAGCCCCCCCTCACCTCCCCCCTATGTCACATGTCAAAGAATGAAAGTCAAAAAAAAGACTTTGGTTGTGTGTCTAGCATCTGACCAAGCCCTGTCTGTGTCTCCCATGTTCCAGAGAGAGAGAGAGACAGACAGACAGAGACAGAGTGGGGCAGAGAGAAAATATGCAAGGAGAATACTGCTGCACAGAGCCAATCCTGTCTCTCTGCCCGACCCCCTAATCCAGCTAGGGAGATGAGGAATATAAAAAATAAAACAAAATGAAAGATGCATAAAAAAAAACAAGGTCTTTTCTGTGTTCTTCACCCACACAAAAAAAATCTCTCCTTACTCTTCCTACCTCCTTACTCTCCTTCCTTCCTCCTTACTCTCCTCTCCAAAAATCTAAGATAATTTCCAGCAATATGCACTGGACCATGCAAAGAGGCCCCCACAGAAAATAAAACTCCTCTTTCTCTGACCTCAATCTATCAAACCCATGGGCTATAAAGGCTCAGCACACGACAGCCACCCCCCAACTCCCTACCACGGCACACACCAGTCTTTCCTCTTGCAAGCAGTGAATGACTTTAGAGAGAGAAAGCTGAACATGGCAAAAAAAAACCTTGTCTGAGACAGAAAGATGTATAGCAAGGTCTTGTCTCAAGGTTGCCAGATAGTTGGAGACCGTTCTGGCCAGAAACACGCAAAAAAATCTAGCCAAAAATGGCCAAATGCCAAATCGTTCCAATTATATTGAACAACTGACTATTTGTCACCGTCCCTCCTCGAAACAAATTTGGCATGCATACTCAATAGACCTAGGGGAATGTGTTGAAGCGAAAACTTTTTTGAAATTTTTTATGTGCCCAAGAGGGTTTAGCGGGTTTTTACATTACTACTATATACATAACTATAACGCCTTGTATGCAAACTCTGCTCTTACCAACTGAGCTAGCAATACTCTGGCAAGGTAGGAGTCTGAGAGCACTCTCATCTCACTCATTTCTCGATTATGCAAGGCATAAATATTGTTTGTATAGAACTTGTTCCTTGTGCTGACATTATGAAGTAGATACATGATTTATATGCGACAGAATTCGAAAAAAAATGTCTTTATAAATATCACATTCTGTCGGAGATAAATTTTGTATCTACTGATAGTTCATACTGTCAGCATGGGGAGCAGCAGATATATGTAGTCCAGAAAGCTTTACTGCTTTGAACACTAAACATTAATAAACTTTTTTGAAATGTTTTGGTGTCACTATTTATAGAAATGTTTTTATTGTGGATGTGAACTGATCCAACAGTATGCTGATGAAAGTTACATCGAAATGCATCGAAACATGCCCAAGTGACGATAAAATTTTAGCACCTGCTTTCTCTTGAGTTTTTCTCTTCACCTTCCAATTCTGACTTTCATCAACATATATATATATATATATATATATATATATATATATATATATATATATATATACATATATATACATGTATAAATATGAATATTTATGCCTACAATCGTCAAATAGAGAAATGAGTGATATAAGATGACTATAATGATGAACTGAATGTATGATTTCCATTCAATATACATGAATATATTTTGTTGTATTCTTTTTTTGTATTATATGAAACAACTGGCTCTGTTAATCACTGTTTCCTCAGCACCTCAAACATTGGATTAGCTCAACCAATATTTGGTGCAAATTTGGCAAGGACCTTAAGTAATATTTTGAAATAAAAAAATTGGAGAAGAATTTTTTTTCTTAAAGGTTTTAGAAGGATATTCTATTTACAATGTAACTGTAATGCTAAACTGAATCAGGGTAGACTGGGCGGTTGGGTAATCAGGCAATTTTTAATCCCTTGTTAACCCCCAGGTGTGTGCAAATAATAATATGATCGAAAATGCCTCGCTTGTTAATACTTTAAAAGAAAGAAGAAAAGCAAGTCATTCTTATATTTTTATAATATAATATGATCTAACAATATTGAAAATTTCCGATATTATGTATTAAAAAAATTTATATATATAAATATGTATATATATATATGTATATGTATATATGTATATATATATATATATATATGTGTATATATATATATATATATATATATATATATATATATATATATTGTATATATATATATATATGTATATATATATATATATGTATATATATATATATATATACATATATATATGTATATATATATATATATATATATACATATATATATGTATATATATATTTATATATATGTATATATATATACATATGTTCCTTGCTCAGTGGTGCCAATTTAGATGTTTTTCATCACCACCACAAGTCAGAAATTGCAATTCAGATGATCTTTTTAAAAACAAGTAATATTTTTATTCTAATTTCAGTGATAAAATAAGTAATATTTTGATAAATGAAAGAAGATTAAAGTCACATTGATCTATCAATGATATGTAATATCTTTATTTAGAGAATGTGGATGTTTCTAGGTGTTTTTAGATGATTTTTTCATCCCAATGATGTAAACTTGAAAATAAAGTTGGCAACACTGCTTTCGCAAGATCTTCATAGGAGAGAAGAAGCCCATCTAAGGTCTGAATTTCAGACTTGTTCTCTCAATGAATGAATAAATAAATAAATAAATAGGATAAATGAATAAGGTGTGAAGGATCCAGACCCCCGTGGACAGGCTTAACACTATTTTATTTGTTTGTTTTTTTTTTAATAACTGGAGGAAAAAATATTGTGGATAAAAAATCCCAAATAATCCCAAGTAATCAAAAATTGAATTTGAACGCAAAAATTTATTATATCCATTGTCTAATTAAGACAGCTTTGTTTATAAGTAATGTGATAATTAAAAAAATCGAATCCCCCACCTTGCTAAAAAATCCTGGAGTCCCCCCCCCCCCGGTAAATATATCCAAACCAAAAAATTCTTGGCCAAATGCTTTTCAAAAAGGCCTAATCTGGCCACAATATGGCCAAAATGGCTACCCTGCCTTGTCTCTCCTACACATCTTTAGGTCCAGGGAGAAACAGACAGGGAAAGAATGATAAGGACTACAAGGATGTCGGCTGCCGGGGGGAGGGGCTTGACGAGAATGGAATGTTGGAGGGAAGGCTAATGACCCCTTTTTTTTTGTCAGCATTTTTTTTATTGTATTGGAGTCTGTTATTCCCTTTCCTTCCTTGTGTTGTAGCACTGGTGTTCATTTTTTTTCTTCTTCAAAATAAGCCCGGCATGGTCAAATTTCCGATAAACTAGAAATAATTCTACACTCTTTATTTTATTTTTTCTTCATTTTATTTCATTTTAGTTTATTTTATTTATCAGCCTGTGAAAAAATTCACGGTTATGTTCGAATTTCTATTAGATAATCTTTTTTTCAAGAAAAATAATGCGCACACACACACGCACACACACAAGCACGCACGCACGCACCTTGATTAGTGAGGGTTGTACAGTTGAGATATTGCTGAACAAAATAATGAAACTAAGTATAAAAAATAAATTAAATCATAATAAGACCTTGAAAAATGCTCTACTGGAAAGTACAGAAAAATTTGGAACGAATTTACAGCAATATTATATATATATATATATATATATATATATATATATATATATATATATATATATATATATATATATATATATATATATATATAATGTGTACTTTAGAGAGTGAGACAGACTCGGGAGTGAAGTATGTATATATATATATATATATATATATATATATATATATATATATACATAATGTATGTATGTATGTATGTATGTATAAGGTTAAGTTGGGCAATATTATATATATATATATATATATATATATATATATATTTATATATGTATAAGGTTAAGTTAAGCAATATTATATATATGTATTTATATATGCATATGTATAAGGTTAAGTTAGGCAATATTATATATATATATATATATATATATATATATATATATATATATATATATATATACATATATATATATATATACATAGTATATGTGGTACAAATCAGGCTAGTAGCATAACATAATATAATAATATATCAATAATATAAAGCCACTTCTGAAATATAATGGATTTATTTCATAGAGTGCTTGATACATACAACTTTTTACTCTTGAAGATTCGCCTGATAATAAGACCTTGAACAATGCACTTAGAACAGTACAGAAAATTTTGGAATGAATTGATTACAATATTAAAGCTATGTATAAAAGTTTGTTAGACTCAGTCATTGTCCCTCAAATCAGTAAATAAGAGGGAAGTTTGGCAGTTCTCTGCATTTAATGCATATTGTTCGGTAAATCCAAAGGCAGATCACCTCTTATTCTATTTTTGATCTTACATTTCCATGCAAAGGATTAATGTTATGTACAGTTCTATCAAACCCTTGATCAGTGATAGGTTCTTACATTCATCAAACTTTTTTCCAATTCAGTAAATAAAAAAAAGGTTTGTTAATGTCAATGAGTTCACTGTATTTATTGAACTTTGTTTGGTAAATCTGAAGTCGATTCGGATGAATCCATGAGTTCGTTAAAGGCAAAAGTTATTATATTGAGGTTTATTGTAGCAAGGGTTTACTGCATTGTCCAAATGATGAAGCTTTCTTGACAGAACAACCTGCCATTTTCATACAAAGCTTACAACAGATAACAAATTGAAAATGCTGAATTTAACGGTGAAAATTATAGAGTGAAAATATCTAACAGCCATCAATTCTACCATGATACTGAACAAGACGACTTTATCTTGGTATTGAAAATGGCAGGCTGTACTGCTGGAAGCACAACATCTTTTGGATGATACTATCACTCATTAAAACTAAAGATTTTTTCACTCGTTTCAGAACAAGAAAAATTTACCTATACTTTCTTTATTCATTTATGCGGTTGGCTGCTCAATTTGTTACTCGATTAACTCCAATGCCGGATGAAATATACTTCTTTATAAAGCGTCTCTACAATTATCAGATTCTGTAAGGCAGAAACTGTCCAATCTAATGATAAACATACCGTCAACAAAATGAGAACACACACGTACACATGTACACACATATATATATATATATATATATATATATATATATATATATATATATATATATATATATATATATATATATATATGCGCCTATGACTGGTTTGAGTGCACTATTTCTGACTCCAGCTTACCAAGAGTGTTTTTAGCTCAGTTGGAAGAGCAGAATTGCGTTGAGACTGCTATTTGATGTACACAGTTTAGAGTCCCTCTCAATGATCATTTTCCTTATTTATCATGTGATCCGTTGTTTGATTGACTAATGCCAGACATAATATGTTTCCTAATAAAATGTCTCTACAATTATCATACACATGCACACACACACACTCACACACATATATATATATATACATATATATATATATATATATTATTGTGTCATCCACAGACAGCTGTTTCATTGTATTACAACTCTTCAGTATGGCTATAAACTATCCATTATCCCATCTGGTACCACGAGGCAGGAATCGAAACCTTAGCTTCAGACCCAGAGGCTGGTATCCTCCCTCTGCTCCACAGAACTGGACGGTCAATAAGGTTGAATTTAAGCAATATAATTATTTACGCATATATATTCCCCATTCACCAGAGTGCTCTATTCCATGTTGGAAGAACCAAGCATAGTAACCACAAAAAAATGACCAGATTTCTATGTTTTCTATGAATGGATTTATATTTCAGAATGTTTTTATCTTTAAACAGCAAACCATGCCTGTAAGTCAGTTACAGCAGTCAGTATTTGTACTTAACATATTTTTTTGTACTTGATACTAATATGGACGATTTGGTTTGTTGCGGGTTAAGCTTTTGGTACATTTGCTGAAAACTCCGTCCGCAGCCAATTTTCTGGGGGGGTGGGGACCAGCAAAAGGATATACCTGGAGATGGCTCCCTATTTATTCCTGATTGCACTATTATTAGAGTGATCTGGTAAAAAATATTTTCCAAGGGTAGTTGGGCCCCAATCATTGCATTTTCTGAAAGGCCATGGACTTAGGAACAGAAAACTCTTTATTCTTTGAGAAGAGTTCAAACTTGGCTGAGATCTGCAACGTCTACCGATCGCTCATCTGGTTTATGTATGACGAGTGTCCGTGGAGATAAAATTTACTGAACTAAAATACGATTCATAAATCAAGTCATAGGAAAGTTTAGTGAAGATCCGAGTAGAAATCAGTTTCTTTTTTTCTTGATTAGCTGGTCTCAACTTGTGTTTTATAGATTGTCTGCATGTGACAATGATTTTCTTCTTTGTTTAGTATAGTAATAAAAATAATCTAATCATTGTGGAATTTTTATCCCTTAGAAATATCTTTTTCGAGTGGACTGCTTATATTACTTTATTATTGTGACTAGAGTGAATGAGTTCAATTACTTGTAGTACTTTTCCAGGGGTTGCATCAGCCCCCACTTACAGCCGCCCATTGCATCCCTGGTCGTGTTTGTAAGGGTGTCGGTTGAGAATCAGAATAACTTCTGTCCTCCACATTTTGGCTAGGAGTGGAAACAATAAAGTGTTAGGTAGCATGTTGAACGGAAATGAAACAGACATGACTCCTTTAATGACAAGTGGTTTGTGTCGTGTAAGAAGAAATATATTGTTAAACTCCTGCTGAGTCGACTCTATTTTCCTAACCTAACAACGATGACAGGTTCTGACTTCCGGTTAAGACTAAAAAAAAGGGAAAAGTTTAAAACGAAGGATAGAGACAGATGGGAAAAAGAGAGAGACATATTTCGTTCCGGCGTAATCACTCAACAAAAGAGGGAAAGAAAGAGAGAAAGAACAAGAGAAAGATAAAGAAGTGAGGAAGAAAACATGGAAGGCTATGAATGCTAGATTGAATTACCTGGTGTCGTTAAACAGATTCTTTTAGTCTGAATTTGATACTTTTTCTTCGTTTTTTAAAATTCTTTATTTCTTATCATCGCTACCCGCAATAGACTGGTTAAATCACTGTTGCTGGGTTTAGGTTATTCATGTGTTCTGACATTTATATATATCTATCTATATATCTACCGGGACTTTGCCCAGCCCTAATTGTTCATGGCATAAACTTGAAATTTTGCACACACATACACACACACACACACTACCCACAATGAGTAGGGAATGTATTTTTTGCTTTTTACTCCCCCCCAATAGGTTTTTATTTGGTGTCCAATTTACAATGAACATTTATGCCAAATTGACCCTTTTTTATGTCCAGCAGCATTCACATTTGTTTGTTTTTTTTAATTTATACTTTTTAGTGATCAGTGCCCAAAAAGAGGCAAGAAAAGTAACTTATTCATTGATAAACCCCTTTTTCCAAATTTTTACTTGATCATCCTATGGAGTGACTAATTTGACCTGATTTTTTTTTTT
>OY735214.1:10424813-10557313 GCA_963457665.1 Thysanoteuthis rhombus
TAAAACTCCACTTGCGGACCCATACAGGAGAGAAACCATTTGCCTGTGATGTGTGTGGCAAAGCATTCTCCCAAAAGATCAACTTGAATGACCACAAGCGGCTGCACACTGGGGAGCTCTTCTACTGTCAGTTCTGCAAAAAGCCATTTTGCAACCAATTCTTTTTGAAGATCCATGAAAGAATACACACGGGTGAGCTCTATAAGTGCACGTTTTGCACCAAGGCCTTTACCCTGCAAATCAACCTGAAAAACCACTTGAGGACTCACACTGGAGAAAAACCCTTTCAGTGTAATATTTGTTCGAAGGCTTTCTCCCAGAGAGGGAATTTAAAGCTGCACCTCCGAACACACACTGGAGAGAAGCCATTTGCCTGTGACGTGTGTGGCAAAGCTTTCTCCCAGAAAATCAACCTGACCGACCATAAACGCCTCCACACAGGAGAGCTCTTCTACTGCCAGTATTGCAAGAAGCCATTCTGCAACCAGTTTTTCCTGAAGATCCACGAACGCGTACATACAGGGGAACTGTACAAATGTGAGTTGTGCAGTAAGGAGTTTACGCAAAAAATCAACCTTAAGAATCATATGCGAACGCATACTGGAGAGAAGCCATTTAAGTGTACGTTGTGCCAAAAGGCTTTCAGCCAACGGGGTAATCTGAAACTGCATATTCGCACCCATGCAGGAGAAAAGCCATACTGTTGTACGCTCTGCCCTAAGGTGTTCTCTCAGGCGGGTAACTTGAAGACGCACCTGCGTACCCACACAGGCGAGAAGCCATTCAGATGTGACGGCTGTGGGAAATCGTTCTCGCAGAAGGCAAATCTGAACAACCACAAGCGGACACGCACCGGCTGTGAGCTCTACACCCGAAACCCACAGAGTCACCAGTCTCCACAACTTCCACAGCCTCCACCGGCAATGATGTCTCCTGGTGCTGCTACATCCCCTCCCACCTCTACATCTGCATCAACCCCAGCTTCGTCAACGATGCTTAGTATCCCATCAAGCCAGAACACAAACCCTCCACTCTCAAACATGAACCACGAGAAGCCAGCCTTGTCGGCCTTCAATTCATGCGACAGCGGCAGTGAGGGTAGTCACAAGCGGCCACGTCCCGCCTGTGACCTGTTCCCTAAATACCCACCCCTCCCACAGCCACCACCATCCCTACTCAGCCCTGGCGCCAACTCCACCCACCCACAACAACAATCCCATCACCACCCACAGCAGCAGAACAAGATGTCATCGCCATACAGTCCATGTGATCCTGACCCTCATCACAACCCTAAGGACAGCCACCATCCATCGTCAACCCCGTCACCCTCTCCTCAAAAGACAAACATGAAAATGAGCCAGTCGAGCTCACCACATTTAGGACCGCTGACCCAAATGCACCCCCATCGTGAATCCCCAATGCTGCCTATGAGGTTTCAGTCCCCGGCGGAGACTCTTGCTCACACCAACTCTGGTTCTTATCTCCACGAGATGCCTCAGAGCTGGGAGAGCAACTACTTATGGGGTAGAAGTTATCCTATACCTCCACTGCTCGGCTCCGGGTGGCCCAATATGCCAAGTGCATACCCGGGTAGCAATATGAAACAAAGCAAGCATCATAGCACATGGAACAGTTTTCCAGGGATGCACACCCCTTCAAAATCCCTCACAGATCACTATGGAAGCCCTAAATGACAATAAACAATTTGGTTTTATCTTCGGGTTGGGTCGGTGGGGATCAGTACCTGTAAACAGACTGGATCGCTTTCAACGTACCTCTATTAGATTTCAAGGCTAACAGCTGGGTTTGGTAGTGGGGGGACTCATGTTACGTGAAGAGTTTGGGCCTGCCGTGGTGCATAAGGTACAGTAAAGCTTTGCCATAATGAGATGATTGGGAGGGAGGGGTTGTTCGTTAAAGTCGAAAGTTCATTATATCCGATTGTTACCCCCTTGTTTCGTAAAAAAAGTATGTTTGGTGGTTTGCTTCATTTAATGAAGATTGTCCGGTAAATCCAAAAGCAGTTTGGTTGCCTCTTATTCCAATTTTGAAATCGGAACAATAATGTTTCTTTTTGATTCTTCCCAAAGATTCCTTTGGTCTTCATTGGTTATGAGTGTAAAGTGTCACGCGTTATATTCAGTGGTGTTTTTAGGGTCAGTATCACCCGGGGCAGTAACTCAGAATGAAACCCCCAGTGTTGTCAATTAAAAAATTTTTTCACGCTAAATTGACCTAAAAAAAATGCTAAAATACACTTAAAAAAAACAGTTAGCCTTTTCACAGCCATTTTTATTAGCTGAAAATGGCTACGTTCCTCTAAAATTGCTAAAAAATGGCTAAAGATTCAATAAAATTGCTGAAAAATAGTGCTAAAAGTAGCAGTAAATGTTGAATTTTTACGTTGACAAAACATTATGGCGTTATCCCTCTGATGGGGTCACCTGGGGATGGGGGGAACTCCCCACATCCCTCCAAACATTTCAACACAAATCCATCATCACTTTTCAAAAATTTTTAAATAATCAACTCATTCATTCTAGTATTCAATAGTTTTAGGATCGCTTAAAGGAGTAAATAAAAAGCTGTAAAAATAAACATCAAATAGCACTTTCTGGCAACTGTCTCACAGGATGAAGAATGTTGCCAATAAATAATAATTAAAGAATTAAAGAAAATATCTTTGAAAATAAGAGTAAATCTGATGTATGTTCTGATGGATCCACAAGTTCATTATAGCTGGAATTCGTTATGTCATGGTCCGTTTAAAGTGAGGGTTTACTGTCATTGCATTAACTCTTATTCTGGAGATTAGTGTTCATCCCGAGGCCAAAGGTTGAATGTTCATTTCCAAGTCAGATGGGCAAGCTCTCTTCACTTAGAAGATTAGCCGAACACAATCTCCCTGCCTCGACTTTCTCCATCATTTGGTCTTGTCTCAGACAAAGCTAAGTCTGTAGCCATCTTACTGAGAGAGCAGATAGACATTGCCAATTTATTCACCTTGCGTTCAAGATGCAATAAGAGTTCAGTCCAGCAAGGCACTCTGATCATCTCCTAGGTCGTGGGGTCAACTAACAACAGAATCTACAATCCATCTTTCAATATCCAATCCTGATAAGTAAGAAGTGATACTGAGTATCATCTTAAATTAGTATAATAGTCTTACTTAGATTGGTTGACTCATAAAATCATCTACTTTCATTTGCCTACTAGTACGTTGAAGGTGTCATTTATGTATGGAACAGTGCTTAGGAACCTAGAGCTATTTTATTTGGTAATTTATTTTTTGATAATTCAAGTATCCTAACTTTAATTTTTCTTTAATCTCAACTGACTCAACTCGAGCTATTTTAATGTATGATTGGACATAAAGTCTTGAGAGTTTCTGTAAAATAATTGTCAACCTTTTTGTCATAACAGCCTATCACATCTTATAACAACCATATAATTGTTTGATTAGCTATGTTGTTCTATTTAACATGGACCAACTATCATACAATAACTATACAACCAATTAGACAGATAAACATACTGATTTGCATTTGTGGCTTTTATGTGAATAGATAAATTGTGCATCAGACTCTTTCTGTACATTTATCTAGATCAAAAATCTATCCCTATCAATAAGAATAGATTCTTATAAAATTGGCAATAAGAAAAAGAATCTGTTCTTATTGTTAAATAATTCTTATTGTTAAATTCTAAGAAGATTTTCAATAGAAATAATAATCTGTTTTTATGAATAATAAATTCAAATTTTGTAAAATATTTCAAAGGGAGATAACCTTGCTTATAATATTTTTGTAATTTCTGTTATAAATAAAGCAAGTATTAGAAAATCATTTTTGAAAAGCTGAAGACATTATGAATTACTCTATTTTAGTGGCATATAAAACATGCTGGCATTCAGAATTCACCCAAACTTCAACCTGAAATATGTTTGAAAATATACCATCTTTCTAAAATAGCCTGAATTATTAAACTAGGATGATTTGCAGATACTAAGTTTGACCCAAGACCTCACTTTACCCTATAGGATGCTGGGTGATTTTGTGGGTTAGATTTTGAAATTTGGATAAATTTTTTTCTCAATCATCTTAAATCTAAAAGCTTCTGAAAAAGATTGATTTTGATGAAAGAAGGTTAAGCTCATTAATATTTTTTCAAGGAAATTGACTGCCATTTTATATTGTTTTTTTATAATAAATATCTTTTGGGTGAGAGGGGACTGACAACAAAATAGAGAATGATAAAATGGCGACCAAAATGAAAGAAAATGTAGAAAACTATCTTCCTATACATTGTTGAATTCTTATAATTACTTTTAGTTTATAATACTTATACATTTTTGAACATTCTTATATATTCTTAGCTGTACTTATCATATTTGATAATTTCTGTTTTGGTGTATATGAACCTACAGCGGTGTTTAATGAGTATAGAGAGACTCCAGAAGTCTAGAAGCCTCTGTATACTAGTTGAGTACTACTAGTCAAACTAAAGACTACCAAATGTTTTTATCCAGGATTCCTTGAAATATAAATGTAATATCAAAGGTTCCTCCTGTCTAAAGTGGTTGAGAAAGGCCTCTCTGGTATCATCTCTCCATTGAGGTGGGCAGGTCAATCTTAATCACTTAGTGCAACCTTATTCAAGAGATATGAAGTGGAGAATAGAAATTATTGATTGTTCAGGTAAAATTTTCCACTGCTGACCAGCTGTCTAGGCAATTATTACAGAAAGGATATTTCCCAGGGATCTGTTGTGTGGTTCCTGAGTAACACTGTCATATACAGACAGACATTCAGGGAATTATAGTAGAATTTGTATAACTATTTGACCCTATTTTTTTGCAAGTTTGATCTTATTTCCGTCTATCTATTTATCTATCGCTAAAAGTCTGATTATGTTCAACTGTATGTGACTTCTAAATAGCCAAATCATGTCATTGTTGCCAGGAGTAATGAATTAACAATTTAGATATCTCATTGGGGTCTGAGGCCCGATTCAGGCCTATCAAAGGAACTCACTGCTAATTCCATTCATAAGGAGCGTTTTTAGCTAGTTGACTGTAATTTGTGTCCCCAACGAAATTATTAAACTCGGCTTTGAATTCATGGGGAAGTGGTTGGAGGCGAACAAGTCTGTTTGAGTAAACACTGACATTTTTTTCTCAAATTCTTATATCGATGTTAAATATTTGTTTTCTTTTTTTGTGACGTGTAATGTCTTTTTTTTTTAAAGCAAAACACAAAACAAATGAAAATGGTATCAATTTAAAAAAACAAAAAACAGTCCTCACACTCCTGGTCTACATTATTTTTTTTATTCTTTGGCACCTTTCGATTTGTGTAGTCCTGTTCAAAATGCAACTTTTTGGCTTTTAGGCTGAGATCACAGTGTGATATCTGTTCTTGTCACCTTAATATCTGATACGTCTCCGATGCTTGGACTTCGATATTAGACTGATTTTTGGAACAAAGTAAAGACGAAGAGGCTTGCTTCGTCTTTGGCTCTGGTTGGGCTGGTATTGCAGTACCTCTAAGAATCAGCTCAGCCATAAAGACTTTTTTCTATTTGTGGATTATCAAAGACCCAACATTGGAGACATATTATATATTTAGCTGATAAGAACAGAATATACACTTTGATTTTAGCCAAAAGGCCAGGAAGCCGCTTTTCAAATGGACTCACATAAAGTGCCTTTTTTTTTTTCCAACCAAGAGCAGAGTCTGCGGTCTTTCCAATAGCATTTTCATTGATGAAATCTCATGAATGTACAATCCTCTTTAAACATTTGTAATTTACAACTCTTTGAAAAAAGCAAAAAACTATAAATATTGTTGGGAGCTCTAGAAATTTCATGATTGGATTTAGCCTGCTTTTACTGGGTTTGACGGTTACCGTCAAAGCAACTTGATGAGCAGTGACCTATAAAATGACTGTATGAATACATATATATATATATATACAGCGATACATTGAATAATGTGGTTTTTATTGGTACGGGTTTTGATGTAGTGTAATTAAGGTATGCTATATAAGCTGATGTAACTAAGTATGAGCTGAAAAAACCCTATGGAATCATATTAGGCTGGTGCAAAAATAATTGCAGTTTTTCACCATTAACTTTAAAGAAGTATATCTCAGCTGAGAATAAAAGTTATTAATTGAAATAAGAACCTCCAGAATCTGCACATTTCTGCCAATCAGAAACAAGTTCGTTTTTTCCAGAGGCATAGAATGGAATCAATGAATTATTTCAAAGGCATTATGAGCTACTGCCTAATTGTTGAACACCTTTCCTTGTAGGAAGGGGTCAAAATGTTTGAAAAAATGGTTGCCAGTCAGAGAGGTCTGGTGAGTAAGCAGGATGAGGTAGACTTTTCTAGCCTACTTCGTTCTATTTCCGCAGGGTCATTTGCACAATATGTCCTGCTTTTTTGGCTTATCCAGTGTGGTGCAAATGTTGAACAACTGTGATTTGGTCACTGTTTAATTCAGCTGCAACCTCTAGAGCTTTTTGAACATCCCAACTTCAATAATGGCCCCCAATTGGATGTCGGAAATCAAAGGACATCCGTATCTTCAAAGCTTTTCTCTCTCTATTGAAATTTTTGGAACCAACGTTGCGCTGTATGTTTTTTGACTCTCCGCCAGCCAAATTCTTGGTTGATATAGGGAGTAGTTTCTGCTGCTTTACATCCTATCATGAACTCATACAAGAAAATTGCTTGAATTTGATAGGAAACATTCAGCTTAAATAAAAAGAGCAAAATTCACTCTTTAGAATAGTATTATCTCATTAGCATAGTTCAATTGTAGTTAATTCAAAGAATAAGCATTAAAGTTATAAATAATACAATTATTTTTGTACCAACCTAATGATAAGACATTGAACAGTGCAGTTTTGAAAAATTACGGAAAATTTTGGAACAAAATAATCACACTATTCAAGATATTCCTGTTTGTTCATTCATAGTATATACATACATATACATATATATATATATATATATATATATATATATATATATATATATATATATATATATATATATATATAATCTTTTTGTGTATTCCTACCTGTGTGTAAGTCTAATTATAAAAAGAAGCAAAAAAAGTCTAGAAGTAGGACCCAACCTTTAATTACTTCTTTTCAAAGAAGTGTTTTTGGTATTTGTGGCATTTAGAAACTTCCATCACTCTCACTACCTTTTTTTTTCCGGGCTTTATACCATTCATTGAGTTTACAATGGTGTCAATATTCTTAATGGCTGCTATGCTGTAACAGATTGCACCCCAGGATCTATTGTATGGAGTATTTGTGCATAACTAAGGAGTAAATAAAGGATCAATCTCCGAATACCAAAAAGATGACTTCGATGCAGTGGATAGGTGGCGTTGAAACAGATTCATACTTGTGGCTACAGCTTGTAAGTTCCCGACAGGTCATTTTCAAAACTTGATATTTTTGTCATTTTTAGCAATACAATGCTCAGAGTTTTCTTGTACTCAAGCTTGAACACTCTGCAGCATGATTTATTGAGCGCTTAACCTTCAAAATAAATGAAAAAAATCGAGCATCGTAGCTCTAAAAATAACAAAAAAAAATCAACTTTTAAAAAAAATGGTTTGTTGGGCACTTATCATGCGCGACCACTTGAAATTTACGAAAGAATTTTTTTTATGAGAAAAAAGTTCAGAGATACATTGAGAAATGGATAAAATGGCCAATTCCTAATCCACCTCTGATTATTTTGAGGGAGGAAATTAAGGAAGTATTTTTCAGAAAATGAATATTGAATTCAGACAAAGGTGGTTCAAATTGGATTATAGTATTGTTGTTCTAGGCTCTGTGGTCCCTCCTCCCATGCTGTAATTTGTTCTGTAGAGTCATGACCCTGATCAGAAACAGGCTGCTTTTATGTATAGGTTAATAAGATTACTTAGAAACCAAGTACTATACCACAAAAATACATCAATGAAATGTAGATAAATTAGTCTACAATCAGTGAGTGCTCTAAAAAGGCCTAGTTTGTAATTTATGTAACATATTTTTTACATTATCAGGTCCTGACATATGAAATGTTGTTTTTTGGATGTGTCCACACATCTCTATAAGACGCTTTTCAATCGATCAGTCTGTTGGTCAATTGCAGTTACGTTAAATGACGGAAATAGGAAGGAAGGAAGGAAGGAAGAGGTGTGATGTAATTAAAAGGTTTGATGTCATCAAAATAATATCTATTCCGATCATTATTTTTTTTTACCAGCTGCTAATGATGTCATACTACAATGTCCAACGTCCACATTTTTGTGTTTTTTAAAAAAGCCAAAAATGTCCCCAGAAATGTCAAAGATAGCTAGCCATTCCTATTTCTACTGAAAATAATGCTCGCAGAATATTTCCATATCACAGTATTTCACACATATGAGTATCAACTGATTCAAAGAAAAACCTTCTTGCTCTCCTCCCTCCTCCTCCCCTCTCCTCCTCCCCTCCCCTCCTCCCCTCTCCTGCTCCTCCCCCTCCCTCCTCCCTCTGCTACTACTACCACAGATGATAGATGTTTTATTGAACTTATTGTTCTTGTCTTCACATCAGAGAGAATAATGTTAAAAGTGGAAGATATACAAATTTAATTGCATTCTTTCACAGAGATAATGTAAATAGATATATAATTCGTTATCATCAGAAGTTATTATGCTTTCAATTCCAATGGTGTCTACTCAAGCAGTAAGACTAATTTTCAAGTTCAACTTAAAATTGGGACGTAATACTGCTCAAGCTGCTGATAATATCAACAAAACGTATGAAGTGAACTCTGACACTGTATGAACTGTTCAGCATTGGTTCAATTGGTATAGGTCTGGAGATATGGATACTAATAATCATGGGTGTCCACAACCACTTTTCCAGGGGATGGCTGCAAAGGTGTTACATCCCGAGGAGTGAGGGGCAAAGAATTTATTGGGGGGGGGGGCAAAAAGGTATATTTCAGAGTATACTTTGGTGGTAACTCAGTTATATGGTAGATATTCCACCTGTCATTTTTACAGGAAGCAAGTATTACCCACTGTGTTATGTAGATGTTAGATGGTGTGCTTAACCATTGACAGTTTGCATGACCTGACTCTGGGGTGATATGATGGAATGAGCCCCTGTGAAAAATAATACAATCTTTTCATAAGAGAATATTAAGTCTGATAATAATAATATATAGTCTGATAAATAAAATAATTGTACTGTACCATTGTCCTTTATTGACTATGAGGTTCCAACTTTCAAACCTCCTTGTCCTCAGTAAAATGGCTGAATCGAGGTAGGGGTAGTAAATACCCTGTACGCCCCACACCATGTGTGCAGTCATACCAATAATAAACCTTGACGGAGACTTAAACCTGTTTTTAGTGACAAAGAATTATCAATGGCAGTTGTCGATGACCCACAAACAGTTTGAGCTGTTTCTGGAGGCTTTAACATGGTGGTTAATGACCTGGGGTACACGCATCCCCAAGTGCTGCTTAAGGCAATTTTGGAGAGTGTGAGAAGAGTATAGAAAGATGGACATCTTTTCCATATTATTGCTGATGTATACAATTTTATTGAGAAGACTCAACCTCACATCATCAGCTCATTAAATTGTTTTATCAAATGGTTTTGATAGAGACATTTAATTTTGACATCTGATAAATTTTAGTAATTTCTTATTTACCCTTTTTAATTTTAACTTTGCCAATTTGGGAATTTTGAAATTCGATTTTTCAGTCTTGAGAGTAAGGGATGTGAAAAAGATTTTGAAATCTCAAAAGGGTGCCAGCCTTGAAAAAGATTAAAGACTTCAATAGCTACCATGCCATGTCATCTGAAGGCAATAGGAAAGATTAAAAATTTGGAAAAATGGGTCCGACAAGAACTCAATGAAATGCTCCCTGAAATTCCCAGACCCCACAACTCTTAGCTAAAAGAATTGGGATATGAAGTCTTGCAGCATCCTCCATATTCACCTGATATTTTTCCCATAGATCATCATCTTTTTAAGCATTTTGAACTTCATATCCGTTATAAAAGGTTAAAAAATTAGACAGCCATAATTTGTTATTTTACTGAATTTGTGACCAGAATTTTGTGAAAGAATTTTATAGTCATGGCCTATCGTCATCGGACGATCGTTGGAAAAAGATTGTTGCTCCGAATGGGTCATATCTTGATTACGTAGTTACTTGTTATTTGTTGTTTATATCATCCTTCATCTTACTGTTCAAAAAACAGCATTTCATATGTAACAACCTTATGAAATTTCAGAGTAAAAATGAAAGTTCAGATTTAGATTTAAGGAAGTCTCCTACAAGTTTGAGATTTTTCTTTCATTTAATTCAATCATCCTACATTTCTAAATGTTATCTCATGTTTTTCAGCAGCTCTTTGGGAGTCGTATCTAGGAGTTTTATTAAGGGTCTTGCACTTTCTATAGTTTTTGCAGTGAGTGCAGCAAAAGAGTATTTTTTTTACCTTTAATTGGAGGTATTGGCTCTGGTTGAACCTTGGTCTTCGTCTATCCAATAATTTCTTTTCAATAGGTCTAGCAAATCTGGAGGTTAGTCTTTAACATAAAGCACTCTGCTTTTTTTTTTTTCCAAGGGCACCAAGATTTAGTGCACTCTGTAACTTTGAAAACCTGTAACTTGAGTGTCCGTTCGTGTTGACATGACAACACAACCGCAAAATTCAAACGCGCTATCATTCAGGTGATTTGGATTGCTTACAGTGGCCAGACAAATTTTTGCTCAGCGAATAAAGTCACCTATGGAGTGCTCGAGGTTAAAGTTAATATCACAAAATATGCTCCCCACCTTCAACATCCTACTGCTTCTCTGTAGAAACGAGTTCGGTCAATGCCCAAAGATTGTCATATTTTGAAGGAGAAAACCATGAAAAGCAGGAATTTTCCTTACTTTTTATGATTGAAATGCATAAAAAGCAATAAAGGTGTAAATGGTTTTCATAATGAGTTTTTTTTTGGTATATGAAATATTTAACAGTGCAATGCCATAATGGAGCGTTTTCATCACATTTCTATAGTAAATCATATGTAAGAAATTTCCACCATAAGTCTCTGGCAATGCATTTCTATAGTAAATCATTTACAATGCATTTCTATAGTAAATCATTTACAATGCATTTCTATAGTAAATTGTTTACAATGCATTTCTATAGTAAATCATTTACAATGCATTTCTATAGTAAATTGTTTACAATGCATTTCTATAGTAAATCATTTACAATGCATTTCTATAGTAAATTGTTTACAATGCATTTTTATGGTAAATCACTTGCAATGCATTTCTATAATAAATCACTTGTAATGCATTTCTATAGTAAATCATTTGCAATGAATTTCTATAGTAAATAATTTATAATGTTTATCCACAGAAAATCATTTTCATTGAATTTCTGTAGTAAATCATTTTTGATGCATTCCTATTGTAAATCATTGGCAATTACTTTCTATAATAAACTATATTCAGTACATTCTGTGAAGAAAAAAGCCTCAAAAGGGAAAAGAAATGGCTATTTCCCAAAGTGGCGACATCCAAACCTTGGTCCCAATTCCTTCTTGTAACATCAGCCGGTCCATCATAATTCATATTTTTGTTGTTGTTGTTGTAAAATAAAATAATTCTTTTTTTTTTTTTTCAATTTTTTGTGACAGACTTTATTTATTTATGTCTTTTACCCTGACATGTCTGGCACAAGGACAACAGAAAGAGAAAAAAAATGGTTCTTGTTTTGTATTTCTCGAGATGAGGGATATACGAGTAGTTTTGAACTAATATCCTGATCATGTTCTTCTTCAATGCTTCTATTGGTACATTCTACAGTTATCATCTAAAAAAAGATAGTTGTAATGATTTTAACTAGCAATGAAAATAAAAAAAAGACTTCTGAAAAAAACAAATGTAAACTGAAAATTGAATAAAGTTTATAATAAGGTCACAGTTTGTGTTTTATGTTTTCACTAATCCTAACAAGGTACTCCTCACACTAGGATCGCAAGCCTTTGGCAGAGCTAGCTCAACCTTCAAAAATAAGAAGATCCCATTAGTCCTAAAGAGAAAGGTGTATAACCAATGCATCCTCTCAAGAGTCACTTATGGAGCTGAAACATGAAACCTAACCAGACCTGTAAATTGAGAACCATGCAACGTGCACATGGAAGAATAATGCTGGGCCTCACATGGAGAGACCACAAGACAGCACAGTTCATCTGAGAAAAGACAAGACTCAGGGACATCATTGAATCCATTAAAAATCTCAAATGGCAGTGGGCTGGCCATGTTGCAAGAATGGCAGACAACTGATGGACATCACAACTCACGACATGGATCCCCCGAGATCACATGCGCAACCGAGGCCGGCAGAATATTTGATGGAGAGACGAGCTAAACAATTTCAGGAAGTACTGGCTCCGCAACACCCATGATAGTGATGTGGCAAATCCTGGGGAAGATCTATGTCCAATGACGGACGTTAAAAGACTGATGATGATGATGATGATTCATTGGACTCACTATATCACCAACGTAGTCATCTTGGAAAGGACAACCATTGCAAGTATCGAGGCTATACTAATACTATATCCGAGCCGGCTGTGATGGGTGGGCCAGGGCTGCGGGTTGAGCAACAATCAGACAGCGAAGCTAATCCTTGGCTCTCGATTCTCACAAGGAAACCTGATGGTTGGCACTCTGAAGAGATGCCACAAGAACTTGGGGCAACCCTTGAAGCAGGGGTTCTCAAGCTTTTTGAGGTCCCATAACCCCAGGTCACCAGCTGTTATGTACCCATTCTCCCCCACCAGACCATCAAAATAAGCATCATCATCATCATCATCATTCTTTTAAAAAAATTTTGGTTTACAGAAGTACACTTCGATATCTATTTGTCTTTTTTTAAATCCCAAGTTTAATCTTTGAAAAAATTAGATTAAATTAGAACCACCAGTATAGTAATAGGGATGATATGTAGTGGTAGAGTTATTAACTTTGACAAACGACAGAGGATCACTTACAACAATTTTTTTTAATCAGTTTTCCTCTTCGAATTTTTACAATAGTCTAGAAAAAAATTCAAATTTGATTGAGTTCCATCTTGTTGTTAGTGTTGCACCTGAATGTGATGGTGGTAAACAGAATATTTCGATTGTAACCACACTACAATGTAGGATTTAGGTCTTGTCGATTTCTTCCCCCTTCCTTGTTAAGCCTGGATTTCCATACCTTGTCCTTGTTGAGTAGCGGAGGCCACATCGGGTTGCACTCTGGACACAAGGTTACAACCACTGGTCTAGGACAAGAGCAATAAATTTTTTCCCATTGCATGCAGGATTTACTTCCCATGCTCTCAAAGAATAACAATACCCAATGTTGAGAACCACTGGCTTGAAGACTGCAAAATCAACACAGACTGCTGGAAGGGCCTTGCAGTGGGGAAGAATTCTGCATTTAGGTTGCAGCCATTCTGAATATCAACGCCTGCTGAGAGAGAGAGAGAGAAGGGCAGAAAAGTGTGCACTGAGGAAAGTGAACAAAATCCAAAAGGCTGAAAACCAATGATCCCTGACAATATATTTTCTTTTCAAGCCACTGAGCTCATTTCATATGACAAAAATAGTGATGATGAAAAACGTATTCACATTCTTTCAGAAAGTTGTTGTCTATGCTTCATTGTGCTCAGGTCGAGTTAGCAGAGGTGGATACTATCTTGGTCGATCAGGGCTCCCTAATTTCTTTGAACGAGTATGATGTAGTCCAAAATGTCATTGGATTCCACAATTCTCATCACCGTATCAAGGTTTTGTGTCAAGTCACAGCATCCTTTGAATCAATTATTCATAACTCGGGACAGTTTTGCTAGAAGGGGAGATAATTGCTGCTTCATCTTGACGACTCACCCAACGAAGGCATTGGAATAGCATCATATTTGGAAATGAAGCAGGGAGGCTGGTATAGAATTTCTGCCCCCCGACATACTTGATTTTCGAATTCGATGCCTCTTTTGAGTGAGTCTTGGAGAACGAAAGTTTGGATTATCTCCCTTTAGTAGCTCAATCTGGCAACCTCAAAATAGACTGAGTTAACCGGAGTCACTTGAGAATTACAGATGATATCCTGTTTATTTAAGCCTAGGAAAACCACAAGAAATTATCATCATGCTAAATTACGCATACAAAAACAGTTGGCCTCCAGATGACCCTCAAGGAAACCCGAGTTATGGTAAACAAACAAACAGATGAAGATATCTGTCTCTTTCTTTTCTTCTCTTCCCTGAAATCATCATCGTCATCATCATCATCATAATAATGATGATAATAATGATGATAATAATGATGATGATGATGATGATTATGATGATGGTGCCAGGTTTATTCCTGTTAACTTTGCAACCAGGACTGTACAGTCTATTGAAAAACATTAACCAAAACTGTAACCAAAGCTGTAAACATGAGTTTCTTCAGTTTTCAAGATGGTCTGGCTGGCTGGCTGGCTTGCTATATATGTATTCATGTATATATGTGGCATACAAGCCTCACCAATGGAGCTAAAGGGCTGAAAGTTTGAACGTTTACTCACTTATTATGTTGAGAAAAAAATGTTTTTTTCATTTCCTGAAAATCTCTCCAACCCAGTAAATAGATCTTTAGTGGGGTTAGGTGGGGTTTCAATTTGCTATGTAAATATATGCTAAATCGATCACTTTTATCGTGTCCAGCAGTATTCGTGCTTGCTTTTTGAAAATTAAGACTTTTTTTAGTGATCCCTGTCAAATAGAAGCCAAGAGAGGTAATGGATCACCCCTTTTCCAAAATCCTTAATTGATCATCCCAGCACAGCATGCTTGCACAACAGTTTCTATTGAGTGACTAATCAAACCTGTTTCTTCCTTTTTATTTTCAGTTAATCTCACTGGATCTGGCAGATTTTTTTTCCAGTTCATCTGATTAAAATGTACGGTAGATGAAAATCTGGCCAATCTAAAAAAAAAAATTTAGTAATTTTTATAAAAATGAATGTTTTATTTTCATTAATAATCTGTTCTGGAGTCTTAGCTATCCAATTTGATATGCGGTCTTCAAATGAGTATATAAAACATTTTAGCAATAAAGTTGGCTAGAAATAAAAACTTTAGCCAGTTTTAACCAGTTTTAACCATCACAGTAAAATATGTCATAAAAATGGCCTTCTTGTACAGCTACCCCCAACCTTGCCCTACTCATGTTCCTCTCACCTGATATGGATACAACTAGTTCCATCAATTCAGATTAAGACATCCAATTTCACTTTATCAAATTCAGACATCCAGTTGTTCTCTGAATAGTCAGATGAAGAATGATATAAACAACAAAAAACAGTGAATATTTAATCAAAATATGATCCATTTAGAGCAATAACCTTTTCATCATCATCAGTCTTTTAACGCTCGTCGTTGGACATAGACTTTCCCGAGGATTCGCTGCAATTCCCTATCATGGGTATCGCAGAGTCAGTATTTCCTGAATCTGTCAAGTTCATCTCTCCATCTTGTGTTCTATTGGCCTCGGTTTCTTATGTGATCTCTGTATCCATGTTGTCTTTCATTCTTGCAACATGGCCTGCCCATTGCCATTTGAGTTTTTTAATAGTTTCTATGATGTCATGAACACCTGTTTTCTTCCTGATATACTGTGCTGTCTTGTGATCTCTCCATGTAATGTTGAGCATGATTCTCTCATGTGCACGTTGCATACTTCTCAGTTTGCAGGCCTGTCTCTTGGTTAGGTTCCATGTTTCAGCTCCATAAGTGACTATCGGGAGAATGCATTGGTTGTATACTCTTCTTTTTAGGATTATTGGGATCATCTGGTTCTTAAGAGTTGAGCTTGCTCTGCCGAAGGCTTGCCATCCTAGAGTGATTCTTCGCTCGATTTCCTCCTCTTTTGAGGGTCTCATGGAGATTCGTTAATACTTCCCATGGTTCGTACAATGAAAATTATAACATTTTCATAATGATCCTCTAATGATAACAAACCATCTCTATAAAATTCTTTAGGTTTAATTGTCACAAAGCACAAAATATGGCTTCCCTATAATTGAACCTTTCATCATCGATTATAAATATAAAAATGCTTGAAAAGATGATAATCTGTGGGAGAAATATCAGGTGAATATGGAGGATGCTGCAAGACTTCATATCCTAATACTCCAAGCTTAGACACAGTCAGCTAAGAGACATGAAGTTGGGAACTGTCATGAAACATTTCATTAAATCCATGTGGGACCCATTTTCCAACTTTTAAACCTTTCTGAATTGCCTCAAGATGAAATGATACGGTCACTAATGAAGTCTTAAAATCTCTAGATGGCGGTTGAGCAATTGTTTCTAGGTTGTTGGCCACTGCTGTTAGTGATTCTTGATCATCAAGAACAGGTTTGTGTTTTTCTTGGGGTTTATCATTGGTTTGCATATCTCTAAACCTATTGATGCTATACTAGACATTTTGCAGGATCGAAGTGTTTACGGCAGATGCTGCATTGATGATATCAGTAGCTTGAGCAGCAAAAATTTTCGGTAGACACCATTGCATCCGAGGGCTTCATAAACGTCAAATAATAACGAATTATGCCTCAATATACATTGAATCTGCAAAAAATGGAATTTCATCAGCAAGTCTTTTTCTTTTAGCATTATTCTCCGTGACAAAAATTATTTTTAGGAGGGGTTTAGTGGAGTAATGAAGTCAATTTTCAAGTTTGTCGACAAATCTGTATGGCCAGGACCACTGCAAATAAACCCATCAAAAGAGGGCCCAAAAAAGCTTTTTTTCCAAAAATAAATGACAAAAAAATTTTCTGAAGTTGTCTGGTGGAGTACTGGTGCCAATTTTCAAGTCTGTAGACAAAATAGTATGGCCAGGAGCGCTGGAACAAACAAAAAAACAAGCAAACAGACAAAGTGACACAAATGAACAAACGTACAAACACACCCACATATAAAAAAAAGGATGGAAGTCTTCACCATCTTTGATGGCTAAGGTGGTTCAATACAATTAACACTCCTTAATTCTTTTTGTCTTGTTGATGATATCCTTATGAACTGGGCTCTAAAGCAGTCCAACCACTCCTTTCACTTATTTATCACTCGGCCCAGGAGTTTCAGGGATGGTTGCCAAATTAGCCGTTTTTAGGGGCTAGATCTGGCTGATCTTTTCCCAAGTCTAGCCATTGAAAATTATTGAAAAAAAAATATAGTTTGTAATTTTAACAAAAGTAAATGTAGAATCTTTGTTTATGATCCATTCTGAATCTCTATGTATACAGCAATACTCTGAATAATTCAGTTTTGATAAGCGTGGGTTTTGATGTTGTACAGTAAAGCTATTACTTTATTAATGTAACTATGTATAAGCTGAGAAAAAAAAAACTAATAAGTTATAGTAAGACCTTGAAAAGTGAAATTTTGATCAGCACAAAATACTTGGAAATAATTGGTCACACTAATCAAATTATACCTGTAGTTATTTCATTTGATATGTGGACTCAGAATGGGAGTATATAACATTTTTAGCAATAAGAGTTAGCTGAAAAATGGAAAAATCCAGTTGACTTTAGCCATTTTAAATGACGTTTCTTGCTATTATCAACAAATCATACCTGGCAACAGTGGTTTCAGTGTATTTAATTAGAAGCAGGTGTGTTTTTACA
Organism: Thysanoteuthis rhombus; assembly: GCA_963457665.1. Taxonomy (NCBI): domain Eukaryota; kingdom Metazoa; phylum Mollusca; class Cephalopoda; order Oegopsida; family Thysanoteuthidae; genus Thysanoteuthis; species Thysanoteuthis major. Next base: position 10,442,562 of record OY735214.1, read on the forward strand.
CTTGGAGATTTTCACAGGTACAAAACTGGGATGTTCAGGTTTCTGATTTATATTGCAGTTTTTATCTGCAATGACTGTCAACAGGTGTATGAATCCAGAAAACGTTTTTGACTGAATTTGAATGGGTTCACAGTGTTCATTTGAAAGGAAGGATAAAGAGAATGGGCAGAGAAAGGAGAAAATTTCTTTTTTCACGTCACACTACCTCATATCATTGCTTTTTTTCTTCAGTTGATCCTTGAGATGAAAATAGAAAGTTCTAAAAAGAAAAGAAGGAAGAAAGAAAGAGGAGAGAAGATACTGAGACTGAAAGACAGAAAGCACACCAAACAGTATTTATAACTAATGTGTACACTCCATGTATATAATTACGACTTTTTGTCATTTTATTTTCCGATGAATCATTTTGCATTTCGGACGGTATTCTCTTGATTATGTATTTTTGCTTCAGATGTTTTAACTGGGAATAACTTGGAAAATCAATTGGAAACAAATAGTTTTATTACAGAAACAAATGTTGCCAACGGTCAAAAATGAATAAACAATGTTACAGGTTCTTTTTCTTGTTCTCAATTATAAAATCAACCACTTTATTAAAACTGGATCTGACAGAAGTACACCACGGAGCCAAAACATTATGACCATCTGCCTAATAAGTGCTGGTCCTCCATGTACCCACAAAGCAGCTCTTACCAAATTCTTGTCTGAATTTTCTTACACAGGATGTATCAATCATTGTATATGGTAGGGTCGGACTATTTTCCTCATCTATGCATTCATTTGTTCACAATGTTTCAGCTGTGTACCCTCCAGCCTTCTTTGTTCTAGAATGTGGAATCACTCCCTGGAGCACATACCCGTATTCTATTGGACACCTCACATTTGTTTTTTGTTTTCTTTTGTCTCACCCAATCTGGCATGGAATCAACAAGATCTCTGAAGCACTGTTTCTCAACCTTTCCTGCACACTCGGATAGTGTAATGGTTAGCATGTCTGTCTCACGTGTAGAAGTACTTAGGTTCGATTCCCATCGTGAGCAAAGATTGTGGAAAACTCTTCATAAGGACAAATTTTCCTGTGCACTCCGCAGCAAATTGAGTACACTCTAAGTTATTTGTGGTCAAGAGGGAGGTATGCCTTTGGTGAACTTGCATCCTGTGAAGAGAGTGGTCATAAAAATTTGTAAGAATTGGTCACTCAATAGAAACTATCATGTGACCAACGTCTTTTGGCAGCATGACGTGTTGGGGGGGATTATCAATGGAAAAATTGGAAGAGAACAAGAGTGAACACAGCTCATCTCAAACTAGGAGACCTGTTTAGTATAAACTCTCAATGTAAACTGAATCTTCCACTGAAAACCAATTTGGAGGGGGTGATTTAAATCAAAGTTTCTTGTGGACTGAATGAAAACTAAATGTAGAAAGTTTCAGCCCCTTAACTCCATTGGTGCAGCCTTTACATATGATGTATATATACATAGCCAGACAGTCAGCTAGCCAGTCAGACAGACAGACAGTTATATAAACAGACTAAATTGAGAAATGAAGAAACCTATTTTTTTTTAATCCTTTTCACTGTATTCCAGAATGCCACCCCAACTCCCTTCGAAGATTGTCCGACTCAAAAAGAGCATTGTAGATTTGTAGAAAAATCAATCAAAACCATTGCACAGATATCAAAAAACATAATTGTTGTATATAAACTTGTGCCATATGTTAGAATCCAAATAGATGTAATTCATTTAGAATAAATATGATATTTGAAGGAAAAAATTGTTCATTACTGTAATTCATTGAATTTTCACTGAAGAAAACAAATGCAAAAAGTAAGGGTTCACAAGAAAATTTCCTTTATAGAAAGGGGTCCTAGAGTATTCAAAGTTTTGAAATCACTACTCGAAAGGGTTCCTCTGAGATCTAGTGCCAGGTTGTCTCCACCAGGTCCATGGAGGAGATTATGCCAAGGAACCTTGTTGGCCTCACAGTCCAAAGTCTTGCATCATTGTTTTTAGATATAGGCTTATGGTAAAACAATTTCAGAAGTTTTTTTTTCTTAAAAAAGAAAGAACATCTCATAGAAATTCAAATACATATATATCCATGAACTAACTAGTTGCTATAATATAGATTAAATAAATGGTATTGCATCAGAACTTTTTGAATTCAAAGTAGGTAAATCTGACCATTTTTTAAAATTTCAATCACTTTTTAGTAAGTCTTATTGGTCAGGAATGTTGGATAATATTACATTTTTCCTATGGGAAAAAAATGTGTGATTAGAATGTGAGGGTAGGTAAAGAAATCCAAGGGAGGTAATTCAGTATATTCGATCTGAAATATGTTTCAGACGCTAAAACCGACGATACCCGAAACTTGTTACTTGCTTTTTTTTTTTCAATAAAAAGAAGAATTTTCTGGGGGGAAAAACATTGTTGATATTTTATTTGAAAAATAATTCTATTTTGATTCAAAGAAAAAGAAAAGAAAAACATCCCACAAATGTAACTGCTTCTATTTATTGAGAAAAATCCGGTTGACAGACAGGCAGGGTAGGATTTGTTTGTTTTTTAAAATAGGTCTGACAGGGTAGTCTAGTCTCCAGAGCTAAAAATCCCATTACCATACACTACTACAGTTGAGTTGACAACTACAGATTATGTACACTGAATTGCTTATTAGAATGAGAAAATATGTTGTTCAGTGATTGTATATCTTGAGCTACTTCAAAAAGAAATTTAAAAAAGTAAAAAATAAGGTCCAAATACGATATTATTTCCCACCATTCAGTCAAATTCTAGCCACAGAGCAAACATTGCTGAGCAAATACAGAGCAAGTGTGTCAAAAAGATAAAGGGAGATAACCAATGAGACCGTTAGACAAAAGACCTCTTGCTAAGATTAGTATAAAAAATAACACAAAAGCAACTTATTTTTAGACAAGTTCTTTATCTCAAGTTAGAAAATAGGAAAAAAATAAATAATTTTTTAAGGGTATAGATTTTTTGAATCTTGAATAACTTGTGACGGCTCTCTTTATTTTTTCAAAAAGATTTTATTTATTGATTAAAACCTTTGAAGAATTCTTGATTTTCATTGTGAAGAATTGTATTAATTTTGTTTGACTACTATTTAGTTCCATTTCAATTTGCGATAAAAACACCTAAAAATTGACATTAATGTATACAGTTGTCAAAATCGATACAATGGGTTCAGGACTGGCGCAAGGGTTCTATGCACCCTAGGCAAGGCTTACAATTTGCGCTCCCGGTTGTATTCTAAAGAAGGGAGTAAAAGGGGGACAATGTCTTTCAATTACGGTTTAGAGTGTGCCCCTTAGACCTTTTACGCCTCGGGCGATTGCCTTGGTTCACCTAATGGACCGGCTGGCCCTGAGTGGACTGAAAGTTTTTTCTTGAAGTTCTAGCTATGTATTGTATGATGAAGCAAGTGACACCACTTCGGGTGCTTGTTGCCTCTACGTCCATTTGACATATTGCAAACCTCAGAGAAACTTGTGATATGTGATTAATTGACAATATTGTGGGCCCAGGCAGGTGCAGCTAATGCCGTAGCCAGCGTAAGGGCATTACTTCACTCACTTTACTGCAGAGGTCCCTCAATATTTTAGATCATCGACCCCTTCAGGGAATCTTCGTTTCCTCATCGACCTCCCCCAGGCAGGGTTGCCAAAAAGATATCAAACCTATCAATACCACATGCTAAAATGTACCAAATCTTCCAAATACGTACCAAATACGTACCAAATCGGTATAAAAATATAGGGATTGTTACTAAAATACAAAGTAAACAAGAATATATGTTAAAAGATGTAAAATGTATCAAATTTTCAATAGACCCCTTCGCAGCACTTATCAACCCCCTTTCGATCCCCTGGTCATTTATCGACCCTTTGTACAGTCCCACCGACTCCCAGGGGTCGATATCGACCACTTTTTCGGCGACCCCTTGCTTTACAGCTCAGCTATTAGGCCGGAACATGTTTTCGAAGGGAATATTTTCTCGTCTGACACCGACTGGGTCCTTCTTCTCTCTTTCACTATTCACTCTCTCTCTTCCCAGTCTATATGTCTGTCTGTGAGTCTCAATGTCCTAAAAGCCGCTTTTTGTCGTCTTGTTTGGCCGAAATTTTTTTTTTACCCAATCCGTCGGGTGATTAGAAGATCCAGGGAGAGATCCAGAGGTAAGAAACGTCCCAATATTGTTTCGATTTAACCGGACAGGCCCCCCAAAAATTAACGACCGTATGCGTATATATGTGCTCACTGCTTCATAATTACACAACTACCACTACTACTACTACTACTATGTAATATAATGAAGATATATGTAAATGCATTGTGACCCCCTCCTTGTCTTTCTTGGGGGGTTGGGCACCTCTTTTCTCCATCTATCTTGCTTTCGCCCCGTGTGTTTTCTACTCCCCTCTGCAATCTTCTTTTATTAATAAAGAAAGTTGGGGGGTGTTTATTTTTAGGTGGCCGGGGGATGGTGGGGCAAAACGGGTTTCTGTATTTTTTTTTAATTGGAAAAAAATATAAGAGGACCTTTCTTTTTCTTTCTTACTTTCCTTCCCCCCCCCCATCAATCACCCCTCCCATTTTTTTAATATGATGAAATTTTGGGGGGTAATGGGGTAGTTCTTATGTTTTTTTTATGTTGGGGGGCAAAATGGGTTTTCTTTAGAATGATGATGATTCCTTGAATCAAAAAAAAAAAAAAGAATTGAACCCCGTCTTTCAGATTTGGTGAGAAAATTAGAAAGAAAACATCAAAATGAATAAAAAATAAATGTAAACAATTAAGATTTTAATTTATTTTATTTCTCTCCTTTTTTTTTTTTTTGTTGTCCTGATTTGTCTTGGTGATTGTTATAGAAAACTTCTGATTTTTTACTTGATGTTTTCTATCCACAACATTTTGTGCTTAATAAAATAATATGTCATGTATTTCAATTTTCTAGAGATCTATATCTATCTTTATAAATGCCAATTATATGTCCGCTCACACACACACCCATCTTATATATATGTAGATAGGTAGACTGATCTTGCGTGTGTGTCCTTCTTTGTGTATTGAAAAGGGAATAACTTCTCCAAATTTCATATATATATATATATATATATATATATATATATATATATATATATATATATTAAGGTCTGACCTAATTTTAATACAAGACAAAATTCAGAATTTTTTTAAAGGAGAAAAAGATCAAAGATCATCCTTTAATTTTATAAAATTATAGATTTATTTATTGTGAAAGAAAAATAAAAAAATCAATTTCTATTTCACTTGGAAATTCACCCCAAAAATTAAGATTAAAAAAAAAAATCTTTTCCAATTTTTTTTTTTTTTTAGGTAAAAAATCTCATTTATTTTTGTATAAATTCAAATTAACAAGTATTTGTTTAAAATAATCCACATTATTTGATTTGGTGTCTATTTGAAAAAAAATTTCAAATTTAAAAAAAAAATTAAATTTTCTGTTTTACTTTTGAAAATGGTTTGTTTTTATTTGTAAACAGTGTGATAATTAATTCAGTGATGATAATAAAAATAATCATTTCTTGATGATATTTTCAAAAATGTATCCTCATATTTTAAAAAGGCAGCCTACATTTTTGATGTAGTCTTGTGACTTCCACAATTCAAAAAAAGCTCTCATTGCAATGGTTTTTACTTACATACATATCTATCTCTATATAAGATGTAGGCAGTACTATTCTCAGATTTTTAATATACATTTCTAGTTTCAATATTGATTTTCTTTGTAAAACGTTTTTTTCAACTTCAAGGAAAAAAAATAACTCAAATAATTGTAGATTCAAATTACTTATCTATTTGACCAAAATATACATATGTATAATATCCATACTACTATTTTGGGGGGGAAAATTATTTACCAGATTTTGATAATTTATTTTCCTTTAAATCAGATATATTTTCCACAGTTGAGATTTTGACTCCTTATAAAATGGAATAAGAATATTTTTTTTCAGCTTCGAAAATTGAATATTTTCTATTTTTTTTAAATATATTTTTGATTATAATTCAAACCTTAAAATAAATTACATTTTCAGAGCAAGAAATCGTTTAAAACCTTGGATTTTCATTAGACTTTTCTTTTTCATTCATTTTTATAATCTTCAAATCCACGATTTCAAAATGAACCCTTTTATTTCTTTATCCGATTTTTTTTTTGTAACTAATAAATTAAACGTAATCATCCAACTTTTGTCTGGACAATCGAATCTCATATTTCCATCATTGATGCGAAGACAACGTTTCGGCCAATCTATTCTACGGCCTTCTTCAGGTATAACATCCAAGATGGGAAGAAGAGAGATTCGATTATCCGAACAAAAGTTTGGATGTTAATCAATGACTCTTCTGAAAGTTATAGGAAAAAAAAAACGTAATGATAATGATTTTTTAATTATATCATCATAATCATCCTTTTTTTCAGTTTATATCCCTAAAATTTAAAATAAAGTACCCTTTCTTTCTTTCTCCATTCATATACATATATGTATCCATACAAATGAAATTATTGGTAAACAACTAAACGTTTAATTTTGTGTTAAGTTCATTTTGGTTTTACCGTTTCAATGTTCTTGTCCATTAGGAAAAAAAGTGCTGTCAAAAGTTTGCAAAAGTGCGTATTCAGAATAAAGCAAACGGAAGAAGCGCTTTCTACTTCTCTTTCCCAAAACGACTGTTGAATATTTCTAAAAAGTTTATCTTGTGTTTTTTTATTATTATTGTGATGTATTTTTTCATTGTACATAATTTTGATCATTTTTTATTATCCATTTCGACTTAAATCTTCATCTTTCTTGTTGTTTTTAATTATCACTAACGTTTTGGCCGATCCATTCTTCTTCTGCAAAAAAAAAAAAACAAAAAACAAACTGTTGATATCGTTGGAAATATTTCAGAGTAAGTCCATATGAGACCAAGGAAAAAATGCGCGTGAAATGGGATCTCTGGATTGATACCAAGAAAACCCCGTCGTCGTCGTCGTAGTCGTCGTCATCAGAAAATCTTATAACAATATTTTGTTTTAGGTTAAGAAGTGCGAACTAATTCTAACCATTGACGGAAATCAACTACGGATGCACAAATTGGACTGAAACAAACGCAGATAGAGAACATAGTTAATTGCAGGTGCAACTGAATTGATAAAGCGTTAAAACAAATCATCTATTTGATTTAATATGTATTATTAGAGTATCATTTATTCACTCATTTTTTTTATTATCTATGTATCATTTATATTTGAATTTATATAAATATTTATTGTAAAGAAAGATAAAATAGAAACATAATCCTATCCAAATGAGGGTTCTGTTACAATACATGCGCAAATATTAATGTACAAATAAATCAAATAATATTATTCAAAACCCCGTTTTCTGCGGATATTTTCATCATATTGCACCAATTCAATTTCTTGGTTGAAAATTTTGTCACACACCATCTACTTTATTTCTCTTTGGAAACTTTTGCAACCAACTTTTATTATTCATTGATCACCCCTTTTTCCAATTTTTTGATTCATCATCATCATTGTCCATCGTTGGACATGGACCTTCCCCAGGATTCACCAGATCTCTCTATCGTGGGCGTTGTGGAGCCAATACTTTCTGAACTTGTCTAGTTTGTCTCTCCATCTTATATTCTGCTGGCCCTGGTTCTGCATGTGATCCACATTGTAAATCATGAAGTGAAGTGGTTGTCTGCCATTCTTGCAACATAACCAGCCCATTGCTATTGGATTTTCCTAATGGATTCTGTCATGTCTTGCACTCCCGTTTTTTCACTAGTATACTGTGCTGTCCTGTGATCTCTCCATGTGAGGTTGAGCATGATTCTCTCGTGTGCGTGTTTCATGGTTCTCAGTTTGAAGGTGAATCTTTTGGTTAGGTTACGTGTTTCAGCTCCATTGGTGACTATCGGGAGGATGCATTGGTTGTATACTTTTCTTCTTAGGACTGATGGGTTTTTCTTGTTCTCCTGAAAGCTTGTCATCGTAGTGTGATTCTTCGCTCGATTTCCTTTTTCTTTTGAGGGTTCAATTCGTTATCCTTGTAGTGGTCTCCAGCTTTACATTTTTCGATTTCGATTGTTGTGCGTTCATTTCTATATATTTGTTGTACATCATCCCAATATGGTATTTCTGCCAGAAGACATTGATTACATGATGGTTTCTATTGAGTGACTAACCAGACCTGTTTTGTTCTTATTTTTGACTCTCCATGCTAAGAGGGTGTCGTTATTTGTTGATTCTTGTGTTATTTCCTCACCGAGATACCATTTTTGCTTGCCCCTGCTGAACCATGAACCAATGTATACATGGGTATTACCATCTGGTCATGGCCACCATGTTACTGACACTGGTCAGGGCTGTTGGGGTCTACTTTGCACTGATCCCCTTGGGGGAGGCATGAATGCATCTCTTTACCACCTAGCTATTGGTGAAATAGTAGGGCAGAATCGACTCTCCAGCTTCGGGAAGGAAACCAGTCTAGAAGGAGGATAACTCTGATTCACGTGGTTAGATCAAATTTGATATGCTTCTGGCAGCTCCTGCAACCAAGCTGATCTCAAATGTATCTCTTTTATATCAGTGAGGCCCAAGAGGGGGATGACTGGGCATTCCTGGATATCCGTACGCTTTGCCCAGGAGGGGATCTTACATTGTCTGTAGAGACAGAATGGAGACTCTTCATTCATATCCATCAGACCATGGTGTAATTTGTAGTTGGGTGGAGTGCAAATAAGATTATTGTGCTCAAAACCCTGACAAATGTGTCAATTTACCTCAAAATTAATTTTTGGTGGTTACCTCCTCTTCTGTCCTTTCAACTGTCCTGAACATGTCTTGTTAGTTCACAATGCCGGACACAAACTTTGGAACAAATTTAGCATGAGCTTACATTGTAAATTGAAACCCATAGTTCCTAGGACAGAAAAGGTGGCAACCACCCGATTATTAATTTTCATCTCATTTTTGTCAGTATTTAAGCACTATTCTTTTTTTGTTGTTGTTGTTGTTTAGATTCTTCCCTTTGCACTAATTTGGAGCATTTCTCTATTTAATTTCAGTTGGTTCGATGTTCGTTATCACATCAGTTCCAAATGTTTTTTCAATCTTTTCTGTCCAGATATCAGTGTACATACCTGTGATATCCATTCATAGTAGCCCCACCAATTGCCTGCCTGACCGTCCAGCCAGGTGGACTACAGATTGTTCTCTTTGTTCGTGTATATGTGTCTCCAGGCGCTACTAGTAATATATTTTTTTTCTCATTTTCTCCAAAATGTGCTTTTGCCCAGATCTCATACTGTTCTTTGAAAAATCTTTTTTTTTTTTTGTTGATAATTTTCGATTAAAAGATTCAATTATTAAGAATTTTTTTAGATAATTCTAGCTGATGCGTGGGTTACTGTGATTCGTGTATGCAAGGTAGCGATGTATTATTTATTTTTTAGAGCAACAGAAAACAAATTTATTATACAAGGTTATTTCTTTTGTTTAAGCGAAAAATTCCTGGGTCTCCTGAGGTTTGCTGCAGACATCTCTGCACTTTTATATATGAGTTCATCTTTTTGCCAGCAAATACGCACACCAACAGACCTTGTATTTGCCAGCTTGTTAGACACCTTTTTAGAAAACCAAGTATTATACTGTGCTCAGTATAATAGTATTATGTAGAAAAAGCCATGTGCCATAGTATCATGCTGTGTAACTACTCTTAGGTGCTTAATTTTCAGTAGGGGGAATACGCGTGGGAGTCAGGAAAATTTGTTACGGTTTGATAATGGGAGGGGGGCAATTGAAAGCTATGGGGATCTGAACAAAACAAAGTCAGGAAAGATTCATAGGTGGGGTGCAGTTGGTCCATTAGAAGTAAAAACGTACAGTATTGACAAGAACCAGAAAATTCTTTTGTTTTTTGAAGAAAAATTAAACTGGGAAGTCTTTCATTAGTACAAAATTTTAAATTCACTAAAATTAGAAGATGAACAATCAAACTTGGTTACTATGATTGTGTTCAACAAAGTTCTCCTCGTTGCATTGTTTGTCATAGTTGTCGTTTTTTGATTGGAAAATTTTGACAAATCCGTTATTATTTCCACCCCCACCCTCCAACTATTTGGGTAGAGAGATGGTCGCTATAAAATTAATTAACATGGGGGCAGTCCTAATAAAGGCTTGGGTAATTAATAACCGGGGTTGGGGAATAGGGAATAGGAGATTAGAATGTGTTGTATAAGATGTGGTCCAAATGAAATATCCTTTTAACATATAGGTATGTTTTATATATGTATGTTTCTTATAGGCTTGCGGATACATCTTGTGTTAATGCATGTTGGGTGTCCAAAAAATTAATTTGTTTTTTTTTTAAAGTAAAAATCGTAGAAACTCACCAACACAGTCAATAATTGAACAATCGTAACATCAAAATTAGAAGTATATCTCGGAATTTTTGAGATGAGGTATTATTATTATTTCAATTAATATTCGGACCATCCTCATCTTTGTTGTTTTTCATACAACGTTTCGGCCGTTGCACTCTACGGCCTTCGTCAGGTAACATCTGGGAGATTTTTGGGAAGTAACGAACCGAACCCTTTATTTATCCGACGGGGGTATATCGGGAGGGTTCGGTTCGTTACTTCCCAAAAATCTCCCAGATGTTACCTGACGAAGGCCGTAGAGTGCAACGGCCGAAACATTGTATGAAAAACAACAAAGATGAGGATGGTCCGAATATTAATGGAAATAAATTTAGAAGTCTTTAAAAAAAAAAAACCCAAAACTCCTCTCCCTACTTCTATTCTGACTGAAGATGATTACTCCAACTACTGTTTTGTATACACAATACATGAAAAATTATTTTTAAAAAACGTTTGGTTTTTTTTCAGTATAAACTTATTCGTTTATCTATCAGAATAAATAAGCCTTTCCTTCACGTATTTCGAACGTAAGTTTTCTTAGATATGTAAGACTTAACCATTTGGATAAGTCAAGAGAGCCAAATCACTTGGTAGGGTAACGTTCATTTTATGAATGTATTTATTTATTAGAATGAAAAAAGTCCTTGTATATTTTTAACTAGGATATTCATTGATTTGTAAGACCTGCAGACGTTATTGTCAAGGGAAGTAATTATGTATGGATCCGGCCAAAAATTTGACTTGTGGATATGTGGTGTGGGCGTGTGGTTACTACATAGGGGAGGTAATTGTGCATGGATCAGGCCCCAAATTTAATCAATTCTCCCATAGTTCTTTGCTCACATTTTGTTGAAATTGAATGCGAACTTTGGGAGATATCCTGTGAATAGTCGTGAGCATATTCCTAAATATATGAAGGGAAAAAAGTAGAAACATATCTCTCAATCAAAAGAATATTCCTGGATCCACCGTATTCAAAAATTCAACCAATTCTCTTACCCTCTAATCACCTACCCTTCCATGAAATTTCATGGAAATTCATCAAGTAATTTTGCAGGTGGACAAACAGATGGAAGAAGTTTAAGACGCACAGTGTCATAATACACTCAAAAGCCATCTTTTCGATAGAAGTTAGTTGAAACTAAACACTCCAAATGCTACATAACAATAACAATAAATTTTGGGGGCTACCCAATATATACGTTGTGTGTAAGTACAGGGCATATCTAAGAGAGGGTGTCCTTTAAAGTTGCCCTCCCAGGCACTCAAAGGAGGTGGGGGTGAAAAAGCTTCATGAATAGCAGATCACCAAGTGCATTTCTACTAATAATATGAAATGACAAATCTGACTGAATTTTGATGGGGGCCCCTCCACGAGTCAAGCCCTTTGGGCCCCAAATCTCCAGCTATGCCCTGGTGTAGGTTCTTGTGTATGTGTAAGTGTGTGCTAGTCTATTAGACAGACCTTCTTTCCAAAAATAGAAATATCCAAATAAAGTTTTCCCCCATCTTGTAGTAGAGTGCGCCTATAAAAAAAAAACCTTTCCGAAGCTGAGATGACATGAAGCAAAGCATAGGAATTAATTTGAATGGAAAATTCCATCTTTGACAAATAAAACCTGAGCTCCTTGTTTTGGCAGTGTGAAAATTGCTAAATTGGTGCCGAAATGCTTAAACATTTTGGTTATTTTTGGCCATTTTTTTGTATCATTTTTGTTTTTGGAGTGTTTTTGGCTACTTTTTAAAAATTATTTGGCGCTTTTTGGCTGTCAGATTAGCAAGAAAATAATTTTTTAGTTAGCAACACAGAGTTTCAGTCTTGGCAATTTTTCTGCTAACACCCATAAGAATGGTGATGATGGTATGTTGAGCTAAGTCGTCTGAGGTCAGGGTGGTGAAAGGTGCAGTAAACTGGGGTGTAGGAGATATAGAAGGAGTGAAAACCCGTTTCTCTAACAGCTGCCTGCAAAACGAACACTGGACGCTATTTTTGTTGGTTTTTTTTGTGAAGGAAAACAAGTGATGTAAAGTGGACCTTCAAAAAGGAGTGGGATACCTTTATTGTGTCTACTTCTTTGGTACAGGGCTCGCTCTCCAGCTAAAGAGTTTAATAATGAAATTTCATTTAGCAGAAGATCCCAGTTTGGAAGGGACAGAAAAACTAAGGAATTTTATAAAATTGTCCGGATTCATCTAAAAATTCGTTTGTAATTATCCAGATTTATATCTATCTGGATGCTTATTTTCAGATGAGATTATTTATTGATTACATTATTCATATTTTGTATTCATTTGTTACTAGCTGAATATCCATCCTAAGGACAGATTACTTGGTTAATGTGTGTATATATATATATATATATATATATATATATATATATATATATATATATAAGATATACAAGGACATATACCTAGTGAATGTGAGTGCACTCTTCAGTGACCGGCATTTAAAGAGTGCATTAGGTACTGAATGTTGACATTCATTGAGTACATATCCTTGTGAATCTTATTTTTATGTATTGATAGCTCTATTTACTTCAGTAAATATTGAGCTCTGTGATTAAATATCATCAACAATAGATAGAATTTGTTTGAGATGGCTTTGTGAATAAAATATTCACATTGGTTATTGTAAACGTATTTTTGTGCGGGTTATTAGGTGGAATTTGTTAGTGAAAATTTCCAGCAATGCCTGCATTTTTTCTGTTCAATTCTGGCCCAGATGAGGCAGAAACATGGATGTGTTTGTGTAGTGAATCTCCATTCTACTATATTTCCAGCTCTACTCTGAACCAACTTAACATTCAAAGTTGAATGCATCAAGCACTCCATGAAATAAGCCCATTGTACATCGAACATTGTATTATATTATATCATATTATGTTGTATTGCATCCCTGATTTGTACAAATATATATATGTTAATATGTATATGTTACGATAGATATATCAATGTTAGAATATATATATATGTGTGTGTGTGTTATATGATTGATGTATATATAATGATATATATATATATATACATACATATTTCAATAAATATGTACGAATTATGTACATCTGTATATATATTAGAATATATCATATGTATCATAATGTGTTAGGAAATGGATATATGATTCCACATAATGATTATAAATTATATATATATATATATATATATATATATATATATACATACATACGAAACAACCCATTAATGCAAAGGCCAAAATAACTGCTTCATTTCAAAATTTTATCCCATTCATTTACAGTTCATAACGGTTCTATCTGATTTCGAATGCAGACAATTATATTATCAAGAAATGGATACATATTCTGAGTGAAATGATTATAGATACATTTATTATGAGAAATGTTATCCCGTTATTACATGGTAAATGTGTCATTTGGCCTAGACAGCACAAATGCAATAAACAATTAAAGAAAATTTGCTGCTGCAATGCAATGTTAGGGTCCAGTTTTGCATTGTATTTACATTATTGTAACACCCCTCCTCTGAAACATTCAAAAAAACGTTTCATCTTAATCTTTCTTTAAGAAGAAGTCCGCCTTCCTTTTGGCACTGTAGAGGGTGGGTTTTCCTTCACTCCACACCCCTTAAAGAATTTTAATTGAATGAATCTGAAGATATGTGTGGAAAGTAAGTTCCATTTTGGCATTTTAGTTACATTTAAATAGAGCCCCCTTTTAAAAACATTTTAATGAATATTTTTCTGCGAACTTTTTGCTCTAAAACTTTACCCCTGGTTGATTGAGTTGGCATGCCAATCTTGGTTGGACTGCTCCCATGATTAGGTATTCTTTATTGCGTGACAAATACACAAAGAGACATGTTTCATATATGTGTACACTCAATGGAAGTGACACGAACAGCGAGTCACTTCGGTTGTTATACTTATTGATCCTTTCGCGTCAAATACATTTTTTTTTGGTTACCTACCTAAATAAGCCCTGTGTTTTGAAAAGAAAAGAAAAGGTTAGGTGATGTATAGTATAAAATAACATCCATATACATTATATATGATGTATGAAATAACAAACTACATGCTGTATAACATAAGCTATGTATTAAAATCATAGCTGAAAGGGAGGTGTTGTTCGATCAACACTGCTGGGGTGCCATGTTGATATAACTGTTTTGTTCTTTAATCCCACAAACGGTTACATGGTAAACAACTGATGATCCCAACAGAAGAAAACTTACCCATAATACCATAATATCAAAATATGTGTAGAAAATGAAAAAAAAACGAAAAACACTGAATAATAGATATTGGGAAACAAATGACCAAAAAAAAAAAATTTTCTATGTGTAGTAGTGTTTAAAGCTGTAAAGCTTTTTCTACTTCACGTTGAGTATTTAGATATGTCTGGCTAGGTTAATTCCTCTTATTTGAGTATTTTTCTAGTGCCAAAGATACTGAAGCTTATTCAGATTTTAAAAAACTGAAAAAATCAAATTTTTTGCAAAACTCATATTGAGTTATGCTTGTTCATACTAGATTGCAAGCTAGAGCTGTGCAGCCCTCAGAACTAGTGGGTTCCTTTAGGGCTTACCCCACCTAAGAGGTCAAGTAGATCCTGACAGGGTAAAGCCATTGTCACTAGGCATATAGAAGAGGGAACTCCTTCTTCCAGAATGGCTAATGGGGTTCATTTGGCCCAGAATTTCATGGTGGCTCCTTGTGGGGCATCATTATATAAAACGTGATATATTAATCACAGCAAAAGAATATAAATCAAATGTAAGTAACAAAATATATACAGTTGTAAATCATTCTGGCAAAAATTTGTCATATGAGTCCCAAATTCTTATTCATCCGTTATCTTGTAAAAATTATAATTTACAGTAAGCTAGTGGAACTGTGTTTCCTTTAACTAAACATATCAATATACACTAAACATGTAATTAACCATTTTAGAGAGGTATGTACCAATTCATAGGTAGAAAATCAACTCAAAGAATTTTTTCTGTGTAATTAGTGTTCTTAAAGATGATATTAGTAGTTGGTTTGCATGCAATCTGAGATTAAAATCGCCTCAACAGATTTAGTATCCACATGGGTAAACACTCAATAGAAGTGACACGAACGAGTTATCTCTGTTGTTTTACTTATTGATCCCTCATCGTCAAATGTGTTTTCTTGGTAGCCTAACTAAGTAAGCCCATGGTTTCAGAGAATTAAATGGTGTTTAATTTAAATTAACGTCAATATACATTATGACAATACCGTTTGTAAAAAAACAGACTTCATGTAGTATGACATAAGCTATCTATTAAAATCATAGCTGAAAGGAAAGTGGTATTAGATCAAAACTGCTGGAGTGCTATGTTGATATAACTGTTTTGTTTTTAAATCCCCAAAACTGTTACATGGTAAACAACTGATGATCCCAACAAGAGAAAATTTACATGCAGTACCATAATATCAAAGTATATGTAAAATGGAAAAAAAACACTGGAGAAAATTATATAAATTACATTAACGGATGCTGGAAATGAGAAATTGAAGTGACACAAAATGTTTTTTTTCAATGTTTTTAGTGTTTAAAGCTGTGAAGTTTTCTAGTATATATATATATATATATATATATATATATATATATATATATATACGTATATATAAGTTTAAATCTGTAATTCAATATCTGATATATATATATATATGATTATAAATTGCATTATATTTCATTGTAACTCTTATTTAAAATTTTGAATAACACGCCTATATATAGAGAGAGATGTTTTTTTGTTTTTTTTGTGGATGTAAATTGATCGGACATAATGCATAATATACTAATTACTTTCCAAATATATATATATATATATATATATATATATATATATATATACTTAGAAAGTAATTAGTATAATATACATTATTTACAAGGTTAGTATTAAGTTCAGAGGTCCGATATTTTCATTCGGAAAGAATTACTGAAATCCCCAAGGCTTAATTATTCACTTAACAAATTTTTTGCCTAACTAGATGTTTTGTGGAACAGATTCTCCTCTCTTGGTGAGGTGCCTCTCTATTATGAAATGGGGGAGCAACTATTGAAAACCCCTAGTTGTACTGCTCAGTTGGTGGTGTGGGGTGGGTTGGGGGCCCAGGTGATTAATGGTAAGCAGTTGTTGGAAAATTGCACTTGTAAGACGTGTCATATAGGCCAGGGGGGTGGGGATAGTCATCTCATTGATCCCTCACACCTGCCCTGCCCTGCCCTGCCCTGCCCGGCAATTGGTACATTAAACATTTGTCTTGTACTTAGTTCCTGTATCATGGTTTCACAATGTGTCCAACACTGGGAAATTTGGCTACCACTGAGTTTTTTGCAAATGTACCAATGGCTGGGTCCAAAACGTATCAAATCATCTATAAAAGTACCAAATTGAGAAAATGTGTCATATACTCATGAATTAAAAAAGATCTATCTGACTTCACTCGAATACTAAACAAAACTGCTTCATTCTCATCTGTATGGTGGTATTGCTGGTAGTATAGCTGAGCATCACTAACTTGGCAACCTTGAGTCTGAGGGTCTCCTGAGTTCCTGATAATCCCAGTTTTTAGTGTTGCGGAGGCTACATCTACTTTAAGGTTATTAATATCAGAAAGTTACACGATTTGCCCAGAATCTAAGAGTGTCCTAATATTAACAAAATACTTGTTCAATTTTATGAAATCCCTGTAAAATATGTGTGCTGCTTTCAAACAATTAGACATTTTGGTTTAACGAAAAAAAAAAGAATCTGCTGGAAATTCTCTAATGGCCTTTGTCATATCACGCACATTCTTCTGAAACATTGTTATTCAGAAAGAACAGTATTTCACTTATTGATAAATAAAAACTTTTAGAAAATTTGATAATTATTCAGTACTTAAAGGAGGCTGGGTTAATGATGCTACTGAGTTTGTGAAGTCCAGCTGTATTGACAATATTGTTCGTCTTCCCAGCCTTTTCGGTATGAGGCTAAACTGTAATATTAACGTACCTACTTCTAGATATTAGTGATGTTCAGAACCTAAACCTTGATATTAACGTACCTACTTATAGGTACTAGTGACATTAATTAGCACCTTGCAGAAAGTGAAACAAATTTTGATATTTCACTCGACTAAATAAAATAAAGATATGAAAGAAAATTGTCAAGACGTACTAAATTTTTGGCGCATAGAACCCAACATTCCTAAATTAATAAAAAGTACCACTTTGGTACAAATGTACCTTAAGTGGAAGCCCTGCTGAGCACTCGGTGGGGGTGTACCAAATAACAACTCCCAGCCTGCTACCTATCCACTCAATTCCATGCTTCATGATATTGCCACACCTTCTACTTACCCCAGAAACCTCTGGGTGAACGTCATAGGATAGCACACAACTGTTTCTGCCATAAAAAGAGAAGTTCACAATGGGCTGCACTCATCACTGTGGCTCAGTGGTAGAGTGCTCTGCTCCAGTACAGTAGGCTGTAGTTTAATCCACTGCCTAGTCATTCCTGAGACTTTGAAAATGGCACTCAATGCCTCTCCACTGAACACTCAGCTCAAGGATTAGGATTGAGGAACTACACTCTGAGGCTGAAGAGTTACAGCCATATCATGTTGGATGTATTGATTCTTGTAAGATCGCCAAAGTTAAGCAATGTCGAGCCTTGTCAGTACCTAGGTAGGTGACCATTGGGAATACAAGCATTTTTGTTCTATAAACCCCTTTAAGATCGTTGAGATGCTTAATGCCTGAATAAAAATGTTTCGGCAGACTTCTACAAGAGATCTCTGAGACGTATATATCCCAGCAGTCATAGAAATCTCAGGATATACATCGGGTGATTAATAAGTCTGTGGCCTAGGGTATGAGCACACGAGTTATGCAGGTCCAAGTAAGTGCACATACAATTCAAACTCATTGAATGTTTACACGGAAAATTTGACTCATCATGCGGTTCAGTGGCTCACTTTTCAAGTTTGTTGTGATACTAATATCAATTTTGGAGAAAAATTCTCCTGAAGGCGCTCTTATTAGTATCCCCCCCCCCTGTTAATAATTCTTTTATAGCTATATTTGACCATTTCTAAAAAAATTTCTCATGGGAATCGATCTTGTAGATTGCTTTAGAAATTTATGAAACTTTGATTATCACATAATTTTAGAATTTTTGCACTGCCATACCTTTGATGATCAACGTGATTCTTCATTTTTTTTTTTGGTGTAACTCAAATGCAAGACTACTTTGACTTGGAGAAACAGATGCCAAGAAATAATTATGGATGGATGGAAAACATAAATAACCACATTATCCTGGGAAACTTTTGCACACAAAATATTTTTTTTAAACTAGTTTTTCACTGGAAACTTTCACATACACATATTTTTTTTAAATCACAGTTTTTCACTGGAAACTTTTGCACCTATATTTTACAAACATTTGATAATAAGTAGTGCTACGTTAAGACCGAATAAATAAACTGGTAAGTCTATTTAATCACTGTCCCACCACAGCAATATGTGACACAAGGTCGGGCTTAACGTGGGAAGAAATAGTACCTTACCGCCAAAAATTGGCTCCAGCCGACGCAGTTACCTGCGAAAGCTGGGCCGAGTAATGATGGGAGTGCCTAAGGACGAGTCCAAAGGCCTCCCGTTGCGCTTAGCAAACGCAGCCTCAGTGTAACCTCATTGGCCAACATTTGCACCGGCGCACTCGGTCTTTGATACCCTGCACACAATCTCCGGCCCATTCAACGGGCAAGTGTCAGTACCGACTCCTCGGTCTATGCCGTGGAACAGATACTACACTTTGCTCCCGAAGATTGGGCCAGAAACCTAAATAAATAAATAAATAAATAAATAAAGAATAAATAAACTGGTATGGATGTCGAATGTACTTAGTTTTTATTGAGTTTCTGCTGACTTTCGATTAGACTCTATTATTTGTTGTAAACAATGATAAATAATAAAAAAATTATCAAATATTGAAAAAGTATTATTGTCCCCTGTTATAATGTATGTGTTGGGGGTCTTAGAAAGCCAACCATGTTACAAGTGAATCAAGATAAAATTTAACCATTTTGGAGCTCAATCTAGCCATTTATTAGCTAGATTAATATTTTGGTGTCTATCTTCCAACTGTGTTATAACGAGAACTGCACTTTAATGAACAGCATCATAACAGGGGAGGCCTGTATAATATAAACGAATAGTAATATAAACTCACCATCGTAGTCAATAATTTAACAAGTCAAGAAAAATCCCTCAAAGAATAAATATGGTCAGAATAAATTCTGTTTATGACATCACTGGCTTTTTCCACAGGAAAACCTCTTGAATAGAGTTTTAAAAAAAACATCTAAATTCTGGAGAATCTAGATGTTATTAATAAAAAAACCTTGTCAAAAAAGCTTTTTTTCTAAAATTTACAAAGAAGAATTTCCAGAATGCATCTGGTGGATAACTGATGCCATTTTTCAAATCTGTAGACAAAACGGAATTGCTGGAGCCCAGAAATACATAAACTCGTGCACGTATGAAGAAAAACCTTTTGCCACCCTTGGTGGCTATGATTGTTCAACAGATTGTATTAAATATCTGATTAATGAAAATAGATACCAAATAAATATTTTGTAATTGTAGTCCATTGAACGCTTTTGATACAACTAATCATTTTTGGCTGATTGCTCCAAGTTGGGATGATCTGCCTCTTGGGATCGTAAAACTTACGACATGGTTCTGTTCCAACTGGCATGGCGTATCTCAAAACGGTTGTGAGTTGGAAAAATATTGATTCATTATTTTCATTTTTGTTCATTACACATCTTTCATTTTTAAAATACTTGGCAAAGACCAGGCCAATGTTTATATTCATTTGTATTTCTTGACTTTAAGAAGCGGAACTTTTATATTTACGTGAATTTATTATATCTTCATATTTCGGTCGTATGTACTACTGGTCAGAAGTCGGAGAGCAGGTGTATTTAATGTTGGAAAATCTCATTATCATTCTTAAATTAATGCGTGAAATTTATTTTTTTTGTAGAAACCCGTGGGCCACGTGTTTGTTTCCGCCTTTGCTGCTTGTAGAGTGCAGGTATCCTTGCTGGACCTGAACCACATTGACACGCCAACCCCTGGTCTGCACTGAAACAAGACATCATCATCATCATGGAGAGGTCAGCGGGGGTCCCTTTCCACTATGACATGTACGGCATGCCTTTTCATCCTGCCCACACCCTTCATCCGCAACGGATGACCCACATTGCTGAGAAATCCATCCACAACACCATCTCCCAGGTGGGCAAGCACTACCCCCACAATGAGCACGGCGGCCTGGACACGCAGCGCCTGATGCACACGCACGTCAGCGAGAAGTCTATGCATGGGGACATGGGCGGAGGACGAGCACAGTACTCGCACGCAGCACCCCACAGTTCGCACGGGCATCCACGCATGGTTCCGATCACGGAGAAATCGGTCCATCACCACCACCATCACAACAGTGGCGGGGGTGGTGGTGGGGGCGGGGGAGGAGGAGGAGGTGCCGGTGCCAACAGCACCGGCGACATGTCCACCAAGCACCTCCACCACAGGCACAGCTCATCGTCGCACTCCCACAGCGCGTCGCCCCACACCCACGTCTCGCACCGGATGTCGCATGCGGCAGAAAAGTCGATGATGAACTCCACCCCTCCACCCAGCGGTGCTGGAGGTGGAGGAGGAGGAACCGGCAGCTCTGGGAAGCATTATTCTCACGATCATACCGTTCAGGTCGCTCAGCGTATGTCTCATCTCAGTGGAGGGGGTGGTAATACGGGCAGTGAGAAGGCACCATCACATCATAATTCCCCGATGCAGGCAAAACAGTATTCTCATACAAGCCTCCAAGAAACCCAGACCACGCACCATCGAATGTCACATGTCCCAGAAAAGCCGCTCCAACAACATGACAATAGCAGCTTCCCATCAAAACATATAACTTCATCTTCACATCCTCACCCACACAGCTTGGACAAAGAACGAATGACCCCTAACAGTCACAACAGCAACAGTAACCAGAGCAGCATGTCCACGAACCAGTTCTCACCCCCTCCTCAACAAAGGATCGAATCCCCACCCCGAATACCCTACCTCGGCCAGAACGTATTCCCCAGCAACATGTACTCCAGCAATCAATACTCGCAGTCGTGTTACATGAATACTTCTTCGGGGTCTGACCGGACTCCGATGAACATGGACAGCGGTCCTTCTCCTGAAGACGTGTCGCAAAAGAGTCTCCCTTCCATCGAGAAATCTTTCCAGGAAGGCATGAGCCCCAAGCCGTTTGAGGAAGTAAGCAAGCCGCAAAAACAGCCAACCGCTAATGCGCCACTAAAGCAGTTGTACTGTGATTACTGCGGCAAGAAGTTCGCACAGGAATACTTAATGCACATGCATAGGCGGAAGCACACCGGCGAGAAACCTTTCTACTGCGAGCTTTGCCACAAGTTTTTTTCACGCCGGGATGTTCTGAAACGACATCGGAAGGCACACATCGACAAAGGTGAGTTCATAGCCAAGAGTATCGGACAGGACATGGGTGACGGTACCGTCGGTTTGCACCCGGCTGCCATGCCCCCAGAAATGCAACACCACGACTCGTCTCCATACCTGAACTCTTCGCCACCACCCATGTCCTCGCCACCTATGTCCTCCCCTCCACCAATCTCGTCTCCCTCAATGTCGTCACCCCCAATGCCCTCCCCTACACCCCCTATGCAACAGCAACAGCCACATTTCCAGACCCCTCTCCAGCAGAAAAATCTGGGTATGATGGCCAGCTACCAAGACGGGATCCCAGCTGACCTTCCAAGATTTGAGGAACTCCATAATGTAAGCGGCGGTGGTATAGCTCCGCGCAAGACGTATTACTGTGACGTGTGTCACAAGCATTTTGCTCAACGTTACTATCTCACGATACATAAACGCTCGCACACTGGAGAGAAGCCGTTCCAGTGTGACTTTTGCATCCAGAAGTTTGCACGGAAGGATACGCTTAAAATCCACCGCAGGACCCACACGGGAGAAATGCCCTTCCAGTGTGATCAGTGTCCGGAGAAGTTCGCCCAACGTGTTAAACTCCAGATGCACAAAAAGACGCACCTGAGCAAGAAGAAGTACCAGTGTGATATCTGTCAGAAACAGTTTGCGCAACGTTACTACCTGCGGATTCACAAGACGATCCATACTGGGGAGAAACGCAACGAGTGTGATGTATGCGGCAAGCAGTTCGCCCAGAAGTATTACCTGCAGATACACAAACGTCTCCACACGGGTGAGAAATTGTTGCACTGTGAAGTGTGTATGAAACAGTTCACACAGAAACACTATTTGGTTATTCACAAAAGAACACACACTGGAGAGAAGCCCTATCAGTGCGATTTTTGCATCCAGAAATTTGCCCGCAAAACGACTCTGCAAATACACCGCCGCACACACACTGGTGAGAAACCGTTCCATTGTGACATCTGCCCCGAACAGTTTGCCCAGAGTAATAAACTTCGCGCCCACAAAAAACAACACGAGAGAGCTGCCAAAAAAGCTGCTTATGCCGCAAGGAACATGGGTGGCATCGGTGATATCAATGGCAGCATCCGAGATGCAAGCATGGTTCAGACACAGTTCCTCGCAGTCAAAGGACCGGGAAATAAACGGCAATATCAATGTGACATCTGCATGAAGCTCTTTGCCCAACGACATTACTTGCAGGTCCATCGAAGATCGCACACTGGCGAGAAGCCCTATCAGTGTGAAACTTGTTTCAAACAATTTGCCCAACGAAACACGTTGCAGATCCATAAGAGGACCCACACCGGCGAGAAACCCTTTGAGTGCGAGACCTGCCACAAACGCTTCGCCCACAGGCACTACCTCCAATTGCACAAGCGGACACATACGGGTGAACGCCCGTTCCAATGTGAATTTTGCTTCAAGCAGTTCGCCCAGCGGAACTCCCTGGTGCTGCACCGCAGAACACACACGGGAGAGAAACCATTCCAGTGTGAGGTGTGCTTGAAGGCGTTCGCCCAGAGGCACTACCTGAGATTGCACAAGAGGACCCACACAGGAGAGAAAGCCTTCCACTGTGAGATTTGCTCCAAGCAGTTCGCTAGAAGTGACACGCTAACCCGTCACAAGAGAACCCATTCGAAGACGCCCAAGTTGCCCAAGACAAAAGCTGATGGCAACGGGAATGGGAATGGTCCTAATCCAAACAACAAAATAGAAGAATTCCCACCTATGAGCACCTACCTGTGGCAATTGTAATTAACTCTCAAATTCATATTAGGGAATTTGGATGTTGAATCAAAGGGAGTAATTCCTGATTAAAATTACATCCCTTGCCATTGTAATTAATGAGCTTCACAATCGACCTCTGGTGGATGTACTTAGAGGTCAAATGTAGAATCCAGACTCCAAAATTCTTTCAGGTCGAAAGCGTAAATTTCCAGATTACGCCATGATCAAAATTCAATTTGATTTAATCGAAACAAGGATGAAATATTGAATTCTGACCCCTTTAAATATGTAAAAGATTATTGGAATGAAATAGTATCGCAGAATTTGAAAAACTTTTAAGTTGGATTGAGTTATGATTATGGTGTAATCTGAAAAAATTTGTGCTTTTGACTTGAATCAATTTTGGGGTGTGGATTCTACATTTGATCCTAGAACATCTCCAGCCACATCACAAATTACTCATCTTGGGGGCTGGGAAAGGAAAAAAAACTCAGTGAAATGTTTGGAGGAGAGTATGAAAACATGAAATGAACAACTCTTCTCAGGTGCGTGTATGCATTATGTAAATCCTTCACTTGGGACTGTTGATTTTTCTTTTTTTTTTAAGCGTAAAAGTTGGAATAGGGTTGGGTGGGGGTATCTACAAAAACGAAAAAAAAGAGACAGAAAAAAATATGGAAAAAAGTCAAATGATTTAGAGTGAAATTATCAATGTTTATTTTGTTCATCTTGACCGCTCTCATCTTCTATTGATATCTGACGATCGTTTCCCCCCCCCACCTTATAGCAGAACCAATCAATCCATCCATCTATTTTAATGCAATTTAGTTTCATCTTCCATCAATAGATATAATATATGGGACGTCCCTCTCCAAAATGTATACACACGATTGCTGCCCGGGGAATGAATATCACAACAAAGGAAAGCAAATGATATTTTATAGAGATTTCATAAAATCAAATGAAGGGAGGTAACTCTGTTGAATTTGGTAAATAGTACTTGTCTCCTTAAAATTTGAAGAAATCATTATAGTAATTTGGACCCTAAATCGACTTTTAGAAGTCAGCACCACCTATCCTATGTTGATCTTGGGGTCAAGTTAGCCCTATAGACAAGTTCGCAGCTCTTAGATTGCAGTTGTTTCATCAGCTATAAAAAATGAAACCAGCAAAAAAAACTTTCATAGTTTTTATAGTTATAGATAACAGCTTCTGGGGTTGGCAACATTTTTGTCTCTGTGGACCAAAATGCACATTAATGATTGGATTTTGCCAAATAACTGCGATAAAGAGGCTTAAAATGTGGGGATCATCCATTCGAACGCATCTAGTTATTTTTTGTCTCAAATCAATGAATAATGTATTCTAGAAAATCATATGTACTTGACCAAGGATATCAATTAGTGACCAAAGAACCTCAGTTTAGTCGTGATCTATTTTGATTCTTTTAAATTCTATCAAAAACACACAAAGAATCTTCAAAACGAATACTCATTGCACCCCAATATTAGCACACAGGCCAGCCAAATTCCCTTCGCAGATCGGATCTTCAATTGATTTAGAAGAGAGGGAATAAATCAGGGAGACTATTTGACAGTTACCTCACCTGGGGGATCAGAGATTATGATATAGAATAGGGGTGAGTGCAGACTGTGACCACACATTGTTTTTATTGAATGCAAATCATCTTTTTTTTTTTGCCTTTGTCTGATTTGCGTACTTAAGGGATACTTTAATTCAATACCTCTGGCTACTATAAACCAATTTGGGTATTTATAAGTCACAAACAGTTGAACAAAATCGGACTTTTATTATTATATCGATTGTATGGAAAAATAACTTCATACAGCTACTTGTGCGAAAACAACAGCTGTGCTTCCTTCAAAGTTTTCATCAGATGATGACCCTAGGGCCAAGATGGTTTCCAGGCCAAAGCATCATTACCACTAACCTAGGGTACCCCAGCAGTACCTCATGATACCACCAGGGTTTGTTGGTTTTCCATTACTATCGGATTGCCAAATCCATACTGGTGTGGCATCCTGGTCTTGGAGCCTGTTAATGTTAGAAACCATCAACACAGGTTTCTTCAGGTTTTAGATTGGTCCGGTTGGCCAGCTATGTATGTATTGCACACACAGTGACATCAATGGAGCTAGAGGGCTGGAAGTTCAAACTTTGAACTCCTTTTTATGTCTAGAGAATTTTAGGATGGGGAGGTCAATTTGCAATGTGAGTTTGTGTTAAATTGCTATCTTGGTTCATGTCTGGCAACATCTAAGCTTGCTTTTTGAAAATTCAGATTTGTTTGTGATCACCCCTTTATATTTCAATTGATCACCCCAGACATTGGTCATTTGATGGTTTCTATTGATTACAATCCCTTTTGGTCCGTTCGCAATGCAGCTATTGCTCCGATTTATATATGTACTGCAAGGCCAGTCTATCTGACAAGCTCTCTGCGGAAAGGTGGATGCTCTGGAGGCCTCTGAAAGTAGTCACTAGGATAAGTCCTGACATCGCAATGAAGGGAAGGGGGCTCCTCATGAAAAATGAAACTCTTCCTCACCATTGGATAGCCAAAGAAGCCCTTGGAACATCAGATCTCCGAAACATGTGTGGATACATTTTGGGGAACCTCTCTCTATGTCTAAGTCTCTACGTACAGTACTGGACCGTTTATCGAGCAAGCTTGGGACCAGAAGTTTTCTGGTTTTTCTGGATTGTTTGACCGAGGATTGATATATACTTGAAGTATGAAATGAAAAAAATTGAAATTCTTATCAACAGGTCCAAATTAATCCACTTAAAAGCTGGGTATGTTTGATATTTATTGAAATCCATTTGAAATTCTCAACATGTAAAATATACCATGAAAAGTAATGAATGAAATTGTTTATAACATATACAAATGAATCCATTTAAAGAACAGTCTGTTTAATCAACATTAATCCACTAAATTTCATCTGAAAGCTACACAATCATGCCATGGAAAATGAGAGTAGATCTGGCTGAGCGGTGATCTAATTCAAAGCCAACCAAATTTTAAAGCAGCCAGTTTCAAAACTAGCTTGTTTTCTGGTAATTCTGGTTTTTCTTTCAAATTGATAAATGGTCTAGTACTGTGTGTATATAAGTATTATCATTCTCTGCTAATACTCTCATCAAGGATGTCTCGGGTGAGGTACACGCAGGCAATTGTTAGTAAGTCCAACTTCCGAATTGCCAGGTCAAGATTTTTTTTTTTTTTTTTTTCTCACAGCCTCAGGTATTCCACAATGGTCACCTGTGGCCCAGTGGTAGAGTGCTCACCTTTGATTCGGTAGTCATACCAGAGAATTTAAAAAATGGTACTCAATGCCACTTGAGGAACCTCTCTCCAAGGCTAAGAGGTTACAGTCGATTCATGCTGGTTCTTGAAAGAGGCTGAGCCTGGTCATCAGGGAGTATGAGATGCCATTAGTAGAAAAAAGTGTCAACAGGATTGAAAAGCTGGAAGTGGATCTTACTGACAAATCCCAGTGAGTACTGAACCCTGTAACCCCCCCAACAATGTGGGTATAAGCAGAGAATGATGATATATACATACTGTATATATAAGTGAAAGAATAGCAATCTCATATCAAACCATGAACTCAGTTTTTTTCTTTTTTTTCCTTTGCTTTGAAAAAAGCAAAGATAATGAAAGGTTTAGTGCAGATCTCGCAGTCTGTCGAATAACCGCGTGTTCACCCTAAAGGGCAGGAAGTTAATGGCAACAACAACAAAAAAAATTTACAATATCAAAATTTTAAAAAGTTTTATTTTTTGCTTGTGTTTGGTGCATTTTTCATACCATTCGACATAACACATTTTTTTTTTTTTTAAATCAGTTTTTTGTAACAATCTTGGATGCAAATAATTTTCTTTCTTTTTTTTTTTTTCATTCTGGAAGTCAGAAAAATTTCCTGTAAAAGGACTTGAACCTTCAGCAATTGCCAAAAGGTTGAAGGAGTTGAGCTGATTTGTACCCCTTCTTTCTTTGATATATAAACACATATATCTGTATATATATATGCTATACATATGTATATATTTATGTGTGTATGTATATATATATATATATATATATATATGTATTCATATACATAACCATAGATCTGTATATGTATATATATATATGTTTGTGTATATATATATATATATATATATATATATATATGTATATATATACATAAACACACATCTCTATATATATATATGTTTGTGTGTATATATATATATATGTATATATATGTAAACATACATCTGTATATGTATGTATATATGTTTGTGTATATATATATATAAAAACATATATCTGTATGTATATATGTATGTTGGTGTATATATATATATATATATATATATAATATATATATATATATATATATATAAGCACATGTATCTGTGTATATATGCTATACATATATATGTTTGTATATAAATATATATATGTATGTACGTAATAATTTGGTGTTATATTAATGACAGAGTATTATCACTTTTTAAAAAAATCTTAAACAGAATGAAGTCAATCACTTTAGTTTGTTGATAGTTGCGAGCAAGCCTCAGGTGGCTTTGACCCAGATTTCGACAATTAGAAAGATGCTGGACACATATATTGTATTTGACAAAATTCTATATATTTTTAGTCATTTCGGTAGCTGCTGCATCTTGCAACACACGAGGCAGTCATGGCGTTCTGTTGTGTATTGTCCTCGGCCTGTGTAGTGGTGGTGGTGGTGGTATTCCACCTTCCGTTGACCAGTGGAAGGTCCCTCTCCGCTGCCTATTGTCAACTTATCTCAGGCCACCCACTCATTCCCTGGTGTGTTACCGTGCATTTAACGACTCGATCTGTTGATCTTGTTGATAGGTGTATTGTCTCCCCCCGCCCCCGAGCTGTGTGTATGTGCATGTGTACACACGTTTTGCAACTAACGTACTGAGGAAAGTAATGTGTGCACAAAAGATTTACGATCTTCAAGATTGCTTTCTGAGCTTTTATCAAATCTAACATCGATTCCCTGTATTGAATCCAAAAGTGTGCACATACCGAGGTCTCTGAAGGTAAAACTCTGCAGCATGAGATTTTTGACACACACTGATTTTAAAAAAATTTAGAAGGAACTTAGGTAGGGAGTCTCAAGGCGTTTTTAGTTGGTTCTTACTGAGAAATTGTACTTTTATGTATATGTTGAGCAAGACTATTTATCAATTTGTGAGTTATAGAATTGTGAGGATGAGATCGAAGCCCAATAATATTGGTTGTTAGTCTGGATGATTCATCAACTAAAGACTTCGTCTCAGAATTGCAGACAATATCAAAGAGGCTGAAGAGTCCACCCACTGAAATGTAAGGCTTGATAAAACAAAGATGAGTGTACTTAGTCTGAATAATAATTGATTGAATCATGACTATAATTCATCTCAGAACTCCTGACCATATTCATAATATATATATATATATGTATATATACCCAAATCTTGTCTTGTTCATTCACTGTCCATATCTGCTCATGTTTCTCAATGCTGACAATTATATTATAGATAGAGAAATGGATATATAATCCAACAGAATAATTATAAATACATCCTGTTTTTTTTACATGGTGGATATGCAAGTTGGCCAAGCCAGCATAAATAGAATAAACAATCCATATACATATATATATGCATTTACTGTTTTCTCATTTTTAGTTGTGTTATCCTTTAAACTGCTCAATATTTCCCGAATAGAACATGTAGATAGATAAAACTAAATAAATAATCGTCTATTTTTTTTTCTCATTATGGATGGTGCCAACACCTTGATGATTATTCTAGTAGATTCTATTTTTCTATTCATTGTTTGCTTCTTTGAATGTGTTATTTGTGTCATTTCGTTATATTAAGTGGTGTTAGTAATGTTTTTGTTCATATTCTTGTAAGAATCAAAGAGAATCCAAATGAAGAAAAGATGTTTATATTGGCACCACAGAAAATGACACTTCAACAACCACAAGATGTCATCCAACAATAAAATATACAAAAGCCTTATCGAAAACATTTACGGAAGATGAAAAGATTGAAAAACACCTGTAATCACTTGAAAAATGATTAAGCAGGCTGCACTGTACAAAAAAGACCCCTAAAACACTGCTCGGAAGTAAAACTGAAAATAATCTTTCAAAGAAAATGAAAAATCATTAATTAGAAGAGCAGAAATGATTTCCAATTGTAGATTTGAGAATAAGTTACTACTTAAAAACATAGATAATCAGAATTACTTCAATGGCTAAAGAAGCAAGTAAAAAAATCAAATCTCGAGAAGAAGAATGAAAAAATGAACAATAACAACGCTACAGCCCAAAAATCTTAATTAAAAATCTACAAACAGTCACAAACACACAATTTCAAATATGAATGAAAGAAATTACAAATGCTTCATAATGATGAAATGACACAAACAATAAATGCATTCAAAGAAACACAATGAATAGAAAAACTATTCTCTAGAACAATCAACAAAGTGTGAAACAAGCCTGTTGTGGTACCATCTATGATAAATAAATATATGATCATTCATTTACCTCTATTCATTTGATTATATATATATACATGTATAGTATGATTGAAAACTGTCAAACAAAATTATCAACATAGCTTTCTTCAGTTTTCAAATTGGTCTGGCTGGCTGGCTTTGTATGTTTCACAAGTACAGGCTGTACCCAGAGGCTAGAGCTAGGGAACTGAAAAATTCAACATTTATTCCTTATATTTACAAAAGATGTTTTTGGGTTTTTTTTTCTAAATTTGCCCTTTAAATAGGTTTTTAGTGAGGAGGTTCAATTTACAATGTAAGTTTATCCTAAATTGGTTCCTTACAAACATTTTTTGAAAATTCAGACTTTTTAGTGAACACTACCCAATCGAAATGCTATAAAAAAAATTCATTGAATTCCCTTTTTATAAATTTTTTTTATTCATCACCCCCAACATGGCATGCTGCTGAAAGATGTTATCATGTGACGGTTTCTTTTGAACGACTAACCAGACCTGTCAATTATTTATTTACATTTATTTATTTAATGATATTTATGTGCTGTTTTAATTGATCATCTCTGTTATATTAGCCGAATCCGAGTTGTACTCGGGTCACGCTCAGTAACTGGGAACTTCTAGGGTTACTTGAATCGTTACTCGGTTCACTATTTGTTGCTCGTAGACTATCTGTGTCTTCACTGTCGCTCTTGGTCATAGTAGCTACCTCGTCTGCTTTCAGAGTGAGGCTCTCTCACGATGCAACTTTGAACACAAGTGAGATTTGCTGTACCACCAATGTGAGGTGATATCGGAGTAATAGTGAGAGTAAATAGGTTAAGAGTCCCATCTTACAAGAAACAACTCCCCATGGAGTATTGAGGCCAATGACGAAGTCCAGGTTTCTCTTCCATGCATCAGCTTAGTGATCCTTGCAAGTCTCGAGTATGGT
Source organism: Thysanoteuthis rhombus (assembly GCA_963457665.1). Lineage (NCBI taxonomy): Eukaryota > Metazoa > Mollusca > Cephalopoda > Oegopsida > Thysanoteuthidae > Thysanoteuthis > Thysanoteuthis major. Next base: position 10,473,831 of record OY735214.1, read on the forward strand.
CAAGACCAGGACTTTATTCCTACAAGTTTTTTTTATGACTACCCCTTTGCAGGATGCAAGTCCACTGAAGGGACACCTCCACCTTCATCACACTGCTTATAGTGTACTCAATTAGCTGTTGAGTGCACAGGGAAATTTATCTTGTTAAATTGAACCCAGGTCCTTGTGTTTGTGAGGTAGACGTTGACTGTTACTCTATCCAAGCTGACTAATAGTGAGAGTTCCCAGCATGTATGTGTGTGTCTCACTTGTATCACCTGCAAGATGTCTTGTGAGGTTGTCTTACATACCAATTTGCTAGTTTAGGTAGTCTCAAACTCATTAGGTGATTTAGTACTGCAACAGAATAAGCTGAACTGAATAGATATCTTTCCATCACAAATGTATATATATATGTATGTATGTTTGTATATGTATAAGGTGTGGCTTGCAATAATAATGAAAAAGTAAAGGGAAATGCCCGGAAAGGATCTGACTTCCTGCTCACAAAGTTAACTGCCATGAACTCGTATGTCATATCTGTGGGAGGGTCTGCCTCAACAAATCTGGGAAGAGATTTCATCTATGTAGCCATGTGAACAGACAATATGTGAACTATAAGATAGCTACAGATCACACTTGTCATGTCTAGAAAAAAATGCTATTCAGCAGGAGGGCTGAGAGAACATTCTAAGGTACATGGATATTGTACCCCTGGTACGCATACGATGAATTCTCTGGTGTGCCAATTTTAAATCCCTGGCTGATTTAAAAATATATATTTCTTGGCATAGTTGAGTGATTCTTTGGAGTGACATCATGGCTAATGGCCATGCTCAAAGTCAAGGTGTAAGCCATCAGAAAAGTGTGGCTATTAGATAATGAGACTTGGCTTATATATTTCAAACCACTGCGCACTGTGGGGCTTACATTGACGTATGGTCAAGCTTCAATCCACTTATGTCTACTGTTCATCTAAAGTAGACATTCTTTTCTGACATCATAAAATGGTCAGTTCGAAAATTGAGCAAAATATCAATTTGAAAATTTTGGGTGAAACTGAACAAATGGCTACCAAATCTTTTCATATACTAACTGAAGTGTATGTAGAAGAATGCATGTTACGTGTGCGTGTGTTCGATTGGCGCGAGAGTATTTGTGAAAGTTGAGTATCAGATGTTATGGATGCCCGTGCGTATTAAAATATCATGACGTTTAGGAGAAACTTATTTTGCATGTTTCGCCTTTGCCACTTCATCAGGAATAATGTTGAACAACGAAAGTTTTGAAAAATAGCATTCGGCTCGCATTTTGCATTCATGCCATTACGGACAAGGGAGATATTATTAAGGTTCCGTCATCTTTGGGCTTTTTGCTGTGGTGATTACAATACAATGTCTTGTGATACGAGACGCTATATTGTAATCGCCACATTTATACAAGCTTCATAAATCCTTATCTTGAAATAATCTTTCATTTTTTTTTTTTCTTTCTTGAAGCAGTTGCGATGGCACAATATATGAAATGAATTTTTTTTTCAAGTGTCATGATATTTTAATATCGTTGGATATCCATATCCAAGTAATGTTCACACCCACGTATGTTAAGGATCAGGCGGAATGTTTGAACAATTCGTTCAAAATGATCGTAGACTCGACATCAGAATGATTGCAGAAATGGTCTTAGGAATATCTGCTCTAGAGCTGTGGTTATAGAGTCACTTTCAACCATTAATGAACTGAGTTCAATCTAAGTCAAGCCGAGCTTCATCAATATCTCGAATGTTTATTGTTGGGAGATCTTTAACCAGCTAGGCTCCCAGAAAATTGCTAATGTGTGAATTTGATTATCACTGAGTGTCCGAGATCGAGGCATGGGTGTTAAATCTGTCGATGTTAAAGTTGCTAAGTTAATGCTGGAGTGCTTGAACATTATGGCCATTTTTTAGCATCTTGATAGTGTCTTTTGGCTACTTCTGGTGTTTTTTTTTGGGGGGGAGCTATTTTTATTTAATGCTATTTAGCCATCAAAGTGAAAATATTTTTTGGTTGGCAACTTTTGGTTTCAGTTTTGGCAATTTTTTCTGCTAACATCATGTTGAGACCCTAAGCTTAGTAAATATCTATATTTTTGTAAAATCATGAAAGCCTCTATTAAAATCTCGAGGATCTGTTTGGCTGATGAGTGATAGAAACCGTCAACCAAAACTGTCCACAGGTTTCTTCAGTTTTTAACTTGGTCTGGCTGGCTATGTATGTACTTATGTATCGCATGTACAGGCCACGCTAATGGAGGTAGAGAGCTGAAAATGTAAGCATTTACTCCTTATGTCTAGAAAAACTTCTTTTTTTTTTCTTTCTCGTCAGAATACTCCCCCACAAATAGGTTTTTAGTGGCGGTTCAATTTACAATGTAAGTTTATACTAAATTGATCCCTTTGTTTGTGCCCGCTTGTTTTTTAAAAATTCTGACTTCCTTAGGATCACTGCCCTGTTCGGCAAAAAGCAACAAGAGAAGTAACTTATTCATTGATCACCCCCTCTATATTTTTGTACAATCATGAAAGCCTCTTTGAAAATCTCTTGGGTATGCTCGTCTGATTATGGGGCTTGTCATTGTAATTTGATATCAAGATGAATGTTTTCCGTAAAGTCGAGATAACTTTAAATTCATATTAAATCTATTATATTCACAATAAGATATATGGGTCATGGGAGGTAAGCCTAATGGATATGTTCCAGAGGAGCAGAAGATTCCAGAAACAGAAAAATTCAGCTTTCAATCAAATCCTGGTTATACCTTTCTAATCAGGCTCTCTTTGGTCTGTCGTCCGCAATTTCAAACCATCGTCTAACGGTTTTTAAATCTACTCGTTAAACCAAATGTTTAAAAACCTAACCGCAGTTTGGAACCGAAGGAATGCAAGTTCAAGTCTCACCCAGAGTTTGCTCTCTATTTCCAATCCGCACTGTTCATCACTACCACTACTGTGCAATCTCTGCCCTTACCTCTCTTCACTTAATTTACTCAGTTGACACTATAATCACTACCACCAGTCCACTACTTGTACCATACTGTCTTCGTTCTCTCCTCTTTTCACCTACCAATCATTAGTTGGACTTGATTATCATTATTTAATTATTATAACTATTATAATTATTATTGCTTGGCTAGACTATCACTGTTCCGCCACCACCACAACCACTACTAGTACTGCTGCTACAACTACTACTACTACTGTACACTCTCTTCTCTTTCCTCTCCTCACATAACGATTGGCTGGGCTAGCATGACCACCACCACCAGCTCCACCACTACTACTCCCATAACAGTGAAGTATCTGCCCATTCCTCTCTTCACATCCTTCTATAATTCACCAAATGTCCGTCTGTATGTGACAGCATAACTCAGGAACCACATAACATATCCCCATGAAATTTTCTGTGTGTACTAATGCAACTGCAAGGCATGTTTTTAGCATATTAGTTTTTAAATTCCCCCCAAATAATATAATGGGGTTTGCGTTTGTGCTCACACCAATTATAATGATCTGATTTCTATCTATCTATCTATCTATCTATCATACTATAATTCACCTATCTTTTGTGAACCCCCCTCTCGCCCATATTTAAATTAGGTATGATTCAATGAATACATAGTTCAAATTTTATTATGGCCAAAGGCCCTATTTAGGCCTTCCACTAGAAGTAGCAAGTAATGATAACCACCACCACCTCCACAGTTCAGTCTCTGCCCATTCTTCTCTACTTATAAATAGCAACTATAATGATATTATTCATAATAGGTTAAGTTGATTCACTTGAGAAAGTGAACATAGCAATAGACTTGTATCTAGTACTGTATTTCTCCCATTCTTTAAGATCCATTATTTTGTCTGGAGTGTGCTTAGGTAGAGCTTTGTCCTAGCTCAGTGGTCCCCAACCAGGGAAGAATTCACGGTTAGGTAATCCTAGGGGAGGGGGATATAACTATTTGGTAAGAATAAAAGTTGAGGTGAATGTTTTCGGCTTTAGAGAAGTGGGAAAGTGTTTATCACTTATAGACCTACAAAACAAAGAACCAGTAACAAAAAAAAACGAGAACAGAGATCACATTGATGGGTATATCATTTACGATAGCTAAAATCTTATTCCTTTTTGTAATATCGGTAAAATGATTTAATTATTTTCATTTGGTTTCTTTGAGTAATAAATACATAGTAGCATTTGCACAATCGTGAAATTAAATTTTTTTTTATTATGCTGTTTAATTATATGTAAAAAAAAATTTGAAATTATTTTTTGTTGCAATTTACTTGAATGGAAGCAGGGAAATGACCCTTGAAAGTTTGGGAACCACTGTCATTGCTCCTGTTGCACAGTCGGTTTATACAGCTGGGCATTAACCTGGGCTCCCTCGGGGGACGTGAAAGAGTCTCACCTAAAGCTTATACCCAATCAGTGCTGTTTGCCGTAGATTAACAGCCTGAGTCGAGTTGCAATAAAAAGCAACAAAAATTAAGATGGCGGTAAATAAAGATCAAAAATCCAAAATAATCTTAGTTGTTATTTTGGATAAGGCTTGAATGCCTCGTTGTGCATCAATAGAGATGAGAATATTAGTATAATTTGCAGAATAAAGATATATCATACAAAAGCTCCTACTGCCAATTAATTAATTAACCTATGTCGCTGCCAGGTATATTTTTTGACGTAACTTTTGTGCCACGTTTTCTGATCTGTGGCACAGCTAAGATGAGTTATCTCGTTCGTGGCACCGGATTGACGACTTGTTAGGATGGGTTACCTTGTCCTAGGCACTGGACTTACAATTTGCGAACATAGGTTATCCCATCTGTAGCCATGAACAGGTTAAATATTTGACCAATTAATATGAGAAAGTAATCTGTGCGTGTGCAAAAGGTTGTGCAAACATTCACTAGTTATTAATTCACCAAAGTAAATATCTGCAAAGTCTCCAGGGGGTACAAAATTGTATAATTCCCATGATTAATAGATATATATTAAACAAAAACCACTAAATACACCCATATATGATTACAACATATATATATATATATATGTATATGTATTATGACGCCAAACAATATAGTTCCTGAAAAGCTCTTTTCATCTAACTTTTCAGAGGATGAAAGTAAGAAAGTGATCCAGATTTTAAAAGAAGTATTATTTAAAAGATTGGGAATCTCATCACGACATTGTCTTAAGTCACGACACCTTTAAATACTCTTCTATTTCAAACCTTTTAAACGATACTTTTTTCAAATCTGGCTGACATTTTATCCTCTGAAAGGTATAAGAACTATTTTATTTTTTAATGTCATGATATACGTATGTTGTAAATATACATAGGTACAGGTAGATGTTTCTGTTCAATATGTACCTCTTAATCACAGGAATTACAAAGTAAATATGCAAATTTCTTTCGTTTGCTTTAGGAAATGCTACCGTCTTGCAAAAGAATTACACGTTATAGTAAGACGTGTTATCTCATCTGTCTCAGTTAACAGGTTAAAGTGAAGTCAGTCCTAAAATGGCCGTATGAGTTATACGAAAGGAAATTTCAACTGACTAATTAATTAGCTGATATTGTCTCCCTCTCAAAGGACCAAGGACGCTTAAGCTTAGTCTTTGGACGAACGCTATCCTGGATTGCTCTTCGGTACTTTTCAAGACCGAAATTGGGCAAATTTGGTACTGAACAAAGCTATTTGGTTCTGTAAAATGAAGATTTGGTACTGAAAGAAAATCTACAAAAGATAACTTTCTCCCATACATGAATGATATGATACAGCAAATATACATGAACAATAGATAGAAAAAAAAAAATATATGTTTTAATCCATTCTTTCAGCAAGCTTAGTCTGTATTTTAAGTTATTTGATTATTCGTTTCTGAAGCTACTTAATTTGGTCCCAAGACCATACAAATTTTGTCTTGTGCTGCAAAAGATGTCTGGCAACCCTGACACTATCATCAACGGTAAATGAGCAAAGGTTTTTGTTTATTAAATATATTAAAACAAATTATATAAAAAAAGCTCTCTCTGTAGTATACTTATTATTTGTAATAAACGTTATAAATCATTTTTCTTGAAGAAAGCTTTCAAAACACTTGCATCTCATACAAAGGTGTGTTTTATACTTAAGACAATTGTAACATTATGGAAAATGATTGTATTTCATACCAAGGGGTATTTTTTCACCTGAAATTTGTCTCTGTCCATAATTTTATCATCAAAGGTGAACGAGGAAAGTTCTTTTTCCTTTTGTTTTATATATGAAATTAATTATTCTTATTTCCAAAGTCTACATCCTTTTGTAGTATATACTGTTGTATAACTAGTTGGAATAAATATTATCTGTGTACATCTTTCTCTTTTTCTCTTTTTTTTGTCCCGCCATCTTTGAATATATGCACATAGAGCGGCCATTTTGAATCACTAAAAGTTGCTTGATTTTCCAATGAATGGTTTTTTTTAACAGCTGAATGTATGAATATACAATGTATTGATCAGATATTAATACGGTAACGAAAATGAATAGGTTTGTTTGAACTTGTTTTTTTTTTCTTTTTACTTTATTGTAATCATTCTAAGATATCACATCAGATAAATACATTGCTGTATAGGACTACATGTATGGTAACGTATGGCTGGAGAGCTTACTAACTTTCAGTGATTCATAATGGCAGCTCCCCTGAATGCACCTATCCAATGATAGCCTGTTTTGTTTTGTTTTTTTTTCTTGAAGAAAGCTCTGAAAATAACTGTCTTATACACTGAAAAATATTGAACTTAAAACTTACCAAAGAGGAAAAAATCATCACCATCATCATCATCATCGCCATCAGTCCTGGATCAGGGCCTTTTCCAACTCCCCACCCCATAATGATTTTACAGCGATGTTGGTTTTTTTGGGGGAAGGTAGGGACTGATCGATCTCACCCATTGCCACTATTTTCTGTTGAGCTGATTTTGAGTTTAGATTTGTCCTTCTTGTAGATTGTTGGTCTTTCCCAAGGGCACGCCACTTGTTCTTTCGTACACGATGGGGAAGAAAATTAAGCCCGCATAATTCCCTCGGTTGGATGACCTGACAAATTAAATGGAGTCATCCTACATAAGAAGACTCAATCTCATTTGCCATATATATTTATATATATGAATTATATATATATATATATATATATATATATATAACCTGAATATTTATTAATATGTAAAGTTATGTTTGGACTTAAGTCCTCATCTTGGTTCCTTTCTTGGATACAGCATTCCAGACGTACCCTATGGCCATCTTTTGGTATATGTTTGACCTCACCTGAAATTTGACGATGGAATGCTCATTTTCCAGGCCACATCCCAACTCCCATCTCGATTGTCAAAAATACACACATTCATCGCCTGGAGACAACCATAGGGTACTAGGAACCCTGTATAACCCTTATTCATGCCTGTCTTCTAATTTTATTTTTTTTCGAATAAATAGATCCATTCGAGCATGATGGAATTAATTTGATTTAAATTCAACTCTTCTCCTTATTGTAAACGTAAAACACACATATTCATATATATATATATATATATATATATATACATATGAATTATATATTGTGTTATGTAGAGACTCATTTGAAATGATATCCCATCTTTACACGGTTAATATATCACTTAATTTAGACAACGTAAATAGAAAAAACAATTCAAGAAAATTAGGCTGCTTCAGAAATCGAACCTGCCACCGATAGGGTTGCTGCTTCAACGTAGCGCTGCTCTTACCAAAGAGTTAAACAGCGTCCGGTAATGCAAAGACCAAATAACTGTTTTTAACCCGAATTCTCATCTCGTTCACTCTCAGTCTATTCGTCTCTTACAACGCGACAGTTATGTATTTAAGAAGTGGACATATCTGGTCGGACAGAATTAATTATAAATTGCGTTATGTAGAAACTTATTTTGAATGATCTCCCCTCGTTGCACGGTTAATATTTCACTCAATTTAGATAACGTGAATAGAATCAGCGATTGAAGAAAGTGGGGCTGCTGCCGATAGAATAGCTGCTTCAACGAAGCAATGCTCTTACCATTGAGCCAAGCAGCTGCATATATATATATATATATATATATATATATATATATATATATATATATATATATATATATATATATATATATATATCTTAAAACTCGATGTTTAAAAAATTTCTCATCCCATTGAGGCCAAACAATTCCCAAAACTCAGATACATGTTTGGCACCCGTTTGTAGCTAAATCTAGCTATTTTGACGCTATATTAATATTTCGATCTCAACCATCTAGCTGCATTATAACGTTTGAGGCCTGTATCATTCTTAATAACTGCATTACAACCGGGCCGTGATCGTCAAACCGATAATCCAAGACGGGTATGCTGGGGTGTGTCTCCAAGAAAAGAAGTTTTTTCCCCAAATGGTTCGTAAAAATCCATTGCTGGCCTTGAATAAATATTCTGCACCCCGGCCCCGCTGTCCAGGGTCCTACTGCTGTAGAAATCACCCCCCACCACCAAACAATTTTCGTCTGCGAAGCCAAACCATTCATTCAATGAGTACTCATGCAGATTTTTTTTAGGGTTATAGCCCCAGAAATCTGAGCAGGAGCGCCCGAGGACACACAGAGGCGAGCGAAAAGAGAATTGTCAGTAGCCCACTTGGCTGGTTGGTTGAGCAAGCCATGTGGGGCTACGGTGATTCGATAAATAATATCGCATAACCATGTTTGGTCTTCAAATCTTCAAAAAGAGTTGGGGCCTTGTGCTGAACAGAATAAAGGCTCACAAGCATGTAGCGCTGACTCAGAAGTTTTTCCATTTCTTTCAACAATGAGCTTCGTTGTGTCCAACGACGGACGATAAAAAACTGACGATGGTGATAAGTGTCAAGTATTTTCCCTAATGGATCATATTAGCCTGTTTTAGACCCTATGAACTCGACACTTTGCTGGACACAATGCTGCTTTTAAGTTGGAGGGTCAACTTCTCCGGTGACTTATATGCCGGCGCACACGGTAATCGTGGAATGTATTGTTATTGAACCAAACACGTTTTACGCAGTGAACTCTTCATCCTATAGAATTGTCGGAATGGTAGAATGATTCATTCCATACGGACCTGCAATGTTAATCATTTTCTCATCTCTTTCACTTCGCCTTATGAAGTCCACGTTAGTTTTCAACGTGACAGTGCAACGGTTCTTGTTATCGCTATTATTAGTGGCCCCAATCTCACTCTTCTGGGACATGTTGAGGTTTCATTTGGTAAAGAGTTTGTGAAATCAACAGATAACCACGAATGACACCAGGACGCCACAGAGAAACAACAATGATAATTTTATTTCAAAATCTTTTTGGCTACTTTTTACTTTCATCTCAATTCTATTAGTTACTTTTATAGCAAGTTTTGTCCAGACTGATAACCCTCCGGCAGTGAGTAAATAGCGTTTGATCAAAAAAAAAATCCTTAGGTGGGATTCGAACCCACATCCCCTAGGAGAAGCAGCGTTTAGCCCGGCTTTCTTTGCCAATCGAGCAACCATGATTTCAGCTTCAAAGCGGGCCGGGCTAAACAGACACTTTCACTTTTAGCATTATTCACTATAATGTAAAAAAAAAAAAGCGATATTTCATGTGAAACAACCTAATACGGGGCCATAGATCAGGTTTGAGTTATACAATGACGAACCATACGATCAGGGTTGTACTCGGGGCAGTGTAAATTGTACAGCGGCACAGGGTCCCTAAAAATATGTCTTTAAAATATCTTTTTTTAAATTCTCAATGTTTTTCAGTTTCTCAATCGGGTGGGTAGGGTATTATAAATATTTCATTTTTGTTTAGATCAGTTTGAAAATTATAGTTACATACAAAAATAGAAGAGCCCCCAAGAAATGTTATCTACTGGACCCCTATCAATGTTGAATTCAGCCCGGAATATGATGCAACGCCAAGATTCGAAACTTGAAATCAATGCAGCCTCCAGATAGTCACTTATGGAGTCGAAACATGGAACCTAACCAAGAGACGGATCCGCAAACTGAGAACCATGCAACGTGCATATGAAAGAATTATGCTCAACATCACATGGAGAGATCATAGGACAACATAATATATTAGGGAGAAAACAGGATATAATGTATTAGAAAACTCAAATGGCAATGGGCTGGTCATGATGCAAGAATGGCAAACAACCGATGGACATCACGACTCGTAACGCGGATCCCCGAAGATCAAATGCAGAACCCAGGCCAACAGAAGATAAGATGGCGAGACGAACTAAATAAGTTCAAAATGTATTGGCTTCACGACGCCCTTAATAGAATGGTCTAGCGAATCCTGGGGAAGGTCTATGTCCAATGACGGACGATTAAAGACTGGTGGTGGTGGTGGTGGTGGTGTTGATGATGATGATGATGATGATGATGATGATGAAATAGAATTCAGTCTGACTGTCATTTGGAGACCGTTCTCAAAAGCCCCAGGGATTTGATTAATGGATTTTACCGAGGAGAAGCATCACTAAAATATTCAGAAAATCCATTTCCTCGCTGACCGAGGAATATAAACACCCAAAGATTTCGCTCTTATCTGAAAAGGGGCCATCTGGTTTGTCTGACAACAGGAAATTCAGCAAAGGATGAATCGCAGACTTCTGGGGTCTCTGAAAGTTGCTATTTATTATAAGGAAATGTCGGATTGTAAATGAGCGGAATCTCGACAAGTCCACCCTTGTTTCAACGCCAACAGTCTTTGGAGACCGATTCCATCGGGATTTGAAAAGTCTTATTCCGTCTATATTATAACAACTAGTTCCTCGCCAAGCAAATTCAGATATATTTGAATATCTATGAGATGACTTTTCAAGATGTGTATGCACATCTCACCAAGACACTTTTCAGTCGGTTGGTTGGTCTCAGGTTAAACAACTGAAATAGGAAAGAAGGAAGACGTATGATGCCACTATAGCTTATTTTTTCAATACAAAAATGCGGTTTGCGGACATTCTGCTACATCATATAAGCTGGTGAATAAAAAAAAATGATCGGAATAGATGCTTTTTTCTTTTAATGACGTCACACTCTTTTATAGCATCTCACCCTTCCTGTTTTCCTATTTCTATTAACCCTTTATGGGACAATGGATTAAGTACAATCATTTAAATTGGGTCTAAAGATAGAGTTCTACTGCCTTTACAAAACGCCAATCAACAAGGTATTTATTAATAATCAATCTAAAAAGATGGGTGTATAACCAATGCATCCTCCCAATAGTCACTTATGGAGCTGAAACATGGAACCTAACCAAGAGACAGATCCGCAAATTGAGAACCATGCAACGTGCACATGAGAGAATTATGCTGGGGCTCACATGGAGACACCACAAGACAGCACAGGACATCTGAGAAAAAACAAGAGTCAGGGGATCATAGAATCTATTGAAAATCTCAAATGGCAGTGGGCTGGCCATGTTGCAAGAATGGCAGACAACCGATGGACATCACGACTCACGACATGGATCCCCCAAGATCATATGCGCAACCGAGGCCGACAGAATATTAGATGGAGAGACGAGCTCGACAAGTTCAGGAAGTACTGGCTCCGCGACGCCCATGATAGAGAAGTGTAGCAAATCCTGGGGAAGGTCTATGCCCAACGACGCACGTTAAAAGACTGATAATGATAAACAAAAACATTATCAGAAAACTTGCAACAGAAAATATCTTGTGATTAGGTCTAGCTTAACATACAAAAAGGTCATTTTGATATCCGAAATATTTTACGGGTGGCCCTTAAAGGCTTAACAAACGACTGACTGATAAATATCTGATAGATCTGATTAGATTGGACACTTGAAAAAATCCAAGAGAATTTATTCAGTATTTGGGATGCGAGATTTGTTTCGTACATTAAAAGCGACTATAAAAATGTTTATTGACGCCGACTATAACCATTTTCGCTAGTATGTCATCCATCTCAATTTCAGTTTGTTTGAAAGTGAACAACTTAGATAGGAAATGATGAATAAACCTCTAGCAAGACTCAAACTCGCATTCCTTATCCTCAGATAACACCGGGCTTGAACACTCTACAATAACCAAGGGAAATTATGAATCACCGCTGCCCATACAGGCTTATTCTTATCACATAAATTTAGCATAAATTAGTATTGTAAATTAAACCTTCCTCTGAAACTTGGGGGGATTTAAAAAAAAAACGATTTCACTACTCATTGAGGAGAGTGTGGATGCAGAATTTGACGTTTCTACTTTGAATGCTTAGAGCTAGACGAGGTCCCGATACATAGATACATAGATATGTAAGTATATATAATTGCCAGAACAAATGAATAACTTGAACCCAGCAAAAGTGTTTAAACCGGTTTGTTGTGAGTAATGGTGATCAATAACTGCTACAACAATAAATGTTACATCCATATCAGATTGGATATATTTGAAAAGGTATTGTTTCTTTTCTCAAACTCTGTTTTCCAATGTCATTTGGAATCGTTTCGTGTTGGGATGATCAATTAAAAAACAGGAATGGGGGCGATTTGATACTCATTCGAAGTCGATTCATCAAATAAAATAACTATACATCAAGATTCCCGAACGAATTATCTATAAAAATTGTATACTTATTGGGGTGGATCCAGGATTTTTAGGGGTGGGGGCGAATTTTTTTTTTTCAATCTGTCTAATTTGAGATAATGGGTATGATACCCTTTTTGTTTTTAAGTTCATTTATCATTACTTAGGATTGTTCGCTGATTTATAAAATTTCTTCCTCCATATATTTAGAGAAACTTTTTTTTAATAGTGCCTTACCCGAGTAGGGAGTGTACCCCCCTCCCGGCCCTTCCTTCTGGATCCGCACCTAATTTTTTTTATTTTTTATTTTGAACCAACTAATTATTATTTTTAAATGGCCAGATTTTCGGACACGGGCGTCCTCCGACACTTTCCCAGGGAGGGTCAAAAAAGTATATATTTCAGTGGTCAGGGTGGGTGGGTAGAAGGATATTGGGGTGGGGAGGTGGGGAGAGATATATCCGGCTGTTGGTTGTCCGGTTAAAGGATTACTGTGCTGTAAGTTGTCCCAAGCTGTCATAATTCACAGTGATCAATTGATTCTCTGCTTTTTTATGAAGTTCCAACTTTCAACATCGCCTCTCTCTCTCTCTCGATGAGGAGGCCTGATCCAGGGGAGGGCAAATGGCCCAGGCCCCCGTTAGCCCCACCCCCAAGCGGACGTCCATGTTTTTGGCTATCAGAGATTTTAATTGGCTAAATTGGGACAAGTCAGTGAGGTCTAGCAAAAAAAAAACCCGGCTAATATGGCTATTCCGCGCCAAAATAGCTGTGTGATCGAGCGGGTGTATGAGTAAAAACCGTCAACGAATACTGTCACTAAAACTGTCAACATAGGTTTCTTGAGTGTCTAAGTTGGTCTGGCTTCTGGTTATGTAAGTATGCACGTGTATAGGCTGTACCAACGAAGCTAGAGGGCTGAAAATTTAAATATGTTATACCCATTATGTCAACCTTTTTTTTCAATTTTATTTTTTAGAGAGTAGGTTCAATTTGCAATGTGAGTTCATGCTAAATTGGCCCGTAGTTTGTGCCTGGCTACGTTCACACCCTTTTTTTTTTCTTTCTAATTCAGACTTTTCAGTCATCCAACGAAAGGCGAGAGAAAGTAACTTATTCTTTGATCAACCCTTTTTCAAATGTTTAAATTGATCACCCCGAATATGGCGTTCTGCTAAGAGACGTTGGTCACGCGCCTGGTTTCTATTGACTAACTAACTTGACCCGTCTTATTAAAATTCCTTTTCTGCTACCGTAGAAGAAAGGACAGACCACCGCGGGGGTGGGAGATGTGTTGTTAATAAACTTTGGTGACAGATGGCGATAATAATAGAGGAAGAGAGTGAAGAAAAGTGAAGGAATAGGGTTGAAGAAAGAAAGAAAGAAAGAAAGAAAGAAAGAAAGAAAGAAAGAAAGAAAGAAAGAAAGTAATGAAGATAAGGGAAAGAAAGATGCTTAGTAGAGGAAGAAATGAAATAATAGGAATGAGGAAGAAAGAAGGGAGGGAAGAGAATAGATAGTTCATTGTAGAAAGAAACGAAGGGAAGAAAGAGGGGAACGAGAGAGAGAGAGAAAGAGGAAGATATATGGTCTACAGGAGCGAAAGAAAGAAAGAAAGAGGGAAAGAGGGAAAGATTGTTTATTGCAGAAAGAGGGAAAGAAAGAAAGAAGGAATAATGAGGGGAAAGATGAAAGAAAGGGAGATGTTTAATAGAAAAAGAAAAAAGTTCATCACAGAGAGAAAAGGGAAGAAAGATGGTCAAAAGTAGAAATAAAATAAGTAAGGAAGAGATAAATAAATAGATAGATAGATAGATAGATAGATAGATAGATGGAGAGAGAGAGAAGGGGGAGAGAAATACTGAAGAAAGCAACAGAAAGAAGATAGGAAGGAAGTAGTCCTTTTGTTTCTTCTTCCCTCTCCTCTTGAAACCAGACTGTTTATTCTTTTTCCCAAAGAAGAAATTACACAGTTACAGTATATCCTTCTTTCGTAAGTGTTTTCCCTTTTTTTCGTCGGGATAGCATAGTTGTTTGACGAGGGGAAAAGTCTTCGTAGGATGAGTTTAATTGGTCCAACGGGGATTGGGGTGTGATGTGGGAGAAAGAGAGGGGTGACAGCTTACAATACCATTGACCCTTATCTACTGGGAGTTGAAGCTGGTAGCATTAGGGGGGCGCCAGTGATGGCGACGAAAAGTAGGTCAACGTACAAGGACCCTCACACGAACAAGTACTATAAATTTTATTGTTTTATACACAAGCTTCAAGTCTATGATACACATCTTCGCTGGCCCAGTTTCGTGAGTGTACTTATTTTAACTTAGACGTGCTGAAAGCCTCCCTTAAATGTGTATTTGTGTGTGTATATGTATACTCGAATGTGTGTGTATATATATATGAGAGAGAGAGAGAGAGAGAGAGAGAGAGAGAGAGAGAGAGAGAGAGAGAGAGAGAGAGAGAGACAAGGGCTTTTTAGACGAGTTAGTTGCATCTTTTCCGTCGGAGCCAGTGGTGGTCGGAGGTCGAACACAGAAAAAAGGCCAGACGTAATGGCTGATTTTCAAGGCTTAGAAAAAGACAACCACTTCTTACATTGGCGCATCATGATCTTACCCAACCTTCCCAGTCACATATCTTCTGCTTGAGATACGCGCATTTTGATACATTCTCACAATCACATGACCGAAAGGAAAATTCTCACACATTTTATGGAAAAGTGTTAGATTTATTTAGATTCATTAGATTGGTTAAAATTTCTGATATTTAGAATAACAAATTTTTCTCAAATGAAACATGCTTTAAACTTCAAGACAACACTCGATTTCCGTAGATAATATGCCCCGAAACGTAATTTGTGCCAATATCGAATACACAATTTTCGAAATTTTCTCATTCTCAACATTGAAACTGGACAGGTCTATTTCCCACCCCCTATCGTTTAGCCTTATGCCATACTAAGTCAATAACATATCAAGGGGAGTCTTTATTGTCATATGCCTGGAGTTGGCTTGGTGCGTGAGTTACTTGCGTTATTTCCAACCGGTGCCACTGGTCGGTGTTCGAGCCTAGTTAAAAGCCTGGATTTCGAATTTTCAAGGTGGGCATGCTGACCCTCTCCCCATGGAAGTGTGACGCAATATGATCTTTCCACTCCTATTTGATCTTTATGTAAGCAAAGCAGAGTATAGTAAATTTCTAAGGGAGAGAGGCAATTATGGTTATTTGTATGTTTATTTGTTTGTTGTTGTAACTCAGCGAAACGGCACATCGTGGCGAGAGTTTTATTAGCGCAATACCGTTTAAGTGTTCTAACTTGGAGAATAAAACAATTTCCAAGTTAATAATAATTGTGTAGGGTCTTCGTTTGTGCTCATCCCATATTCTGTATATTATAATTATCTTTCTCGAGAGAGATAATTCTAGATATATAAGGTTCTAGTTATTGAGTAGTATCCCTTATTTATTCATTCATTTATTTGCCAATAATTATAATGTACATTCTGTGATAAGGAAGTGACTTGACCTCGAGCTTGATGGCTGCCTGGTTTCGATTTTCTCATCAATCCAATCTAGAGTATCAAGTCTTTAGATACTGTTCCAAGTTCGCCAACTATTACTGAGATGATCCTAATATTCAGGTTCCAAGATCGAGTCACAGCGATTCTCCACAAATTTCCGTTTGAGGGCCTAGTTTAGCATTATAATTTAATTGTCACCCCCCACCCCCACCCCAAGAAAAAAAATTTAAAAATTAACTTTTTACAAAACCGACAAATATCTTGAGGAGGCGATGGCCTTCTGGATTTAAAGCCCCCCAAATTACTTGCGGAAGTTGTTTTTCTTCTTTTAAGAGGCCTAGAGGTCTGACCTCTCTTGTTAAGTTGTGCCCAGAGGTACTTGACCTTTTTACCACCAACACGCCCCCTTATTAGTTTTGGGGGCTTGCCACCACGTCTCAATTCACATCTTCAACCACAGTTCGGAGTTTGAAATCAGTACTGTAAATATATGGAAAGAATAAATTTTATTATATACTGTATTCATTGGGAGTTCGCTAATGCTCTTCCAGGAAGGGTCGGGGACAGAGGAATATATTTGCTATGAGAGGGAGTGTCAGGGGGATGTATTCCTGAAGAGGTGGGGGCAAAAGTATTCATTTCCTGGGTTGGGAGCAGAAAGATGTATTCAGATTATATCTCAGCGGCTGTGAAAAATAATACCATGGGTTCATGGAGTCCGGGTTACATAAAACAATTGTACTGCACTATCATCCTTTGGGGATTATATGGTTACAACTTTCAAACCCTTCTCCCTGAGTCAGAAGGCCTGATCGGGGGTGGGGGGCACAGATAGTCCCGCTCCCAGTGGACGCCTATGGTTATGTTCTTCATGTTAATATGCAAACACTTGTTAGGAGAATTCACCAAATAATTAGAGAAATTCTTACTTTTTTCTCCTACAGGTTTACACCCTTCCTTGAAATTACTCACGCACCCCAGCCCCAAGGATGACTTGCCCCCTGGTTAAGAACCACTGATATAGATAGTTTTTAAAAGCCCCCCACCCCCAGGGTTAGTAGTGGAAACTTGAGTTGAAAAATACTGCTACTATCACTAAACATAAAACAAAACGATTGGAAATAAAAAACAACCAAAAAAACAAACCAACAAACAAAAAGGGAGATGGGCGGGGGGGGGGAGATAAATCGGAACGAAGTGTGTCAAACTTCCGGTTGGGCACGCGCAGAAGGCCCCGGCCCCGCCCATATTCGACGCCTTCATTCCACTATCGTCACGCGCGGCGTTTTCTTTTGTTTTCTGCTGAGACGACGGTCCTTGGTGACTGGAGTGAGGTCTTAGAGCGAAAGAGCGTGGCTTCTATCTAACACGACAGGGAAAAAAAAATCAATTTCAGTAATTGGCAAGGTGCGCAGCAGCCAAGTGGTAAACGATGCGGACACAGAGCCGCCACGAGGGTTTCATGCGCCCTAGGTGAGACTTGACTTTTGCCTGTCATCTTTATGCACCCTAAGCGAAGGCGAAACTTGAGAAATTTGCAACCCCTGTTGCTTGGTGATCTTTTAAATCTTTCTGGTGTGTGAAGCTCAGGCAGGAACGACTGAAGCCGTATCCAGCGTAAGAGAACTAACTATATATATATTTTTTTTTACTCCGGGAATTTCAAAAAACCATATGAAACTGATTTCACCCACATAACTTTTTGTGAATTCGATAGTCACCTATGGAGCTGAAATATGGAATCTTGCCAAAAGATTGACCCTCTAACTGAAAACTATGAAACGTGCACAGGAGAGAATCATGCTCAACCTCACATGGAGGGATCACAAGACAGCACAGTATATTAGAGAAGAATACAACGATCAGAGATATCATGGAAACCAGCAGTAAACTCAAATGACAATGGGCTGGCTATGTTGCAAGAATGTAAGACAACTGCTGGACATGACGATTCACATCATGGATCCCCAGGGATCATATGCGAAAACGCGACTGGCAAAATATGAGATGGTGTGACGAACTAGACAAATTCAGAAAGTGTCGGCTCTGTGACGCCCATGATAGAGAGGGAAGGTCTATGTCCAACGACAGACGCTAAAAGGCTGCTGTTAGTGCTGCTGCTGATGAGTGAATGTCCTTTGCTTTACTAACAATATACCTGAAGCTGTGTTTTGTGTCAGTATGTTTACACAGTAATCTGGAAGGTTAGGGCATGGTATTGTCAACTAAGATTCTTTAATTCATTGGGGGTAAAATGCAAAATTGACATATCAAGCATCAGTAGCCGTAATTATAATATCATCAGCTGACACATACAAAGAACAAAAACTATTTTGGGTTCGTGTGTTCGCTGTATTATCAGCAGTTACGCACATTGCAGAACAGCTCTTTTGTGTTCGTTATATTATCAATAGCCACACACGCACAGCAGAACAGCTATAGTGTGTTCGTGTGTTCGCATTACCCCCTTCCTTCCTTTCGGTCTTTCAGTTTGTTATGGTACAGACTGACTGCTCGTAAATCATATGAAGGATTCCTGCTGGACTTACATAATTATACAATTGGGGAGTGGTTGAAAATTTTGCCCGAGGTTTCATGCTTGAAGCAGCCGGGTGAATTGCGATATCACGGGTAGGATTTATCGGGTTGTCCGAAAATACTATTTTATTTTCCTGATTGTCGCCAGATGGCATTGATGAATACATGGGGATGTGATCGGTTCCATCGAAGACCATTGTCTACCCATCACAAAATTTCATTGAAATTCATCGAGCACTTTCGGAGATATCGTGTAGGCAAACAAGTATTTCATTACAAAGAAGAATTACCTAGAAACCATATGAAAACTTAGGGCAGTCACTTTAGTGTCACCTCCTCTGATGGTGTCTACCGGGGCGGGCTACCCCCGCCTTGTCCCGACACTGCTTAAAAAAAATGTTTTTAACAAATAGTGATGGGTGATGAAAGGTGGATACTTCACAACAATATAGAGCAAAAGAGATTGTGGGACGAACGAAACGAACAAACATTAACCATTCCAAGGTCAGGTCTCTGTCCCCAAAAAGTGATGCTGGGTGTATGAATGAATTGGAAGGGAGTCCTTGATCAAGAGCTACTTCCGGAGAAACGCGCGTTTAATTCAAACGAATACTGTTCCCAACTAGGAAGCACTCAGAGAGCGGATACCTCTACCAACGCCATTGTCAGGGGAAGTAATTCTACATGGGTCCGAATTTCAATTGTTTATGCCCTAGCTTATTGTCCAACTTTCCACAAAATTTCTTTGGAATTCCTCAACAGCCTCTCAAGACATCGCGCGAAAAGCTATTAGGTTTTGTCGATATTATGTGGTGTAGACATATAACTTATAACTACGACGTAGGGGAGGTAATTATTGACGGATCTGCTCCAAAACTCAATCGTTTATTCCGTTGCTTATTGTCCACCTTTCAAGAAAAATTCTATTCAAATTCATTCAGAACCTTTGGAGATATCGTGTGGCGAGTCAGAGGCGTATGAGAAAAAAGGAATTCATGATAATGGCGCCGTGAAACATCCTTATACTCAAAGTGTGCCGTGGTTGGAATCACTGCCATAGAGAATAACACTAAATGTAATTATGAGTTCTGGAGATTCAATATTGTATAGAGAAATATAATTCGTTGTCATTGAAGGTTTTCTGAGCTATTGTAGCCTTGTGCCGAACAAATCTTAATAAAGAAGTGCGTCTTATACACAGGGATGTTTGAAAAGTGAGATAAACTGGCCAATCGCTGGCGAGTTGTATCCTCATGTTTAAGGTCTCACGCCAGACTAAACAGATTTGATAATATATCTACATTAATATGAAAGCGAGCATGTGACCAACTGATCAGACGCTCTTCTTTGGGTTACTCAGTCGTCGGTAGTGAGATGCCATTCAGTGAGCTCGTGTACGGCGTGACTGTCACATTCACGATGACTGAGCCTGCCCATCCTTCACTTTTGGTACGTTGCCAGTCATGGTCGTGAGATCTCAAGAGGAGTACTTAAAGACGCCATTGCCCTAGGTAGGCTATTTTTTTTAAATTTATTTATTTATTTTTTTTTTTCGTTAATGATAAAAATGGCTGGATACTTCCCGGACAGCCCAAGTATACATAAGCAAGTCGATTCCCGCGCACACCCAAAGCCATTTGGTGGCCGAGGGTGGGGTGGGGGTGGGGGAAGAAATGGTGAGATAAGCTCTTGCACCAATAATCACGCACATGCGCGCAGCAGGAAGAGTTGTTGGGGGGGGGGCTGAGCCAGGGCTGAGTGAGCTGGGGCTGAATGATTAGGGAAAGACGGGGAGGAGCGGGAGGGACGGGGACTCGGAGGGGGGGGAACTCGTGAACAACTATAGTGGGTAATAAATCACGTCTATAATCTTATTAAAATCCTTGGCTGACAGAAAAAGAGAAAAGAGAGAGAGAGAGAGGGAGATGGTAAAAAGTTGGAGGAATTTCTAACGACCTAAGATGGCGGATACGGGCAACCGAAGAGAATTGCTTGGACGGACAAAGCCTTCACACGACTGCTCTAACTAAGTGTTTGTCTGTACGTATGTGCGCGCATGCGCGTGCGTCTGTACGCGCGTGCGCGCACGCCTGGACGTTCATTAGAAACCGTCGACCAGAACTGTCACCACAACATAAAACTGTCAACACGGGTTTCTTCAGTTTTCGAGTTGGTTTGGCTGGCTGGCTGGCTGGCTGGCTGTGAACACATTGCGCGTATAGTGGAAACAAGAGGGTTGTAAACATTTACTCCTTGCTTTGTCTATTAAGAACGATTTCTTAGCTTTTCGAAATTTCCTCTCCTATGTACTTTTTTTTTAGTGGGAGGGGGGAGGGATCAGTTTGCGATGTAAATTAATGCTAAACTTATCCGTTGGTTTGTGTTCGCTTGTTTTTTTTTTCGAAAATCCAGACTTTTTAGTGTTCATTGCCCAAGAAAGGCGAGAGAAATGATTGATCATTGACCACCCCCTTTCCAAATGTTTTAATTGATCACCCTCAACAAAATATGCTGCCAAAAGACATTTGTAACCTGACAGTTTTCTATCAAATGGCTAACCAGACCTAAATGTGTATGTTTTATTTGTGAATGTGTACGTACGCGCATATAGATGTATGTACGTATATATGTGGTTAGCATGTGCATGCGTGTTTATGTGTGTATATGTAAGTGTATATGCATATGTGAGTACGTATAATTGTTTTGAGCGTACGTACATGTTGATATGTATGCATGTGTACGCACTTATTGGCATGAATATGTTCGTGTATGTGCGTGCATTTGTTGTGTATGCGTATATGTTCATATGTATATGTATGTATGTGTGAGTGCATATGTGTGTATTTGAGTACTCGTATATATGTGTATCATTTGTGGCTGTGCGTATGTATGTGTGTTCCTGTTTTGTGTATACACATGCGTGTACGTATGCATATATGTATTTATATCCCTTGGCTTTTGTATATAAACATGCCAAACAAAAATTTCTAAATTTACGTATGACATAATGACGATAACTACAGTTTCAAGATATTTTGTAAAAACTAAAACTATCTATTCGTATTACGTACGTACGGGAATCTATGGATTTTGGTTGGCATGTTTATGTACAAAAATCAATGAAAAAACACTTATACACACATAAATACACGCACACTTGCATATATTGGCGCTCATACAGACAGGCATGCACACAACATCTTGTTTATGCCCGTCTTTCTATCTATCTATCCATCTATCTATCTATCTATTTATCTATCTATCGATCTATCCTAATCTGCTCATATCTATCTTTCTGTGTTCGATAGAAACTGAGATAGATAGATAGATAGTTATGAGCAGACCTGAATAGATAGATAGATACATACATACGTTCATACATGCACACTGTTATGTCACTTCCCAACACTTTTATTAGACTGAGGGCCAAGGCGTGTAAACTGTTGGCAGTGACGTCAATAATGATCGATTTGGTGAGTCAAATTGAAGTCGTTGTGAGTGACACATCGTGGCAGACAGGAGTTGCGCTTCAAGTAAATAAAAGTTGTTTGTCACCGAATCAAAGTAGATACAAATATATTCACGGTTAGCAAATGGCCTCCAATCTACACGGGGGACTGATCATTACAAACTTCTCCAAATATACAAAACAACTCGCGAAAAAAAGCACTAAAGGAAGCATATCTAACATTTCGAACATAATCTTATTCCTTGAAAATACATTTGATTCAGAGATGAACATAGATTGAACATTACAGAGCGAAAATTTCGGATCAAATTTCACTTGATAATTACGTGTTTACGGAATTTTGATCCCTCCTCGTATGTTAAGTTACTGCGTCGTATTTTCAACGCGTGAATGAGTATTGTCACACAGCATAATTACTGGTCAACTTCTTTGTCCGGAAGAGGATCTTTTTAATGTATCGTTCAAACGATCCAATTATTCATTATAGCGTTGCACAGTAACATTTTCCTCGGGTTTCAGAAATTCATAATAAAGAATCGCTTTTGAATTCCACCAGACACAAAGAATTTTCATATCAGTAGATTCGATTAGGTTGGTGCAAAAATAATTGCGTTTTTTTCACTAACTTCGAAGCAGTGTATACAAGTTTCGAACAGAAGTTTATTAATCGAAACTTTCAGAATCTACACATTTTTGCCAACTAGAAACAAGTCCATTTATTCTGGAAGCATAGAGTTCTGGGATCCTGGAACCAATGAATTCTTCGAAGGCGTTTTGAGCTGCTGCTTGGTTGTTGAAGATCTTCCATCGCAGGGAGTAGTCAAAATGCTTGAAAGAGTGATAGTCGGTCTGAGAGAGGTCTGGTGACTAAGCTGGTGAGAAGCCTAGTTCAATCAATCACTGCACGCTCTCTCGCACGACATGCAAGCTTTTTGCTCTTAATTCAGGGTCATTCGCATGACATGTCGAGCTTTTTTTTTTGCTTTTCAAATTTGGGGCAAACGTCGAGCAACTGTCGAATGGTCAATGTTTAGCTCCTCTGCAATCGCTCCAGTTGTTTTGCGTGGGTCCGCCTCCATAATGGCCCTGAATTGGATGTTGTCAACCACAGATGGATATTCACATCTCACAAGGTTCTGGTCTCCGTTACGGAACTTTGGGTAAAATTCATTTAACAATTCAATCCTATTAAAAGAAGCATTTTCAAGGATTTTAGCATCCAGAACCACAAAGCATAATGAAATATTCGCCGTGTTATGATGATTTCATAAAATTTGATCCTCCTCGTGTAATATCCCTGTTTATGTTTCAAGACAATGAGAAGTAAAATGGCTGTTTGTTCAAGTACTCATAACAGGCACTGTAAATGTAGATGTTTAAAATATCTCTCAATTGGAAATAAAATTGAACTAATTCATCTTCGTTCCATGGCTCATCCTTCCAGAAAATTTCATTGAAATTGATTCAGAACTTTTGGAGATATAGTGTGGACAGACAGCTACAATACAGGGAGAGTAAAATGTAAAGAAGATCCCTAATTAGATCAACTATTCCTTAATTCATTACTGACCATTGCAAAAAAAATTCCATTAATATTCATCAAGATCTTTTGTGTCGACAGACATGTGGCTATGATGTCAGGAAGGTAACTGTAAAGCATTCCTGGATTTTCCTCAAAATCTAATCAATTCTTTCTTAGTCTATTGCTGACCGTTGCTTGAATTTAATTGAAATTCATTGAGAACCTTTGGAGATATTGTAAGGATAAATAGACAAACACAGGTAAATTCATATACTTCTCTTACCCTCATTGGCAGAGGTAAACTGGAAAGCATTCGGAGAGCGCACACCTCTGCCAACGCTGCACACGAACCCAATCGAAAAAGAATCCTGGATCTGACTTAAAATTTAATCACTTTTTCCTTAGCCCATAGCCCACCAATGCTCAACATCTCGTTTAGATTAATTGAGAACTTTTGGAGATACTGTTTGGATAGAGAGACAAGAGTAAAAACTTCGTTGGTATTGGCCCTAGTCAATGACCAATCCTTCTGCAAAATCTCATTGAATTTCATTGAGAACTCTCGGAGATATCGCGTGGACAAACAGACAGACAAGCGGTCAGACAGACAGAGTCATCGTTGGCAGAGTTAATTTAACACAGTTGTGTAGCTCCATCGTTTCTTTATAAAACGATTCCGTTTTTGATAAAAATACATACAAGTAAAGGTTTTATTGATTTTTAAAGGTAGGTCGGGTCCGCTCAAAATATCTTGCATACCTATTATTAGTTCAATAGCGCAAATGTTCAATACTGAGTGAGAGACATCGACTCGATTGGTAGTGGTGGTGGTGGTGTGGTGGGTGAGTGACAGGGTTGCCAGATAGTTGGAGATATTTCAGGCCAAAAACACGTCAAAATGGCCAAATAACCAAAATAGTTTATAAAACATTGCAATTCTGTTGTACACCTTCCCACCAAAAAGAAATATTTGAAATACTACCGCAACAACCCTATCTTAAGTAATGGTATATTTCAAAGTCATTAAGCGGGGACCCCTAAACGTTTTGGAGAATCAACCCCTTTATACAATCTTTGATCTCTCAACTACCCCAAGGCAGGTACAAAAACATAAATATTAATACTAATACCAATACTAATAATCTTGTAGACGTTCAGTTTTTGATATGATTTCGTTTCATATCAGTTTGATACATTCTTTTTAATTAAAAAAAGGAAGGAAAACGGGTCAGATTGGTCAGTCAATAGATGCCGACACGTGACCAACGTTTTGCTTTGAAGGGGGTGATCAATTAAAAATTTAGAAAAAGAAGGAGATCAATGGATGAGTTACTTATGACGCCTTCTGTTGGGTAGTGATCACCGAAAAAAAAGTCTGAATTAAAAAAAAAAAAAAACTTGAATGCTTCTGGACACAAAGTAAGGGATCGATTTGGGACTAACTTACATTGCAAATTGAATGCCCCATTAAGGTGGGGGCTTAAAAAAACGAACGTTTTTTCTAGACATAATAAAAAGTAAAAGTTTCAATTTTCAGCCCTCAAGTCAGTGGGACCTGTATGCGTAATACACACACACATACATACATACATAGCCAGCCTCTCGAACCAACTATAAAACTGAAGAAACCTATGTCAGCAGCTATGGTGACAGTTTTGGTTTACGGCTTCTAATAAATGTGGCCAAACCAAAAAGTTCATGGCCAAAAGCTTTAGAAAAAAGGCCAGATTTGTCAAATTTGGCCATAAAATAACTAAAAAGGCAACCCTGGTGAGAGGAGTCTTTTGAAGCGAAGTAACTCTGTTTGGAAGATTGACCGACACCAGCTGCCTTTACGGTTGATAAAATTGAACGAATAATGATTTAGAATTCACATTAAATTGCTTGAAATGAGGAAAATAGTCGGTGGTCGATAATAATCATTGGTGGGTCTATGGTTGGTGTCACCCGGGGCGGTTTCCCCCTACCCACCGCTTTCCAGAACTTGCTCTCTTCCCAGGATATCTAGAATTTTGGTGATTTTTTTTTTTGTACCAATATTCTTCAATATCATTCATGGCGATGTCATAAGACCACATTTACTAACAATTCTATTCGTCTTTGGTTTTCAATTTTTCTGTTCTGACTTTGTGTTATAAAATGGAGAAAATCAGTGCAGGTACCAAGTTGTTTTTTTTAAATCTAAAATTCAAGCACTTCTTCTGTGATCTGTTGATCCTCCATCCACAAATTTTCATGATAATTCATTGAGAACTTTTGGAGATATCGTGTGGACGGATATATATATTTCAATAGTTTAAAAGAATTACCATGAAACTTTATGAAAAATGTTTAGAGGGTCCCTAACGATTTTTCTTTCTCAGCAATCAAAAACCGTCAACCAAAACTGTCAACATCATCAATAAAGGTTTCTTCAGTTTCCAAGTGACTCTATCTATCTGTCACGTGCACAGGCCGCACCAACGGATCTAGAGGATTGACGATTCAGACATTGACTCCTTATGTCTAGACGATAACTTTTTAAAAAAATTTCTTCCCAAAATTGTTTTTTAGAGAGCAGTTCTATTTACAATGTAAGTTTATGCTAAATTATTACTTCAGTTTGTCTCCAGTGGCGTTCACGCTAGTTCTTTCGTTTTTTTTCAATTCGACCTTTTTTTGTTGTTATTATCGTCCAACAAAAGGTGAGGGTAGTGATCAATGAATTGATCACCCTTTTTTTCCAATTTTTCAATTGATCACCCCCAACACAACATATCGCCAGTAGCCGTTGGTTACGTGACGGTTTATATTAAGGGGCTATTTTAAAGATATATTTTCCTTCCCAGTCAGAACCTTGTGGAATGAGGAATTGTCAATACACATCGATTTTTCCGGGCGTTTGATCTGTTTTTGGTTGTTCTTTTCTCAACACATTTTGGTAGTTATACTCTACGGCAGTGGTTTCGAAATTTCGAAAAACTTGAGGGCCTCTTCCGTAAAGGAAATATTCTGCGGGATTCCTGTTTTCAGTATTCAGTTTTTAAATTGTATTTAATGAATCACAATAACAACCAACTTTCAACGTTTGAAAATCCCTTTTATTTCGAATAGATTACATTTATCCAAATGCCAATATATGATACAGGTCTGTGTATAATAATCATACTATCACAATGGAGCCCAACAGATAGGAGATTCATCTTGGAGCTTTGCCCGTAGTGTGTCCGATTCGCGACGGATCTTCTGTCTGGTGCAGTAGTTTCAAAAATGGGGTCCGTGGATCCCTGTGGGGCCGACAAATAATGCTCTGGGGTCCGAAGAAGCCTGACATCGCGAATCTTGTGAGAGAGAAACATCATCCATTGAACAGTTATCGAAACCCCTAATTATTCGACACAGACGTGTACCATACATCAGAATTCGATCAAATGTAATCTATTTAGAATCATTATGATTTTAAAAGCTAAAAAAAATTGCCTGTCATTGTTAAATGCTGAAAATGGGAGGTACCTCAGAATATTCCCTTTATGGAAGGGGGTCCTTGAGTTTTCAAAGTTTCGAAACCACTGCGCCTGTGTGTCTCTGGGTTTCTTGTCGTGTTCAGTTGTCCTACTTTCAAATTCATGGTATTAATTCGAATTTCAAATGCGAACCCACGATCACTATTTGACGGACCCCAGTTTGAAAACCACCTGCTCTGCGGCCTTCCTCAGGTGGTAGTCGTACAAGCAGGGGAGGGGTTGGAATATTAGGACCCCCCCCCCCGAAGAGTAGGGGTTGTATATTCTCATTCTGGTACCATTTCCCCAGCGTTTGAAAAGAAGGGTTAACTGCCTCTTTTCATTTCCAAGATGGCAGCACGTGAAGTCACCGAATTCTTCACGACTCCATTGAAGAACCCTTTCAAAAACCTCTCGAAGGACACCATCATCATCATCATCATCATCATCATCATTCTTTTAACGTCTATCGTTGGACATAGACCTTCCCTAGGGTTCGCCACGATTCTCTATCATGGGCGTCGCAGAGTCAGTATTTCCTGAACCTGTCTAGTTCATCTCTCCATCTTGTGTTCTGTCGACCTCGGTTTCATGTGTGATATCTGGGGATCCATGTTGTGAGACGTGATGTCCATCGGTTGTCTTTCATTCTTGCAACATGACCTGCCCATTGCCATTTGAGTTTTTTTTTCAAACAGAACATCATTAACACCGTGGCCTCCCACCCACGTATGCAGAATGTAGAAATTCAGACCCATGCTTCGAAGAGGGTTCCCCGTCCCTACATTTCAACTCTCTCTCTCTCTCTCCCATTAACGACACCTACCTGAAGGAAGCCACACGGTACAACAATCAAAAAGAAGAAAAACCGAGGTGAAGACAGCAGTGTGTAAAAATATATGTATTTTCTTTTTCTGTCAATCAGCGGTAAATTCGTAAAAGTTTGCTCAGGTCTTGAAACGCTCACTGATTATTGGCATTGTGACAATTAGGATGTTGAAAATGTCCCTAACAGTCGTAACATATACATTAGAGGTATCCATTTATAAAACAATGCACAAAACTCATAGTTTCATAAATATATTAGAAAAATAGACCGCTTATCTGCGAGCATTTTACAAAAAACTAAAATGCATGTATGACGTAGATGACAATTATTTTAAAAATGAAAATTTCGACACACCATTATGAAAATGTTCGTCATCGCTGACCCAGTGTTTTTTTTAGTGGAGATCAAGTGAGAGCGAGTATCCCTCGAAAAACTAGCCCTCTCCTCAATATTATGGCTGATTTTAGTAATGCTGTTCACTGGATGGTTCGAGACTGTTCGAAGCACTCCTATAATTATGGATACACATTCCACAGTCATCATTATGACTAGAGTGTTGCCTGTCATATAACGATATTTCAACGTTGGGAATATATTTTGCCGTTGTGGGGAATATCAAGTTTTGTCATTTTTGGTTATCCATACTTCAACAGTCCCGTAATATCCTCTTCCTCCTCCTCCTCCTCCTCCTCCTTCTGAGGTACGTTGTTGGACATAGACCTTTCCACAGATCCACCAGTTCTCTTGCTCTCGATCTTCCTGGTGTCAATATTGTCTGAACTCGTCTGAACCCTTGAGCTATCTTATTTTTGTCGATCACATTTTCGCATATGATCTCTGGGGATCCACGTTGTGTGTCGTAATGTCCAGTCATTGTCTGACATTATTTAGCAACATGACCAGCCCATTGCCGTTTGAGCCGCCCAATGGCTTCTATGATGTCTCTGACCCCATGTTTTCTGTCTAAAATAACGTCGTGCCTTGTGATCTTTCCATAAGATGTCAACCATGATTCTTGTTTGTGCACGTGCCTCGATTCTTAGTTTGAAAGCCAAATACCTTGGTTTAGTTCCATGTTTCAGCTCTGTAGGTGCCTATCGGGGCGGGCACGTTTCTGAAAACGAATGGGATCTTTTTGTTCTGAAAGGTCAAACTTTCTCTGCCGAAAGCTTGTCAACTTCGAGTGATTATTCGCTCAGTTTCTTCTCCTTTTGAGGAATCCATTGAGAATCGTTGTCCCAGGTAGATGTTGTGATAAACCTTTATCTTTTCAGCTTAGCGTTTTAAATTTTAATCGTTGTATCTTTGTCCTGGCCATATTTGTCGCACAGAACATCGCTTCTTCTGAAGTTCCCGTGAAGACAACCTTTTTTGTTTTTTCGTTTTCTTCATTTAACTCATCAAACCTTATTTGGAGAACATGAAATTTCACGCAAAAGACGACGTCGTCTCTAAGTATGAGATAACTTAAGAATAAGTCATCAATTCTGATACCTTTATGTATCCAGTCCAAGTTTTGGAAAACCATTTCGAGGCCAGCTATGAAGAGTTTTGGTAAACTAGTGTTACTTTGTCGTACTCCTTTCTCTTATGTTTTAAATGAAAAAAGTAAGTAATATTTTCCCCAAATCGAGTCAAGTAATTAATTAATTTTTTTCGAATCTTATATTTTTATAAGGCCAACTTTATCTTAGGAAAGATTTTGAATAACAGAGTTCAAATTTTTCTGTGGGCAGATAAAAATCATGGCATTATCGAAGTTGATTTAGAATGATAAAAATTGACTTTAAAAATAGTTTAAAACCTGCTTCGAATGCGCAAAAGTATTTAAAAAAATATTTTTACGATTAACCTTACACTTTTTTCTCCTAATCAAAATCAAACGCAAAGAAAAATTGAAATTATTTTCATACATTTCAAAACTTTTATAAAAATGTTTATCGTCATTGATACAAATGAACAACTGACGAAAGTTTCTGATACGTGCATGAATTACTGTGTTTGCTCCAGTGCTTCTGGCCATGCCGTTTTGTCTACAGATTCGGAAATTGGCACCGGTACTCCACTAGACTTCTTTTTAAATTTTTTTTTTGTTTCTGAAAAAAAAAAGAAGCTTTTTGGGGGCTTATTTTGACGGGTTTATTGTTATTGATAACATCTAGATTCAGGAGAATCTAGAAGTTTTTTTTCAAACTCTATTTTAGATGCTTTCCGGTTAAGAATGTCAATGATGTCATAAATAGAATTTACTCCAACCATATTTATTTTCGCTGGAGTTTTTATTTTTTATTTACCTCACTTCAAATTTTAACACTACGGTTGTTCAATAGTTGACTGTGACTGCGAGTAATGTTTTTGGTGCCTATTGATTGAGATGAACAACATATAGATTATACCATTTTATATGTATCTATTTGGGAGTTATGTATGCAGAGTAGCTGGGGTATCCGGCGTTGCCCGGGAAAAATAAATTCAAACATAACAACATATGAAAGCAAATGATATTCTATAGACAGGTCTTGTTAGTCACTCAATAGAAACCGAAGCGTGACCAACGTATTTTGGCAGCATGTCTTGTCGGGGTGATCACTTATAAAAAGGGTGATCAATGAATGAGTTACTTCTCTTGACTTTTGTTGTGCAGCGATCATTAAAAGACGTCTGTACATTCCATATTTTCGGACATAAAATGAGGGATCAATTTAGCACAAACTTACATTGTAAATTGAACCCACTCTGAAAACTTTTTGGAAAGGGTGGGGGGTTAAAAAAACAACCACGTTTTTTCCTAGACTTAATAAGGAATAAGTGTTTAAATTTTCATCCCTGTATCTCCGTTGTTGCAGTCTATACGCGTGATGCATACATATAGCCAGCCAGCCAGCCCAGCTTGAAAACTGAAGAAACCCACGTTGGCAGGTTTGATTGACGGATTCTGATAGCCAGGCCTGCACGCACTAAGAAACTTCAAATCGGGGAAACAAATAATATTTCATAGAGATTTCATGTAGAAATTAAATAAGGGTGGATCAATAAGTCTGTAGTCTGATGCATAATCATTAACTGAATTTTGATCACGAATTTTCTCTCCGTAATGTTTGATCTATGTGATTATTATTTGTATTATTCAACACTGAATTAGGTGCATTGACAAAAGAAGAGGTGATATTGAAATCTAAATATCTGTTGTGCAAGATAAAAGCCTTTTCTATAATCAGGTTACAGTCTTATTGATGTAACTACGATGGTCTCTTAACATCATAATTTGAACAAATCAGCTAATAGATATTTATCTTGGTCTGTGCGCATCTATTTCAATAGGGTCATATCTATCTTTCTTTCTCTCTATCAATCAGTCTGTGCCTACATATCTATCTCAGTTCATCTATCACAGTCTGTTCATATCTATCTATCTATCTATCTATCTATCTCAGTCTATTCATATCTATCTATCTATCTCAGTCTGTTCATATCTATCTATCCATCTATCTATCTATCTATCTATCTATCTATCTATCTCAGTCTGTTCATATCTATCTATCTATCTATCTATCTCAGTCTGTTCATATCTATCTATCTATCTATCTATCTATCTATCTATCTATCTATCTATCTATCTATCTATCTATCTATCTCAGTCTGTTCATATCTATCTATCTATCTATCTATCTATCTATCTATCTATCTATCTATCTATCTATCTATCTATCTATCTCAGTCTGTTCATATCTATCTATCTATCTAACTATCTATCTATCTATCTATCTATCTATCTATCTATCTATCTATCTATCTATCTATCTATCCCAGTCTGATTAAAACTTTGTTGTCTATCTCTCTCGGTCCCCGTCTTTCTCTCTCACTATCTATCTATATCAATCCGTTCATATCCATCTTCGTCTGTTCATGTCTCTCTCTCTCTCTCTCTCTCTCTCTCTCTCTATATATATATATATATATATATATACATATGTATATTTGTAATATATATATTCACATATATATACACACACACACATATATACACACACTCATATATATTTGTCAGTCTGTTGTTAGATAGATAGATAGATAGATAGATAGATAGATAGATAGAGAGAGAGAGAGAGATGAATAGAGAAAACTGTAAAAATAAGTACATTGATAAAAATGCTTTTTTTTAAAATGAGGCGAATATTTAAGAAAACCTCTTGAATTACTCGTACGTATCTAATAACCTAATGCGACACTTGCCTTTTTCTTTTCTCTCTCCCCCCCCCAAACTACTTGTACGTATCTTTCCTGTTCTATCTACCAATAATAGTTTTCTATTATGAGAGATTCCCGTTCATTCAAGTAATCTCCCAGGGACCTCCTCCTCCTCCTCCTCTTCGTCGTCGCACTGTTTGTTGACGTAGTAAAAGGTTCTTGCAAGCATAGTTTAATAATGAAATGGAAAGTCTTTAGAGTCAACGAAAGAGTGACGCTGCTGCGTTTCGCAAAGGAACAAGGAACAAGTACGCGAAACTGAAGAAGCAGAAGGCTCGGCGGAGATCAATTCCTGTTTTTAGGTCGTCAGTCGTTGACTGTGTTGTTGAAGAAGAGAAGAAGACACGAAATCATTATTTTGACACACACATCATCATCATCATCAGCAGCAGCATCAATATCATCATCACGATCACGATCATCATCTCATCACTTATATCATTATCGTCATTGTCGCTTCATCTCTACTACTTTCAATTAAGGTTTCTCCCCCTCCCTCCTTCTCTGTCTTTTTTTTTTCTTTTTCTTCAAATCTCTAGTAATTCACTTAACTCTTTCATTTAAATCTCAGTTATTCTCATACTGCCTCTTCATTTTCATTCGACGTTTTTTTCTTCTTCCTCCCTTTTTCTTCTCCTGTCTTTCTTATGAGTTCAATTCATTATTACCCCAAAACGATAGAAAGGAAAAAGAAAGAAAGAGAGAAAGAAAGAAAGAAAAACTGACGCAACCCCAAACAAAGCCTTTTTTTCTCTTTTAAATAAATAGTTTCTTCTTTGTCTTTGAAAAAAAAAAAACATTTATTGTGAGGAAAGAAACACCTTTTTCTTTCGTTCAAGTCAGTGTTTTTAAAATCCATTTTTTTTTTTGGTCACAAGTTTGAACAAGATGCAAGAAAGAACGAAAATAAATAAATAAAAAAACACAGAACAAAGAAAGAAAAGATAGAAAGAGGAGAGAGAAAGAGAGAAATAATTGAATCTACCTTGTTTTTTCATTCACCGCAATTTTTTTTTTGTAAACCCTTTTTTGAGGGGCACAAATACGATGAAAAATTAAAATTTAAGTACACGACACAGGAATCCCTCCCCCCCCCCCTGCTCCAAAAAAAGAAAAACGAGAACGCCACTTTTTGTAATTCATTTTACGTATTCAATTCATCTTTTTTTTTTTCATTAAATACTTGGCAATTGATTTAATCACGAGCAAGCTGAAAAGAGAGAAGTAAGAAAAGATATGATACAAGAATGTAACTTGATCTACCATTTTATTTATCATTATCAATTTTTTTTACAAGGAAGTATTAAAAGATGCGAGCACCATGGTTGTAGCAAGTGGGTGGGGGTACTATTCAGTGTATATGGAAGGATGGTTGTGAAAAATTCCCGCGATAGAAGAATTGGCCTATGATGATGGCACAGTACACTTGGCCGGACAGAGTCGGGCCAAAAAGCACTTTCTACAACCATGGCTGCTTCCCCCTGCCCCCTGAGTCCTCCTCCTCCTCTTCCTGTCCCCACCCGCCCCGGGCCACCAATCTCGGGTCTTCTTCCTCTTCCTTTGGATTCCCTTTTTCTCTCTTTCATCTTCCTTCTTCTCTTTTTCTTTCTTTCATTCTCTCTTTTTTTTCTACTCGTCCATCTTTTTCTTCTTCTCTGCTTTCAACCACCGTGCCCTCTCTCTCTCTCATTCTTTCCCTCTTTCTTCATTTGTCTTCCCTCTCTATCTTTGTCTTTTTCCCTAAATTTATATCTTACCTACCGCCTTTCTTTTTTTCTTTCTTTCGATCGTCCTTCCTCCTTCTCTCCATTCCCTCTTTCCAACTTCCTCTATTTCTTCATCAGTCCCACCCCCCCTGCTTCTCTTCATGTACTCTCTTTTCTCTAATTAATTCCTTCCTTCCTTTCGCTCATTCTCTTCCTGACTCTACATCTTTTCCATCCCTTCTCTCTTCTATCTTTCCCCCTCTGTCTCTCCCATTCTACGATCTCTCTTTCTTTCTTGGTTTTTCTCACTATTTCCGAATTCGGGCTTCCTTTCTCGCCCCTCTCCCGTATTTAAAAGTCTCTCCTCTTTGATTTTTCTCTCTCTCTTTTTCTCCTTTTCTCTCTCTTTCATCTATCACTCATTATTCTTTTAATTTTTACCTTTTTTCTCTCGTCCTTATTTTCTCACCCCCTCTCTTTTTTTTGTATTCTCGAGATAAAATCTTTGCATAATTCATCTCTCTCTCTCTCTCTCTTTCTCTCTTTTCTTTACACCTTTCTTTCGTTTTTTTATCACTTCCTTTTTTTCTTTTTTTCTCTCCCTTCATTCGCTCTTTCTCGTTTTTCTCCCCCGATGTTCCATCCAGGCTGTATCTATCAATCTTTAGAACCCTCCCCCCTTTATCGTTTTCGCTTCAGTCTTTCATTCAGTATGCATTTCTCTCTCTGTCTAAACAAACCCATTAATTACCTAATCTATCTGTCCCCCTCTCTCTCTCCTCTTTATTATCATTTCTCTCTTTCTTAGTCGACTTCACATTCCCGCAATTCAACTCTTTTTCTATTCTCTTTCTCTCCCCAATCCTTCTCCTTGTATTTCTCTTTTTCCCCCTCCGTCTGACTTCCTTTTCTTCTTCTTTCCTCTTTCTCTCCTAATTAGCTTCCCTCCATCTATTCGATTCATTCTCCCTCATCACTCACTCGCCCACCCCTTAGTTTACGCAGTTATCTCTCTCCTCCTCCTTTTTTATTGTTTTTCTGCCCCTCTATTCATCCCTCTGACTCTACCCACTCCCCCACTCTCCTCCTCCCACTTCCTCTTTCCTGAATGAATGAGTCAATTGCCAAAGGGAACAAGAGAGGAAAGGGGGGCGGGCATATAAACAAAAGGGAAACAACCGATACACACTTAAAAAATGCCCGGCCCTGCACCGCTAATTAAACACCCGATAAACCCGCAGAATCCAACTTTGGAATAAAATTTCACTTAAAAACTAAGGCTTTTGTTGCTTAAAAGAATCTTCAGTATATTTAGATCAACTTTTTGATGCTATTTATGCATTTTTTGTGGTCGTTTCGTGCAGGGTTTGTTTTGGTCCGGGTGGGCTTATATTCGGCATCGGGAACTACACAGCACTGGACACCGCCTTCATTGTCCCGCGGTGTAAAAAAAAAAAGGTCTTCGTGCCTCTAAGGTTTTTTTCTTTTTTTGGGGTCGGCAAAGAAAGAGAAGAAAAAGAGGAACCCAAAAAAAGAAGAGAAATAGTTTCCCCCGAATCCGTCGACGTCTAAGGTGTGTTTTAGTTCCCGGCTTTCTAGCCGCCGGAGGTAAGTGTGTAACAATCATCAAAGGGTTTTCGTCGTCCTACGACGGGAGAAAATGAACGAAGGTGTCGTAGGTTCGATCCTTTCTTCAAACCCCCATCCAGTCCCCCCTTTTTTTCATCAAAGGCAAAAAAAAGGAGATAAAAAATGGGACAAAATATTGGCAGGTCCCCTATTTAGGGGGTCCCGTTCCCACCTCCTTTCACCTTTTTTTTCCCCTAAGATTTTTATTTTTTTATTTTTTACCCCTTTTTTCTCATTTCCACCTTCCTGAAACCAAATTTTTTCACTTGTATATAGAAATATGTATGTATATCTATATATAGCTATATCTCTCTCTATATATATATTTCCCTAGCTCATGTTTTTTTTTTATCAATTCACCCTTTTTTTATTATTTATTTACCTTGAAACAATTTTTCCACTTTTATTCAATTATACGTATGTACATATCCTCACATTTTCCTCTCCTTATTCTTTATTTATCAAGTACAACTAAGTCAAACTTGTTTTCAGAAATCTTATTACTTCTACTCCAGAAAACCCCTCAGTTTGTTTCGAGGGGTGAGAAAAAAAAAAGATGTTTAATTCTTAGCTGCTGGGTCGGTGAAGCTCCTTACTTTACATAACGAATTAAAGTTGGATAGTGGACAAGATCCGATATAGAACCAGGCTTTTTTCCCCTCTTTATTAAAACCACCCCAACCTTTTAGACCCCTTTAATATTTTCCTCCCGTTTTTACTTTTATTTTGGATTAATTCTTGTTGATGAGAGTAGAGAGACTTTTAATGTCCCTCATTCCTGCTTGGTAAAAGAAGGATATGTTCTTCCATCCTTATCCTGCCGGGTCGATGAGGTTAGTTGCCACTTACTAAAGATAGATTAAGAAACATCCCCCTTTAAAAACAATGTACTTAAAAATTAATTAACTTTGAAACCCACTTTTTGTATGTCTGAAAAAGAATACTTATTGTGGCTAATAATTACTCTCTATATCTTATTTTATGATAGAAATAAATATGTTTAAAATTTCTCGGTGCCAAGTTGGTAACTTTCGTTGCTACAAAAAAAAAAAAAAAATATTGGACTTGAAAAAAAAGGGTTCTTTTCTGGACAAATTAATTTATTCCTTATTGTTAGAGTAAAATTTCATTGTGCCGAATTGGTAACTCTCATAGCTGGAAAAAAAAGGAAAGGAAGAAACTTACTTCAAACTAAATACAAGAAAAAAAATTAGGGACTCTTCCCACGAAGCCTTTCTGAGCAAAACCTCATTGAAAACTATTTTCTAGTCATTTTTAGGGGTCGTAATGGATGGAAAGGGTAACTCAGTTTCCTGGGAAATATTGTGGGAACTAAAAACTATCAAGTGCTTGGTCAATGGTCAACTCGTTATTTCACATACCCCAAACCCCACCACTCTCGTGTTTTGTATGTATGTATATATATATATATATATATATATATATATATATATATATATATATATATATATATATATATATATATATATATGGTCCATGTCTTGTTTTTGTATCTTGCATGTGTTATTTGTTTTGAATATTTTTTCAGATTCTTCAAAATATATTGTTTTCCCGTAATCTAAAAATCATTACAATTTTTTAAAAAATATATTTTATCCCCATAGAAAACCTTCGTAAGTCATTTGCACTCTCCTGTTGTATATAAACATTTTTAGTGGAAAAAAAATTCACTATTCACTCTTTTTTCCCCGCAGTTGTGATTTTTTTCCCCTTTTAAAGATATTTTATATTTTTCATTTATATAAGCAGAGAGAGGGAAATTCCTTTCCTTTGCCCCCCCCTCTATAAAGGGGAGGGCAGGAGCTTCGAAGAGGAAACGAAGTACCAAGCAGTGTTGCCAATTTGGATGTTTTTCATCTAAATCTAGACGTGTTTGGTTGCATCTAGATGTCAGATATCGTTATTTACAAATGAGTAATATATCTACTTAATTTATATAAATCAATGAAGTT
This sequence comes from Thysanoteuthis rhombus, assembly GCA_963457665.1. Classification (NCBI taxonomy): domain Eukaryota; kingdom Metazoa; phylum Mollusca; class Cephalopoda; order Oegopsida; family Thysanoteuthidae; genus Thysanoteuthis; species Thysanoteuthis major. The sequence goes on from OY735214.1 coordinate 10,511,367, forward strand.
TCATCGTTACTAAATCGACTAGTATTCGAATCAAGTAAATGTGGATGATTTAAAGTTACATTTAATTAATTGATTGAATGTAATATCTTCTTTAGATTTTAGGTTCATATCTGGAAAATCTGAATGTTTTTAGATGTTTTTTTTTCAACTGATATTTAGATGTAAAGATGAAAATATAGTTTGCCACACTGGTACTGAGTGAAATACATTTGGTAGAAATATTGGTCTTTTTTTTATTTTTAAATTTATCAATCAACAAATAGACAAACTTATTTCATTCCTGTAGAAAAGAAGGAAAACTATGGAATATAAGTGGTTTTTAAAAAAAGCTCGAATCTCTAATCAATCGGCATGGCTTTCTTTTTGGGGGGAGGGGGTTGTCCCCCCCATCTTCTTTCTCCTCTCCGCTATGATTAGTGCTTTCATGTGTGCGTGCGTGCGGCCATTGTAGTAATCCCTTTCCTCCCGTACACACCCACATTGGAGAATTAATGAAAAGGATGCTCTTCTAGGGTCCCCGTGTGTGTGCCTGCATATATCTATCTTTATCTCTCTCATTGTCTATTCCCATCTCTTTCTCTCTCTATCCTTATATATCTATCTATTCATCTGTCACTTTATTCTTGATATTTCAGTTCTAGAGATGATTACACAAAGTCGAAATATATCTTTATCATAGTTTGGTAATATCTGTTAAAGTTATGCAGCCTCTAATATTATCTGTCAGTCTACCTTCTCTTTCTCAGTTATTTCCTTTTTTTTTCTCTTTGTCTCTTATTTTTTCTGTCTCTCTCTTTGTTATTTATCCTGCCCCTCTGTTTCTGTTATTATTTCTTTCTTTCTTTGTTATTTCGTCTGTCCCTCCCTCTCTCTCTCTCTCTGTTATTTCTTTTGGTCCCTGTCATAGTTATTTCTTTTGTTCCTCTCTCCCTTTCTCCCTGTGTTATTCATTCCGTCTCTCTCTCTCTCTGTTATTCATTCCGTCTCTCTCTCTGTTATTCATTTTGTGTCTGTCTCTCTCTCTTTCTGTTATTTCTTCTGTCTCTCTTTCTGTTATTTCTTCTGTCTCTCTTTCTGTTATTTCTTCTGTCTCTCTATCTGTTATTCCTTCTGTCTCTCTTTCTGTTATTCCTTCTATTATTTCTTCTGTCATTTCTTCTGTCTCTCTCCTTCTGTTATTTCTTTTGTCTTACTCATTCTCTCAGTTATTCATTATGTCTCTCTCTCCTTCTGTCATATCTCTTTTGTCTCTCTCTCTCTGTCTGTTATTTCTTTTGTCTCTCTCTCTCTCTTTCTGTTTTATCTCTTTTGTTGTTCTCTCTCTTTCTCTCAGTCTCACTCTCATAGTATATCTTTATTCTCTCTGCAATAGTTCTTCATATCTTATACACATTACAAACAACCAAGACTATTGATATCAACATAGGTTTCTTCAGCTTTCAGGTGGGTCTGGAGAGGCTGCACCAATTGAGCTTGATTTGAATATTTACTCCTTATATCTAGAAAAACATTTTTAACCCCTTCCCCCCAGTATTCAGTGTTGGATTCAATTCACTGAGTAAGTTAATTAAATTGGTCCATTACTCAGTGTTTGGCAGGGTTCATTCTTGTTTTTTTTTTTTTTTAAATTCAAACTCTTTGAAGGGATCACTGCCCAACAAATGTTGAGAGAAATAACTTATTTATTGATTACCCTCAACACAGTATGCTGTTGGTCATGTGGCAGTCTCAATTGAGTGACTAACCTTACCTTGTTTTCATTTTAGAATTTCGAAAAATGATAGAAGAAGAACTAAACGTTCAACAATGCAACAGAATTTCTCTCTTTCATGGTTTGGAGATTTATATCCATGTTTAACTGTGATGAAAGTCGATAGTTCTATAAAGGCCTGGAAGTTTTTAGTTCAGACCTAATTTGAATAGGTTCGTAGCGTTCATTCAAGAAATAAGAGATAAAGCTTTTTTTTAATTTTTGTTTTTTTTCTTTTAACCGGTGTAAAGATGTAAGGAAAAGAGTTCATAATTTGAACAGCTAAAACATTTTTTTGATATACATCTCATTGTAAACATAGGGATAAAACCAGTCAATGTCTATTTTTCAGAGTATATTTCATTTTCATCTCGTAACAGTTCAAGATTCTTCCTCTTACCTTCTGATCAATTGACAACAAATAGTTTTATTACAGAAATGAACGCTGCCAAATGCTGTCAAAAATTGTGAAAACATCGTTGTAGGTTTTCAACTAAGTCTGCTCTTTTTGTTTTTTTTATTTGGCTGTGAATCTTCGAAACACTGTTATTCACTTCGTCCTTTATTGCCCAAGATCCATGTGTCAGAAGTGGCCTGAGGAAATATGGGAACAGGTCTGGTTAGTCAGTCAATAAAAACCATCATGTGACCTATATCTTTTGGCAGCATGCCATGTTGGAGGTGATCAAATGAAAAATTGGAAAAGGGGGTGATCTCTGAATAAGTTACTACTCTTGCCTTTTGTTGAGCAGTGGATTACTAAAAGTCCAAACTAAAAAAGATAAATCGTAAATGCTGCCGGACTCACACTGAGGTACCCATTGATTATAAATTTACATCGCAAATTGAACTCCCCGAAATCCCTAGGGGGGTTAAAAACTGAATGCAAGAAATAAATGTTGGAAATTTTTTGTCCCTCTCACTCCATTGATGCGTCTTGTATGTGCAGCACATACATAGCCAGACTCTCCTAAAAACTGACAAGCTCATCATTGCTTACAGCAGTGCTTCATAAAGTATAAGAGAACCGTTAACCAAGACTATCAACATAGATTTCCTCAGTTTTATAGTCGGTCTGGCTGACTGGCTATATATGTATAAATCGTGCTTCCACATAAATAGTGCTTGAGCTGTGGTTTTGAACCTGGGGTCTGTTGAGCCCCTCAATGTTTGTCAAATAATGTCCTGGTGTCTACAGCAGTGTTCCCTCTGAACCTGACATCTTGTGGTTGAGAAACATCGACAGCTATCAAAAAACAATTATTAAACCCAGACCTGTACCCGATTATTAGAATTCAAATAAACCTAATCCATTGGAGATAAATATGATTTTTCAAAGGTCGGAAAGGTTTAATAAGTATAAGTATAAGAAAACCGTTAACCAAGGCTATCAACATGGATTTCCTGGAAATGGGGAAGGATTAAAAAAATTTCATTACTCATTGAGGTGTATGTGTGCGCAGAATTTGCAGTTTCTACTTGGAACGATGCTCAGAGCTGGGCGAAGTTTAGATACATACATATATATATAATTGTCAGAACACATGAATAACTTGAACCCAGCAAAAGTGTTTAAACCGGTTGGTTGTGGGTAGTGGTGATGAACAACAATAGCAATAACAGTTACATGTATAACAGATGCAATATGTGTGAAATATATGTAAATACAATTTTCGAAAATATGATGAATTCAATAAACTTTTTTCTACATTAAATTGTCTATTGATTTGCATTATGATTAATTTATTCATTTTAATCGTTGAAATTAAATCTTTTGATATCTATTTCATTTCATATCGGCTCTTGCATTCCAGTTGAAATTTGATCACAGTCTAAAATATTTTGACAGAATCCCAATTTAAGCGTCAGATTCTGTCAAAATATTTCCTTAAAGGGCTCCCTGAGTTTTCTAAGTATCAAAACTGATGTGCTAGAGGGCTGAAAATTAGAACACTCACAAATTATGTCTGTTTTATTGAAAACCCTCCCCCCCTCAATAGTTTTTTTTTGAGGGGGAATTTAATTTGCAATGTAAGTTTATGCTGAATTGATCTCTATTTTGTGCCTGCTTATTTATTTTGAAAATTCAATCTTCTTAGTGATCACTACCCAAACAAAAGGTGTGAGAAGTATCTTGTTCATTGATCGCCCCTTTTTTTCAATTTTTTTAATCCATCACGCCCAACACAACATACTGCTAAAAGATGTTGGTCATGTGATGGTTTTTATCGAGTCACCAACCAGATGTGTTTTCGTGTCATCTACCCTTAAGTCTTCATTACAGATTCTCATTCACCCATGACAGAATTTCCTCGAGTTGTTAAACTCCAGTTCAGTCTGGTATTGACTTAGTTTTTTTACCATAACAGAAAGAACAGGAACAGGGGGGGGGGTTGTAAACTCTCCACTGTTTCTCGATTCCAGCATTTTGAACGGTACCAATAAATAAAATTTGCATTTCCTTAGCGAAATTTGAAATCACGACCAGGTGATTCACTTATCGACCGGGCTAAGCCAACAAGTCTTACATATCTTTGAAAATTTATGTTAGAAATATGTAAGGGCTTATTTCTTTCTAATGGATGAATACATTTTAACTAAAAAAATATCTACTGAATTTTTTTTTTATTAATACTAGTTAGGAACATCTGGAAAAACAAAAATTGTACTATGTTAGGTGTGTTTACAAAATTAAGTCTTGTGATGAATGTTAATTTAGACTCTTATAATAAACTTCCACATTGATAATTAACTAGATAAGCTAGTCTCGGTGGGGGGGGGGGAGATTGATTTAAATTTAGATTTGAATAATAGAAAAAAAAATGAGAAAATATACTCCCGTCTAGATATTATTATTCCACAATGATGAAAAACGTTTCTCATTAGTGAATGAATAAAATAACTAGCATCCCAATGGAATCACTGCCGCCCATATATGCTAATTTTTATCATGTAAATTTAGCATAAACTTACATTGTAAATTGAACTCCACTGGGAACGGGGTAGGATTAAAAAAGATTTCATTACTCATTGAGGAGTGTGTGTGTGTGTGCAGAATTTGCAGTCTCTGCTCAGACCTGGGCAAAGTTTAGATACGTACATATATGTAATTGTCAGAACACATGAATAACTTGCAAAAGTGTTTAAACCGGTTGGTTGTGGGTAGTGGTGATGAACAACAATAACAATAACAGTTACATGTATGACAAATGGAATATGTGTGAAAAGGTTTGTTTTTTTTTTTTCTCAACCACCCAGTTACTAATGTCGTTAGGCAGTGTGTCATGTTGGGGGGATCAATATTAAAAAATTGAAGAAGGAGGTGATCATTGAATAAGTTTCTTCTCATGCCTTTCGTTAAGCACTAAGATATCCAAATTTTCAAAAAAACAGGTTGGACACAAAGAGAGTGACCAATTTAGCATAAACTTACATTGAAAATTGAACCTCCCTCTGAAACGTCATCTCGGAAACGGAATTTGAAAATAAACCTTTTCCCCTACTTATTGAGGTTTGTGTGTGAGTGCACGCAAAATTTCTAGTTTCAATTATGAACGGTTAGGGCTGGGTGAAGTCCCAATACATGTAATTGTCAGAACATATGAATACCTTAAACCCATGTTGTGGGTAGCAGTGATTAATAAAAGCAACTATTTTTTTTTTTTTTTCAATGAAAAAACAAATTGTAAGGAGGTTCAAACTTGAAATAATGAGACACCATTCTTTGTGTATGATGTAGTCAACAGCAACAATTCTAATAGCTACAAAAAATATTTTGAATACAGTTGCGTCATCCATACTTTAATTCAATCCAGTCTTGTACAGAAAAATTAGACCTTGAAATATTCTCTGATTCTCTCTCTCACCATACCAAACATTTTGTATCTATAAACCCACGCTTACGAATGCTGATGATGTAGCATATTCAGGCATAAAACCATTTTTGTTCAAGATGAATTTTCATTATAAATCAAGTACCCTCCTTCATATCGAGATCTGTAAATCCAAAGGACTTCAAACCTTTCACTGCTATATCGGGTACATGAACCAACCTATGTGGCAAATATCAACTTCATACAATGGCCAGTCATCTCGGTGCATACACATGTGCATGCGCACATTTCTCAGATTATAATTTGATAAAATATTAAAGTTGAGATAATCATCTTCAGTCAGTATAGAAATGGGAGTGGAGTCTGACTCTGCAGCAGCCAGGCTTGTTTTGATTCAATTTGTATCATGAGCAAAAAAGACTGAATTAACTCATTTCTCAACTGCTCGTTTCAATCATGTTTTCTGGGCATCGTAAAAATATGTAAAGAAAACTAGGGTTGACAGAGAAATCAACCCCCAAAAATGACGGTAAACCCTCTTGTAAGCAGATTCCAGAAATACAAGACAAAATACAAGTGCCAGCATTGTTAATCTTCCCAAAATTGAACTTGCATGCTTGGAAGCCTCAACTGGTATATAAGCAGGGGTGACACCGCAGATAATTTATCAAAATTTTCTTCAAGCAGTGAGAAAAAAAAAAAGTATACTTGATAGTTACCCAGAAGACTACAGAAAAAATTAATTTGCTATTATCTCTCAAATCCTCTATGAAACTTTGACATGTAAATACAATTTCGAAAATATGATGAATTCAATAAACTTTTTTCTACATTAAATTGTCTATTGATTTGCATTATGATCAATTTATTCATTTTCATCGTTGAAATTAAATCTTTTGATATCTATTTCATTTCATATCAGCTCTTGCATTCCAGTTGAAATTCTTTTTCATGCGTGTCATCTAGATTTGTACACTTCTTCATTTTTATATCAAAATATGCTGTTATGATTCGAATTTAATTGTTCTTTTTCTGTACTTTTAATATTCCTATCGGTTTAACTCAGATTTTACTTTCTTTGCTGGAGACAAAAAGATTCTTGGGACATTGATGCTGTGGTCTGCAATTTTTTTCCTCCTCTGTATATAAGATTTGTTCTAGTGAATGTACGTGAAAAATATTTTCCCCTATTAATCAAAGCAGTATGAGCTGTTTTGACTTTGGTTTTGGGAATATCACGTGGAATTTATGTGGAGCTTTAAATCTGGCAATTGAAATTTTCATCAGGTGTATTGGGCTGGAAACATACATAAGATCTAAAATTGGACATATTAGGCAAACCTGAGTGCCAGTCTTGTCTGTCATTTACACTCTCGGTGGAGGCAGTCTTTACTAATTTTCTCTCTTTATAACCCCTGGAATTATTGTGCTTTTCTTATGTCATCCCTTAAAATAGCTTTCATGCAATATTACAAATAAATGTGTGGTATTATCAAGTAAATAAAGTTATTATTATTTCTGTTTATTTATCATTATTTCATATTCTCTTTTGATGTTATTTGTATGTTTTTTTGGCTATTTAAGACATAATTGGAAATTTGAATTAATGACACCTGCTCCCTTTCTATTTGTCTGTTAATAGAAGAGAGTTTACAGTATGGGAATTTTTCTTCTTTGTCATTCACCAGTTTAAGAAACTTAGGTTCACTAGTAGGGATGAGTGATCTGAACAAAAATTCATTTCTTGGTATTGTCAGGCTGAATACTAATGTACAATGCATACAACCCAGCTCAAGTTCACTGCAATGTTCCTGAAACCTCAACTATCACACCACGAGGCGCAATTTTGAAAAAAAATTTTAGATAATTAGTTTTAGTACATGTTACAGTGGTTCATTTATGTATATATATATATATATATATATATATATAATGTATATATGCACTTGTATTGTGGATGTGAAGTGATCCGGCAGAATGTTGATGAAAATGACAGTTGGAAGGTGAAGAGAAAGAAACTCAAGAGATAAGTGTTACATCTCATGACTTAGCCCACGTAATGATAAAAAAAAATTGAATTGTAACACCTATCTCTTGAGGTTTTTTTTTTTCTCTTCACCTTCCACTTGTCATTTTCATCAACATATATATGTATGTATCTATTGGATTTTGGCCTTGTTTATGGAATCATCGGAAAGTGTATAAGCCCCAATTGAAAAATACACGGTCGAATGGAAAAGTAAGATTGAAGCTTACCGAGAGAAAAAATAGACATACGAACGAACGGCTACTGACTGAACAGCGTTAGTGTCATGTAAATAACTGAGATGTTTGTAATTTCATCATCTCTGTGAAAAGAATGGATTTGGAATTAAGTTAATAGTCATAATATGTTGAGTACATAATGAAGAAAAAAAAATTCTCGCACAAGATAGGTAAAATACAAAGGCATATGTGGAAATGTCGCTTAGTTTCGCGGAAACCCTTGGGTTCCACAGAGCACAGGTTGAATACTTCTGGTTTACAGGATTTAAAATTTGTTCTCTTGGCCGACTCTATCTTAGCGATATAACTGTGTGCAAGTTTAAAACTAGAAAAATGTATATTCAGGCAGAAACCTTTCATTAATACATATAAGATTGGAAAGACTGGGATTTTTTCAATCAACTTTTCTTGTTTACATTCAAGGGAATGCATGTATAAATCTAGAATATTTTCCAAACGTTATTGAGTGTTTTGGTCATTATCAAGATGGGGAAACGGATGGTAATCACTGCCACCTACAACAAACTGGTTTAGTCACTGTTGCTGGGTTTTGGTTATTTATGTGTGCTGACATTTAAGGGCAAAAGAACTCATGGATGACCTTGGTGGAGGTTTTTGAAAACAAGCATTGTTAGTGGTAATGAGATGAGATGTTTTTAGTTTTTGGTATATATACAATAGTGGGGTCCAATGATTAAGACGAAAAAAGTTATTCCCCTTGAATGCATTTTTGAAAATAATTTTTATTATCAGTATTGTGTTTTTATACAAAAAATACCTCACAGAATCTTCCATGATTTTTTTGTTTGAATAGTCTGTTGCTAGTTGTATCTACTAACTACAATGTTATATTCAAATAGACTGAAGTAAATTATGAAAAAACTGGGCAAAATTGTTATCTTATTGATTTGTATTGAAATGATTTTAAGGTGATTGGTCACATGACACCAAACTGTTGAACAATTGAAACAGTTATGAATTTTGTCCCTAAATTTACTTCATTTTTTGTTTGAGAATCGTCTTAGATAAAAGGAAATTTATTTGCAATGAACTAAAGGGGTTTTTAAGTTTGATTTTTCTCTCTTATGTTCTTTTCTTACCTCATCTCACATGATCAAACATGGCTGTTTTGGGTCAGGCTCGAATTGAGAGGCAGGTCTCTTTCGAGTTACTTTATATAAGGGCGAAGCAATAAACTCGAACGTAGCTCATTTCGATCCTGGACAGGCCTTGAGCTTTTAGTCATTGGTGTTGGTATATATGACATCTAGTTGAGATTTTTTTTTTTTTTTTTTTGTTTCCAATTTCCATATTTCCCTAGATGAAAAATTCCAAGAGATCATTTTTGTGTATGTCTGGCCTTGAAGATCGAAAACAAATTCATTTGAGGGGTAAAACTTTTTTGTCTTATTCATTCAACCCCCCTGTTGTATGTGCTCCTATTTTTTTTTTTTTCATAATAGATTACCAATTTTATGAGTTTGTCTCGTTCAACTGGATATACGTATTGATATGTAATGTACTTAATAACTGCCTTGTCTTCTTTATAATTCTGGTGTATTTTGTTGCAATAAAACAGGTTTTTAGTGTAAAAATTTGGATTAGGTAAGATTCAACAAAAAGCTGATAGGAAATGCTACCACTTACAAGCCAAATCTTTGAACTGGCTGATTTTAATGGCTGAGAATAGCTAGATTTTTATGGTATAAATGGCTAAAAGTTGCTGGATTTTGAGTAACTCTTCAGAAGAAAAGCAAAAAAAAATTATGGACATTTGAAATTATTTCATCAAATTTGAAATGAAATTGAACAAATTGATTAAATCAAACAACAATTTGTTCCAATCGAATATATTGTCTCAGTTACTTTTTCTTCCCTTGTATAATATACCAAAATATATATGTAACTACTGACCCTAAGCCTACCTACTAACCCTAATTCTGAACTCTAATTCTAAGCCTATCTACTAAAGCTATCGAAAATAAAGTCATTTGAACATCAGTAAAAAATCTAGCAACTTTGTTTATCAATAACATAATTAAAGAATCCATTGTTTATAAGGGTTATACTCAGGATTTAGGAAGCTTATAATGAAAATTTTCTCATTTTATTTTTCAGATGCCTTCCTACTTTTAAAAAAAAAAAAGGATAAAGATTCTATGGGGAGACGTAGTACACCTTCGTTATCATTCTTTCGCCTTTAAAATCCTCCCCATCTCAAGAAGTCTTTAATTTGAAAAAAAAGAAAAAAAAAAAAAAGGTAAGAGTTTTTTTTCTTTGACACCATGGAAGCAATTCCGCAGAACGAACCAAGTATCCATGGCAACATTCCTGGGAAACCGCAGTTTCCACCCATGGCCCCCACCATGGCCCCCCACCGGATGGCCCACATGGGGGACAAACCATTCCACGCTGAAATCTATGGCAATCAGTTCATGCAAAGCTACTATCTGCAAACACATGGCTTGATGCATACAAACCAGAAACTGTTCCACCCGGACATTTATGGAAAGCAGTTTGCACAGAACTGTTATCTTCAGGCCACTACCCATGACAGGATGCACACACCGACCATTGAGAAACCCCCTCAAGCTAGTCCACCAGTTTGCCAAAAACCGCCCCCGCCAACACCGACGCCTACGCCCACACCAACCACACCGGCGCCACATACCCCTTCTCTAAATACTAACACCATCAACCCTCCCAAAATCATACCGACAATTATCCCCAAAACAGAACCGCCCGTGAAGCAGTTCCAGTGCGATCAGTGCCCAAAGCAGTTCGCCCGCCGGAACACGCTTCAGCTTCATCAGCGGCTACACACGGGTGAGAAATTGTACCATTGCCATTTCTGCGAGAAGCAGTTCATCCACCGCGACAAGCTCCAGATCCATGAGCGTATCCACACAGGAGAGAAACCGTTTCATTGCGAGTTCTGCCCGAAGCAGTTCTCCCGCAAGGACAAGCTGAAGATTCACCGCAGCATACACACGGGGGAACGCCCGTTTCGTTGTACGCTGTGTGAAAAGCAGTTTGTCCAAAAAAACAAGTTGAAGATCCATCAGCGGATCCACACTGGCGAGAAGCCGTTCCACTGTGAGTTCTGCGCGAAAGCGTTTTCCCGAGGTGACAAGCTGCAACTGCATCGGAGGACGCACACAGGAGAAAAACTCTTCCATTGCGGCTACTGTTCGAAGCAGTTTGTCCAGAAGGACAAGCTGCTCATCCACGAGAGGACACACACTGGCGAGAAACCCTTCCATTGTGACATGTGCTCGAAACAGTTTGCCCGCAGTGACCGCCTTCAGATACACCGCAAGACACACACGGGAGAGAAACCGTTCCGTTGCGACCTCTGCCCCAAGCAGTTTGTGCAACGTTGCTACTTGAAAATCCACCGTCGTATACACACTGGAGAGAAACCCTTCCATTGCGAGTTGTGTCCGAAGCAGTTTGCCCGCAAGGACAAGCTGCAAATCCATATACGCAGCCATACTGGTGAAAAGCCGTTCCATTGCGACCTCTGTACGGAACAATTCGTGCGGAAAGCGCAACTGCAGGCCCACAAGAAGCATGTGCACGCGGCAGCGATGGAGAAGCCGTTCCACTGCGACATATGTATGCAAGTATTCGCCGAACGGGACGAGTTACAAATCCATCGGAGAACACACTTGCCCAGCGCCCCTTTGCAGTGTGACCTTTGTCCGAAGCAGTTTGCCACCGTCGAGGAGATGCAGACTCATAGAAGAGCGCATAAAGCCGTGAGGAATAACTTCCTGAAGCCGACGTCGTGCAAGAATATTAAAGAGTACACGCCCATGAGCACCCTGCTGTGGCAGACCATCTACCCTGGTCTGTAGGCCTGAGAGCCTTTAATTTAATGGTTCGGAGAGGAATGGAGAGAGAGAGAGAGAGAGAGAGAGATATACAAACTAACAGCAGGTTATGTAGTAAAGAACCCATTGTACCCTGTCACTAAAACCATGAAGTCAGTCGGGAGGCCGATGGATAATGGGTCGGGTTGGGGTATCATGCTTTTATATGAATTTTATCTCTGGACTTTTATCCTCGTCTTTATTGGTTTTGTTCTCCCACTGTTTCGATCGATCTGTTCTCCTACTATCATCAGGTGACTAGGAGTGTGCAATGATGGTGAAAATTTAATCTGGGGTTGAATGTCGGAGCCGGTTCTACCAAAAGGCAACCCATTTGAGATTCCAGCAGATAAAGACCTTCCTATTCCTTGGCCAAAAACTTTTTTGAATTTCAGTACAGTCTGTAAAATGTACTGCAGATTAGTTTGTTCTTTGTTTTATAGCTGATATAAAAACATTGTTTCTTCAACTCTTAAATTTATGAACCACTTGAAACTGCTCCTAAACACATTGGAACTCTTCAATGAATAGAAGTGGAAAAAAAAACAAAACAGAAAACTTATTACCTCAAAGTGCAAGGGAAGTAACTTTGATAAAAAATAATTTCCTTTGATTCAATTGAAATTTTTTTTCAGCATAAATCTGAAAGAGTTGGACAGTTTTCTTGGGCTTGAGCCTGAAAATAGTTATCTGTACCTTGAGCAAGTATTTTCCATCCAAGTATTTGAGTTTCAATTTTGAGAAACTGGTCTGATTGGCTGGCCTGACTCGGAAGATAAAGATCCTTTGAGTGACTGTTCGAAAAATGACTACATCTTTTATATCACTTTCAGACTCTGGATGGTCTGTTCCATTTCATACAGGCATGAAACCACAATGTTTTTAAATATTCTTACTCTCGAGAAGTTCTTTTCTACTCCTGCATTCCTTCCATATATGACTTTCTGTAGATTTATGATATGTCACCTGGTGATGAGTGGAGAACATAACGATCGAAATATGGGAAGCAGAAACGAGAAAGAAGAGGATGATAGTCCGAAAGAAAACCTGAAATGGGATGTATACTTTATCACGCAAGACTTGTAAGTAGCGATTGATCACACGTTACTTGCAGAAAACGAGGACAGCTTGGACAGTGAAGAACTAATCAAAGATACTGCCATCAAGTGAAAAAAAAAAAGAAGGAAAATTGTAGAATGAGTATTAGCGGATACAAAATCATTGTAGTTTAGCATTGGAATTGATTCCACATTTAAAAAAAATATATATATTAGATTAGGGGTTGGCAAACTACGGCCAGCAGATCGTACTTGATCTGCAGCTTCATTTTATCTGACCCACATCTTCATTAATAGAAGTTTCATACAAACATTATAGAAACCAGAGAATTCCAAGCGCAATTCGACAATATCTAACCCCCTCCCCAAGAATTTCACCGTATTCATTGATTGATATTACATGTAAGTTCATGTAGGTATATACTCTCATGATGAAAAAATATTGAGTAAAAAAAAAAAAGCAAGTAGTCTCTACAGCTTTGTATATTGTTTCATATTTTTTTTTTCTTTATTCACTTTGACCTGTGAGACTTGAAAACATTTCTAATCCAGGCTCCATCACCCTAACAAGGTTTGCCAACCCTTGAATTAGATAGGTAATTATCAGAATGAGACTCAAACCCCCTTCTCTTGTAGAAGCTGGGACACCTTTGCAGTTTGAAAAAAAAAATATACCATTGACAAACATGAACGCACATCTTCAAAATAAGAACCTCAAATGATTGGAAATACCTTCTACTTATGTAATGAACAGTATGATTTAAAAAATTTTTTTTATTTCCTAGTCTGTAACAATGGACTCTTTCACTTGTGGAGAATGATTTTGCGGTTGAAAATGTCTCCTACCCACCTCTTGAAACATTGGACTTTTCCACTGAAACTAATTCAGAAGTTCTTTTTATATACAAACAAAAAATCATGTCATAGAAATTCAAATATATCCATGAGTTTTTTCACGGGGAACAATTACTGAAATAATTTTTGTCTTCTTCCTGGAATGATTGAAAACATATATATATATATATATATATATATATATATATATATATATATATATATATATACATTTGAAGACAAGAGTCCAACAACTTTTTTTGATATACCAAAATTAATGCAAAGAATTGAAGGAATTTTAGTTTTTGATCGAGCTAAACTCTAGTTGATTTTGGTTGGAAAACTGAATATAAACTTACAATTGAGTGCCTAGAATCGGAAATTTTCATTGACCGATATTTTTTTATGGAGATGGTCATCCGAAATCCTAAGCCAAACTGGCAGATAAGAAAGAAATGTTTTTCTTCAAAACAGCATAGCGTCCAAGGTAGGATCTCTACCCCAATACTAAATGAAAGAAGATCAAAAAGGAATAAATATAGTGATTAATAAAAAAAAAAATAGAAAAAAAATGATGGCTCCAAAAACAATACAGCAAGGGAGACAACTCTTTATAAATGCTGTGTAGACAGGCTCAAGTACCAAGAGTTTGATTTGTTAGAGAAAACAGATCAACAAATGAAATTAATGTCAAGACTTGATGAATTTCGTTGAATATTTGCATCATCTTCGGATGAACATGACTTGAATGGATTTGTATTGCTGCGACTTTTTAAGGAAAGGATAAAATCAAATGAAGAATTTCAATGAAACAAAACTCGGATATGAAAGCAAGATCAACGGAACAGAAATAAACAAATTGTAGACAGTTGAAAAAAACAATCCATACACTGAGAAAATATGATATCTGTCCCAAAAGGAAAATGTCCTGATTTAAATGGTTAAAGAGTCAATTTTATATGAATGAACTGTGTGACTTCCGTTTCCCTGTCCATAACAACGGACTCTTCCATTTGGATGTAGCAAATGAAAATATCTATTTGAAACAATGGACTCTTCCTTTTGAGTTTGGTAGTATCTTTACATAAGAATCATCTCATGAAAATTGAATTTGAATTTATTTGACAGGGTTGATCAACTAGTAATAGGATAAAATTGAACGCAGAATTTCAATTGAAAAAAAAGCAATGCTAAAAAGTGCTGGAAGGAGAAAACCAACAGATTGTAGGAGAAAAATAATTGCCTATACCCAGGAAAATATCAAGTGTCTTGATTTAAATGATTGGAAAATGTCAATTTTAGAAATTAAACAATTTCTGTGGATGGGGTTGCCATATCTGAACATTCATAGAAGGGGACATTCCTGGAGACATTGTGTCCCCACCTGACACACACTTTGGCACTATTTAACCATGGAGCAGTCATGATATTTAATCTTGCGGGCTTATGAAGAATTTAATAAGTCCCCTCTGGTTGGAGATTTCAAGATTTGAATGGAGTCCAGGGTAAATATTGACTTGAGGCAACCCACCTGGGGATATATAGATTGATTGATATTTCACTGACTTAATGTCTTTTTGCCAAAGAAGTAACTTACAATGCATTGTTAATCAAACCAAACAGTTGATGATAGAATGATAAAAATGAATGATTAAAAACGAACTCAGAATAAGTCTTCAGAAATAAGCCAGGGAAAAGAATATGGCTACTGATGGAACATTCAAGCAGCCAATCAAACATCAGTATGATGAGGGAGGTAACTCTTGATGGCCCTTGTGATTTGCGGATCAACTATAGAGAATGAAAATATTCCAGATGACTTTTTATTATGAAAAAAAAAAGAAAAGAAGTTGAAAACAGTTCCATTGATTGAAGCTCTTCTGCTTTAAAGGAGAAAAATGTTGTTTTGTGTGCCAAGATTAAATAAATTCACTTGTTTCACATGGCCTACTTTCATTTGGTATTGGGAATTTAAATAAAATGGCAGCATATGTCGGAGCAGAAAAATGTCATCTCATTTGTTTTTTGTGGATTGTAATAACCATCGTCTTGGAATTTCTGGAATATTCCTCGATTCACTTGAAATGCAGGAAAACGGTTCTGACTGGTCAGGAAAACCAAACACACCCCTACTGACTCAGTTCCAAATTGGGGAACAATTTCCAAATTTAGTGTTAGCAAAGGAAAAAAAATAAAAAGGTGATATGACACAAGGATATACATACACACACTCTCATACATGCAAAAATATAAACTATATCCATGAAAAAGTGTGTATACACATGTATATGCACACTCACATGCATTTAAACCGAAAGTATTTGCTGTAACATTGGATCATACACTCAAATGTATGTTCGTATGTGTATATATAGGTATATTTTTACATATGTATGTATATATACACACTTACATACAGAAACAAAAAAAAAATTGCTGTAGCATTGGCCTCAAATCATCCTGACTATTTGGATACTGAAGAAACCCTCAGGAACCAGAAATCCGAAAATGCATCAGCTTGATACTACAACAATCCGTTAGTTATCTTCGCATTACGAAAGTTTTTATGCAATATGGTAAGATCTGAAAATTGATTTCTCAAAAAAAAAAAAAAAAAAATCCAGTAATGATCGTAAAATCATCGTAAGATTACGTACAATTTCTTTTCTTTTTTTTTCTCTCTCTCTTTCATGGTTTCTGATAATCTTTTTAAAAAAATTTTCTTGTTGTTTTTTTCCTCGTAGAAAATGAAAAAATTTCCTTTCTGTAAAGACAGAGAATAGTCAACAAACCTTAGACCGCAAAGGGGAAGTTATTGAATATAATAATCTGGGTATAGTAATTAATCCAACAATCATCGGGTGCCCAAGACCCAATACACATCGGTGCCTCATTGCCAAGGGGTTTGGAAAATCTGACTCGATTTAATAAGGGCAGAGAGGTAAGAAATTATGGCCACCAACATCTGAACAAAACAGTTGTTGAAAAGATGAGGAAGACAATGGAGGACTCAAAACTAGCAGTATTGACAAGAACAATTCTTGTTATCAGAGAAAAATAAACTGAAAAGTCTTTTGAGGGTACAATATTTTGAAAATGATGAAATTAGAGGATACGATTCAACTTGCTGGAACAAATTGTTTATAAATGCAATAACTTGGAGCAAGTTCTCCCCTTTGCTTTGTTTATAATGTCTCTTGACAAGTTGATTATCCCTCCCCCCAAGAAGTAGAAAGTAGAGATTGACTCTTGAAAATTAATAAGGGTTTGGGGAAATTTTCCAAAATTAATAGGTGGGGTGGAATTGGCATCTGGGAGTATGGATGTAAAGACTTATCTCCCTTAACTCAATGATGGTTAACTCGGAGGACTTGGAGGGAACTCTGTAGGTTGCCCAATGTACAACTCCATATTAATCCCCCTGATGAAAGCAGGATGTAACACAAAAAGGTTGAACTTAGTGTGGCTGGGACAAAAATTGTCTTGTTTCTTTGGCCCTTACCTTTTAGTATACCCCTGGTATTGATCCTAAACCTTCTCCATTCAGTGCAATGGGGTGCTGCAGCTAGGAAGAGTGGGTCCCCAGAAACCAGACATGATTCTCATGCTACCCTGGCTGGGGATCTAACAGAAGAAACCACTCCTCGAAAGGATGATTATTAAGCTAGATTATTCATGAAATAGTGAGTCGGGTTCTCAATGTGTGCACTATGTTTATGGCCTTGAGCCTGACCGAACCAAGCTTTGTCAATATCTATCTGGTCATCTTTTGGATAGTGGTACGTTCATATAGTGTAATAGTTGGCATATTTGCCTTGCATGCAGAAGGTCTTGGGTTTGATTCCCAGTATGAGCGAAGAGTTCGGAAAACTCTTCATTTAGACTAATGTGCACTCAGCAGCTAATTGAGTACACTCCAAGCCGGATGATTGAAGTCGAGGTATCCCACCAAGGGTGTTGTCATATAAACTTGAAGGTATAAAGTTCTAGATTTGAAACTCGCAAGGATCACTAAGCTGATGTATGCAACAGAATCTGGGACTTGGTCACCGGCTGTCGTACTCCATTGGGGGTTGTCTATTGAGAGATGTGATGCCTTGCGCTTTACCTTCCCCTTATATCTTTGCATAGAGTGATGATTAGCAAGCCGATCTCACAGAACATTGCAGTTGTAGAATTCCACATCCAGAAAGTTCAGCTCATGTGCTGTGTTCGCCATGTTTATACTCTAAGAACCCTACGTAACCCCTTGAAAAGTGCAAATTTACAAATTTCCGGGAACCTCTGATCAAATAAACAGTTGACATGATTACTTATCGGGGAATGAATGAATAAATAAATAAACTTATTCTTCTTTAATAGAAACTATTTTTTTAAAGTGTAATCCTACTTTTGAGCTCTACTGTTGATTTTAGGGATGCTGTCAGTGAAAAATTATGGGATCTTAATTTGTTCAGAATTCTTGGATGAAGCTTTGTCTTTAATAATGTTTGAGTAGTACTTAGATAAGGTGGAAGAAAAAATGGTAAAAAAAATTCACTCATGATTATCTCAAACTAGAAACATCTATCTATGCATACATGTCTTTAGAAACACCTTGCATGTCTGCAACTCTGTTCATCTCTTAATTCTTTATTCAAGGCAGTCTATATCAGCCCAAGATGGGTTCTGTTTTAGTGAAATTTACAGACTGCATAATATATATCTGTCCATTCTACAATTTCTCCACCAATTTCTTGAAAAAACCATGGTATTGTGGCTCTTGCAAGGCAAATGATTTCACCTCATTCCTGCACTCTCCATGCAAAAAAAAAATCGAGATAAATGTTTCAATGAGTTCATTATTCAAACAATCATTTTTTTCTTATGCTTTCCACCATTAAATTGTTTAGTATAAATGCCCCTTGGAATGTCTTTCTTTCTTTTCAAATGTCTGACATTGATGAAGGAGTTAGTGTTTTTTGTTTTCTTTTTAATAGTATGTAGACATGTACAAGTAATTTTGATTGGATGAAGGAGATTTAGAAATGATTTTCATTGGACAATAGAAATGTTCAGATAATTTTCATTGGTTGACATTTACATCGACCGGTCAGAATGAACAAATGATTCTCATTGGCTGCTAAAAGGGAGATTATCTTGTTGGCCTGTACTGATATATGGATTGCTGTTTTCATTGGTCAGTAAAGGTTACTGAAGATTTTGATTGGTTGATAGCTACAAATAAAGAATATGTCCCACCAAAAAGTAAATGATTGGACAGGCTTGTTTTGTTTGAACAATACTTGAAAAGAGAAAGAAAAAAAATTCAAAACAAAACAAAAGATGTGCCTTTTAAGTGTTTTTTATAATGAAAAGATTTTTTTTATTCTCATTCCAATGCAGTACTAACTGAGCAATTTCCGAACCCCAATAATTTCGTCATCTTTCTACCCTTTTGCATTGGGTTTTAAATTTCTTAAAACCTGGGTCTTTTTTTCTGACAAGGCAGTGGTGTAGTGCTAAAGAAATAGGGAGAGAATGTATGGTTGCCTGTTCAATAGTGGTGGGTCTCCCAAGACATGAAAACAAATTTTCTACCAGTTGCCGAGATTTTCTTAGAGCCGTATGGGAATGTGTATTTCGACATATACTGGCTTATTTTTCTCATCAGCAAATTGTTTGAATAGAAAACTTTAGTTAATACATAAAAAGTGATGCCATGCCTGTTCCCCATTCAAAAAAAAAAAAAGAACCCCTACACGGGCCCATAGCACTGCACCACTGAATAGAAAAAATTCAATTCCATATTTTATTAGATGATCTTTGTGGATATCCCTCAGTTGACCATCTGCGGTTTTGTTTTAACGTGCCAAGATGATAGAAAAAGAATTCTTGCTGGCTTCAGGGGAAGCGGGGGTTCAGATTTTCAAGTGCTTGCTGGCACTTTATCCCGCAAACCAAAATCCCTGTGACTGCTCTCTCTCTCCTTCTGCAACAGTCTTCTGGAAGTGATTTAAAAAAAAAAACAAAAACAAAAAACTTTACATATTCTGGCATTCCTTGGGTCACTTTCAATTTTTTTTTTTTTTTTTTTTTTTAATGGGATGTCAGCCTGCTGCGAATAAACTCGCTTTCTCGTAACGATGCCAAAAAAAAAAAAAAAAGTTTCGACTTGGCTTTAAATACACTTTTTTTCAAATCAACTGAATGAAAATAAATTTTCAGTATTAGTGCCAAGGTAGTAAGTAACCAAAGAGTTATAGAATGTACTGCCTTTCATTTTCAGTACTCTGGGTTCCATCCAATTCTGTGTTAGTGTTTTTTTCAATTTTTTGTTGTTGTTACTCTAAGTGACCTGCTGGCATTGGGTACAAACATTATTTTTATGTATCCTTTTTAATTTTTTAAAAGCAAAAAAAAAAAAAAAAAATTATGGGGGGGGTGGGGATCGCTGTAATTTGTTCCAACACTTTTTTTTATTTTATTTTTTTTTCCTGAAATTTGGATGAAAAAACTTTTCAAAATTGACGGAAAGAAAATCAATTGTCGTGTATCGAAAAAAAATTTTAAAAGGAATTGAAGAAAAGTTTTGAATTTCACAATAGTTTCAGTACTTATGTTTTTGTTTTTTTTTTGTTTTCGTTTTTTTCCCTTTTTTTTTTTTTTTTTTTTTTGTATTCGTCACCGAAAAAAAGTCTGACTGTAATTAAATTTTTTGATTTTCGGGATGAATTTTTTTTTTTTTTTTACATTTAAAAAAAAAATTTATTGAAATAACTCAATTTTTTTTTTTCTTTTTTTTTTCAACCCCCCAAATTTGGGATCAAATAAGACTCAGGACCCCAGAATTGTTTCAAATCTAAATTGAAAATTTCCAGATGGCACTGAATATGACATTATGCGTTACATCATGGTGTTAATATTAACTTTTTCTTCAGAGTGTTTAAAATTTTTTCTAACATGATAAATAAATGTCTTAAACAATTTAATCAACAAATTTGGGCCTTTATTTGATTACATCCCTTTAATTGATATATATATATATATATATATGTATATATATATCCCCTTCCAGTATGTTTCACTTGTTTGTGTACTTCAGAAAAAATAAATACTAACAACTTGATGTAACTTGTTCTTTATCATCTGAAAATTTTAGATTTTGACACAAATTAATTTTGGGGATGGGTTTCGAATTTGATTTTTTTTCTTTTCTTTTCACAGAAAAAAAGGTTCAATTATAACCTCAGTCATATCCCTGGTCAATTCTTGGATCTTCCATAAGTTTTTTTTTTTTTTTCTCCAATGCAATTGTTCCGATCATGGGAATATCAATGGCCATTCTTCCAGTTTTTATAAACGTCCAGTGCGGCTGGAGATTTCGGTGTGGGTGAGGCAAAACAAACCTCGACTGACCCCCCCCCTCTTTGAGAAAAATCAAATTTTTTTAACAATCAATAATTCTTTTCATCGCTTAATGATTTGTTTAGATTCATTTTGTGACCTTCGATAAAATCTATGTTAGACAGGACAAGAATTATTGCTTTGCTGATGGCTATTTAATTGTACAACAAGCTTGATTGATGACTGCTATTGATACTATTAAGTGTGACTGACAAAGGTTTTGTGTGCGTGTGTGTGTGTGTATATATATATATATATATATATATATATATATATATATATATATATAAATTTTCTTTTTTTTTTCATAGTACCCATAAGTGAAACTGATGTTTTCCTGCCAAACTTGGACTCAGCAAACTGAGCGTCAGCTAAAGCAGTCCGTCACACTTGAGCTGCTCACCACCTGAGTCAACTTTGCTTCCTCTCATTATCCAGCTGTGAAGTGAGGAAGAGAGTAAAACTCAGGTTTTCCTACCAAACTCATTCACAAACACAGCAAATTCTGCCTGTGCTGGTGACAGCAGTCTGTCACACTTTAGCTACTGGTCACATAAGTTGTTCTTTCCTCCTCTCTTGAATAAGCTTTAAGGTGAGGAAGAGAATGAGACTTATGTCTTTGAGGTTAACAGACAAAAATATGAACATATGATGACAATGGTCTCTCTCGTTCATATATGTGTGTGTGTGTATTAGAAAATACATATTCAGTGTCTGAATCGGCTTTGAATACTTTTTTCTAGTATGTTAACATCTGTATGGGTCATGGTTGTCTTCGGTATTTTCTCTTACGTTAACAGTGTATGCTAATGTCTTTTTTTTCCCTTGGTAGCCAGTCTTATTATCATAAACAAATTTTCTCAATTGGATAAAAAAAATTTTTTTTTTCCAAATTAAAAGAAATATTGACTTGTATTTCTTCATAGGGAACATCGAATTCCTCTGTCAATGAAAGTGAGGCTTGTCCCTCCCCACCACCGACTCTGGCTGCACCATTTTTTGCATGAAACAAAAAAAAAAACCAAAAAACCCCAAAAATTCTAGAACATTTTTGATACATTGCTAGCCTCAGTGTTTAATAACGTTTGTCTGTCGTCTATTCGTTGTGTGTCTTATGTAAATATATTATCACCATACGAATATATATGTATATATATACGCACATACCCCCTAACATACACACATGCACACGTCTCTATATATCATACACACGTACACACACATACACTTGCACATTTTGTATTATCCTCAGATTATTATAGGTATTAGAGATATTTGATAGTTCTAGATTTATATAGGTTTTTATATGTATAAAGTTTTACGTATGAATATATACATAAATATGTACAATTGGTGAATATAACCTTTCACCAAATCGTACGTATATAAGTACACATAGATATCAATGCATGAAATGTATGTGCACTCATGCATAGACACACACACACACACACAAGTGCATTTGAGTGGATTCTCCTAGAGAGAGATCATAATTCAGTACCTATGTGCGGTCGTTCTTTATAAGGAGATTTGCATACATTGACAAAATATTGCCTATGTTTATTTCTGTTCTTGCACAATAGGTCCGAACAAGCGTCTGTTTCTTGCTAACTGATGTTCCATCGAACCAAAATCCACCATTCATGTACATATGTGTGTTAGTGTGTGTGATTTATATATGTGTACATTCACGTGTATATCAATATCATGATACAGGTTGAGTACCCATTATTCAAAACACTGAAAACCAAAACGTTTCAAAATCTCAAACTCGGAAGTCTGCATGACTTCACTGTAGTAAGATTCAAAGATGAGGGATGAGGCTAATTTCCAAGGCATTCAACTCATTCTGCCTACAGTTAAAGCTTGATTATCTTTATGTAACTCCTTAGAAATGTAGAACTATATTAACATCACAAACTGTGCAGGACAAAACAAATTGTCACCACCAGACCTATACGAATTGATCATTGTCATTTTTGCTTATTCTCTCGTCTATACAAAGCTGCAGATATCCCTATGAGTAACAGTAATTAGAAGATAAACTTTTATCTTTATACATAGCACAGAAAGTCAATTGAAAAAAAAACTGGACAGAATTGTGAGTTTGTTCAATAATCCGAAACGCTTCTGGTCTTAGGCATCACAGTTAAGGGGTACTCAGCCTGTGTATACAACTATTGTAACTACTACTACTACTACTATCACTCTGTTTAGTTATAGTTTAGTTCACCAAGTGAAGATTTTGGGGAAGAAAGTTTTGCTAGAGTTACCTCCCTTTGCAAATCAACAGCCACTCAGTGAATGGGTTGCTCTATTTAAAAAAAAAAAAAAACCCTATTTTTCCCTTTGACGGGACTATGTTAATGATCAACTATGCATGGATACATATATGTACATACATACAAAATATTGGAACTCGCACTGATTAAATTTTGAAAATTCCTTTTAAAAAAAAAATATTTTAGTCAAAATTTTTTAAAATCACATATCGAACATCACAGGCCCGCCATATTAGACTACAGTCCTTTTCATTCGACAGGTCTTTCATGAAATTTAACCTCATCATTAGTTTTTATAATACATAGGTAATTTTCAAGTATTTACGAGTGGTAATCTTTAAATTCTGCTTGAAATTGAATTTAAATTTAATTACGGGTCAGGGTAGTATTATTCGTTCCGATAACTAATTGATTTGAATTTTTTCCATTGAATTATTTTAAATTTAAACATTTTGCTCATTCCAATAACTTTGAAATTTTGTTTGTTCCAAGAAATTGTTTCAAAGAAACTCTTTTTGATTTTCAATACCTCACTCGATATTTGAGAAATGAATAAATTCAAGACATTGAAAGTTATGATTACCTAATTTTATATATTTTGTTTTTAGAAAAAAAAATTTTTTTCTTTCTTTTTCTCTAATTTATCCTGCTAGTTTATCTGATACATATACATACATACATACATATATGTGTGTGTGTATATATATCTATGTATATATGGTAAGAAAATAGGTAGGCAAATTCTGCATTAAGGGTTGAATAAATTTAAGAGAAGTGTGATAAAGGAAAGCTGAACTTTTTAGTTATAGTTTTCGATGAGCCTTTATCCGTTTCATACCCGTCTTCAAAAGGCTGATGTAATTTTGTTTCCCTTTAGAAGGCTAACTATAAGCTATTATACCTCAAAACCATTATGAAAAAGAACGGATTTCTCTTTTCACACTTCATAAAATTATAATATATATATTATTTATATATTCTATTTTATTTATTTATTTGTTTATTTTTTTTTTCTTCCAAAACATGCAAACAATTGAGTTGGAAATTTTCTTTTAAAATTTAACATGACTCAGAATTACTGTAATTATGAAAAAGTTTCCTTTTCATCGAGATTAAACTAAAAAATTTGAATCAAATACCGATACATTTTTTTTTATTTTTTAATTTTTTTTTAAAATTTAGATTTAAGATCATAGATTTGCCTAGTCACAAAGTCAGGTTAACGTTACAGTTATGTGTCACCCAATGTTCAAGATACAAGATGCTATGTGCTTAGAATGTTGTGTGAATGCCACATGCAATTAGTAAAGCTACAGTGAGTGTCTGTGTAGTAACTGTATTGACTAAATAGTCAAAATGGTGGACGCATACACTTCTGTTGTATTGTAAACTTTTCTTGTTTAGGTTGGGAAAGTTTACATTCAAATAATGATGTAAAAATATCGTACTGGACATATCTACTGTGGTATGGGAAAACCTAGTATGTCTGAAGTCAGTTCTGAGAAAACTAGTGAAAGCTGTAGTGAATTCCTTAAGACTTATTAAGTTTTTTCAAGATAAAATCTCATTTAAAAAAAAAAAAAAAAAAGTTTTTTCACATTTTGAAAAATGGTAGGACCCAGTTTTCCCAAAGGATTTTAGACCAAATTTCTCTGATTACAAGAGAATGTGAGCCAGTTAGATAGGTTGTTAATATGACTATCAAGAAATACGTACAGTAGTAGAATTATATAGTGACGGACCTGCAATTTTTGGTCCTTGAAGCTTGAACTGGGGGCGGGGGGCGCTTCGCAACAATAAGTCAAAATCCTCTTGTCCACTTCCTAGTAAGTGCATATCAAATTTAGTGAAGTATTTGCGAGGAGTTTACAGGTGTTATCATGTTGAATGTAGGATGTATCTCACCAGCGCTTCGGAGTACCCAACAACGGAACTCTGTTACCGCTAAGGATTCCGCTTCGTAACAGATCACTTGATCTATACAAAAACTGCATTGATTTTGTCAATGTGGGGGTCAAGGGTCATGAAGCTCACTCTTCATTGTTCATAGTAGATCCGGCCACTGGAGGCATATGTACTGTAACATTATACGCCCGGTAGTGTAATCACTTTGTTTACAATACTAGAAACATGAGAATCACACGTTTTGTTTGGTTCTACACCTGACCACGTTCATTCTCCGATAGGGTTCTCAAACTTAGTTATTATCTCCTGGGACCATGGACATATTTGTGGAAAGAAGTTGTCTTGAGGGACGTTGAGTGACACATGACTATATATAAAGTAAGATGCTTTCTGGAATCTTAGGGACTTTCAAAAATCTATCTTTAAGAATTTTAATTACTTTTTTCTTTTTTTTTTTTTTTTTTTTTTTTTTTTTTTACAGTTTCTTTTTTTAAAGAAAAAAAAATCTTTCCTTTCCTGTAATTCCTTTCTTGCTTTTTCTTTTCTTTTTGTTGGAAGATATAAAACTTTTACATGTTGAGGTGAAACAATAAAAAAAAAAAACAAACGAAATTAATGCATTTAGGGGAAAAGAAAAAACATTGTTGTAAAAACGGATCACTTTCCTTAATAAAATCATTCAGAATGAAAAAAATGTCCATTGTTGTAGAAGTTCCTTTTTTTTCTTTTTTTTACTGATGGAAAGTTGAAATAAAAAGAACACAAGCAAAACAAACTAATACCATTTATAAAAAAAAAAATATCTTGTTTGTAGAAATTATTTTCTTTTGTAAAAAAAAATTGAAAAAGAAAGAAAAATACCCATAAATGTTTTGACTGTTGAAGGGGATTTTTTGTCCATTTTAGCTTTTGAAATTATTCTGAGTTTTAGAATTTCTAGCTTTTTTTTTCCAGAACTATTCTTTCTAGAATTTTTTTTCCAGAACTATTCTTTCTAAAATTTTTTTCTTCAATGTGTTATTCCTACCTCCATTATATTTGTTTTTGTTTTGAAATTTGCAATTCATTTTTAAAAAAATTTTTTGTTTCATTTTCTAAATTTTTTTAATGAATTTCAAAGTTATCTTTCTAAAAATGGTAAGGTTTTTGTTTCAAATAAGAATTTTGTGTTTTTTGGATTTTTAAGAAATTTTTTCACAATATGAAAAAGGTTATTTTTTTTTGTTTTGTAAGAAACTATTAGAAGTTAACAAACGAACAAAAATTTCACAGAAGTTGTGCGTCAAAATGTATTAAGACAATTTTTTTTTTTTTTCTACCATTTCTGTAATCTACTCGTGATTACCCGCCAAAAAAAAAATTTTCATGCAAAAAACAAAAAAAACAAAAACAAAACAAAATGTTGTTTTCAAGTTGAAAAAAAAAAAAAAATTGAAAAAAAAATGGAATGTTGTTTTAATCATCCAAAACAAATTTTGGATCTAGAAAAACTGAATTACCTCCTGTGGATTTCTTTACTTTGCCTCGTGTTGTAGTCACACATTTTTAAAGTGTACTGTATAAAGTGAAGAAAAATAATCTCATAAAAATTCATATCTATCTGAATTTTTTTCAGAGATATGTCATAATATCTGGTAAAATATAGATGAAATATATTTTGGATGTTGTTTTGTTTCATTACTGTTGCAAGACTTGCTTAATCCAAATTGGTCAAGTCCACATTTTTTATTTTAATAACTCATTCTTTTTTTCTCAAATTCTAAGGTTTATTGGTTACAATTGACAAATTATACTATATCATTTTCTTTTTCCTTGAGATAAAATGTTGAGTCCGAATTAGACTCCAAAATTGATTCAGATCGAATGGCAAATTTTCAGATTACACCATAATTGAAATTTAATCTAAACGAAACAAGGATGAAATGTAGAATTCAGACCCCCTTTTTAACTATTCACAAAATTTTAAAAAGTTATTAATTATGCATTATCTGGACTCTTCTAGTTCGGATTTTTAAACTGCCCCCCCCCCCCTTTTTCCATATGAAGAAAAGTGTGATTCGAATATGAGGCTGGGTAAACAAATCCAAGGGAGGTAATTGTATTTTTCCTCTTCAATTTGTTTTGGACGCTAAGAGCAATGATATCCAGATACTGAATATGTTTCCATTAATTAGAAGTGTCTCATATTTATTCTAACCTTAGAAATCTGAATTCTGCTATCCTCAAAAGGGTTTTACAAACCTTCTCTTTTTTTTTTTTTTTCTTTTTTTTTTTTCTTCTATGTGCTTCACATTTTTGTATCAAATTCAATTAACATCCAATGTTTGAAATAAAAAAAAGCAAAAAACAAAACTTGTTCTGTTTCTCTTTTATTCATGTGTCTGGGAACCGGTTCCATCGTCACTTTGACGTAAATTGACAGGTTATTAGTTTAGGGGCATCTTTATCTACATGTGTCTCTTTGTTAACAGTCTGTTGGTATTAGTTCTCATCTGCTATAAGTTCCTGGGGGAGGATGAAAAATGACTTGAATTTACCAAAATATCTTGGTCATTACAGGACAGCCTGATGAACGGTGCAAAGTTGCTATCAAAATAACCAATGATTAAAAGAAGCGTCAAACAAAATTCTTATTGAAAATAGTTAGTTGGATTTTTCTGGTCAAGTCATTTGATGTCAGTTCTTGGCCACTCTATTGTCTTGACCTGTGTTCAGTCAGGTATGGGGCTAAAATTATTTCGGGGAAAAAAATATATATATCAAGTTGCTCAGGGGGACTGGGGTCTCATCTAAGGGATTTGATCTCAACCGGTATCAAGAATAGATTGTTTTATGCCAAACAAACCCGAGTTTCAACTGTTTGATATTAATTTTTTTTTTTTTTTTTTTTTGACCAATTTCACCAGTACTTTGGTAATTGACTAAAAGTAATTCTTGCATTAAAATTATCAAAATAGGTTTCTTCAGTTTTTAAGCTTGGCTAGCCATGTATATATGACATGTACAGGCTGCAGTAACAGAGCTGAAAATGTCAACAGTTACTTCTTATTAAGTCTAGTAAATTAAAAAAAAATTTTCTTATTTGTAATTCTCCTTATTATAAGTTTATTTTACAATGTAAATTAATGCCAAATTGACTGCTTAATTTGTGTCTGGCAACATTCATGCTTGTTTTTTTTATTTTTGAAGAATAGATAAAAACTTGTTCGTCATTACAATGGACCTGCACTAAATGGGGGGGGGGCGGTTATCGTTTAAGCTGATTGTCCTAGTTGATTGATAGTAGGGGTTAGTACTGTATACATATACAATACCGGAAAGTGATGTACACTTGCAACTCTCACAGACTATTTTTACACTCTTTTAAAACATGGTAATAATTCAATATTTTCTTCGAAAGTTCAATTTTAGCGTATGGATGGAGGAGGATTAAGATATTATATTCATATATAATGAGAGAATCCATCTAGGAAACTGTTATCTCTCTATTTTCTAGCCTTTTCCATCTCTATCGTTCTGCTTCCTTCCCAGTATATCAACATTCAAGTATCCTAATTTCAAATTTTTTAGTCTCAATTCATCTCGAGCTGTTTTGATGTGTGATCAGACATGAAGTCTTAAGAGTTTCTATGATGTAAATTTTTTTATTGTTGTGTTATAATAGGAAGGTAAATCAACCGATGAGATCACCCTAATAAGAAGAATACATTTATTTTCTTCTGATTCCAAATTCTCTCACACAAAGTGTATCAGATTATGGTAAGTTGACTATCGACATTGGGTTATATTAGGTGCATGAGAGTAAACAGAGAAAAAAAAATTGCAGATATGCCTATTATATAGTTAGATTATTAGATGGGAGGATTGCAAACCAATTTTGAATTGATTTTGATTATTCATTTACTGATCAAGCTATTTATTTGTTACTGGAGAAACAAAATGGTTATAATTGTGTATGTATTTCTAAAGATCATGAATGTAAATAAGTTGTGAAAAATTTTTCTAAATTGAAAAAAATCTTGTGCTATTTCTCTTGATTTTGTGCCTGTGAACAGGTTCCATAGTCAACTGCTGTAATTAGTTCAGAATCGTCCTTTGAATTATCTTCTTCCTGAGCTGCGTCAGTGTACTCGAGAAAAAAATTTTGCTACGCTGTAAAATGTTTATGCCATGCTTAAGAATTCTATTTTAAGGCTATGTGGCGGAATAAGTGATCGTCTTATCACTCTTGCTCTTAGTAATGTTATTTGAGTGAAGGTTTTGGCAAAGATTATTATGTGTCCTGATTGGTGCATAAATAATGAAAAAATATAAGATTGAATCTTACAGTAATGAAAATTTGTCTTGAATGGCTGAGGCAAGTTTTCTTCCTGAAATAGCATTTTACCACTAGAAAACAGTTCTATGCTTTGGATATTTCATTTGGGCTGGTTTTAAACTATATTTCCGACAATTCCTGTGAATTCAAAAGCAAAAAACTCTTTCTTGTTTTCTCAAATTCTAAGGCTTATTGGTCACAATTGACTTATTATGTTATGAAGACAAATAGGGCCACTATTTAAGACATTTTATACCGCGAAAATGACTCGTTTTGTGTAGTGTTTGTTTATTTACTTCATAGGCTCTGTTGCTGCAGATAATAATCAGCAGGCAAAATGTATTATTTACTATAGTAAAAAAAATTGGAAGCTTCTTAGTGATATAAGGCCTAATTTATGCCCTTCACAGGATCTAGCTAGAATCCACAGGATCTAGCTAGAAACCTGCCCTATTGGGTAATGATAAATAAAAATCAGTACATTGTGTAAATAATTTCTTTTATTATGCACTTTTTGTTTGTTTTATAATTATTGAATAATTATATAACAGCTTCATTCTCTCAGTAACTCTTGCAATTATTCCTGACCACTGACAATCCCTTTCTTCCTGATTTTCAGTGCGATTCAATTGTAAAAACATTAGCAATGTTTTTACGTATGCATTACTGATTGAGTTATATGTATAAATTCCTGACCACGGACAATCCCTTCGCACTGATTGTCAACGCATTTCTGTATTGGTAGTGGTGATGATCATAGTCTTAAATATAGTTTTTTTCTTCATCATTAGAAACTGTCAACGTAGCTTTCTTTAATTTTCAAGTGATTCTGGCTAGCTATGTATGTATCATGCAGACAGGCCACACCAGTATAGCTAGAGGGCTGAAAATTTTGAAACCTACTCCTTATCATGTCTTGAAGAAAATGCTTTTGTTTTTGACCTCCCCCATAGATTTTCAATGGTAGGGTGTCAATTTATAGTGTAAGTTTATGCTAAATTGGTACCTAAGTTTGTGTGGCAGCATTCAGGTTTTTTCTTTTTTTTTTCTCTTTTTCAAAATCCAGATGTTTTAGTGATCGTTGTCAAGCAAAAGGTGAGAAAGTAATCTATTAATCATCTCCTTTTTTCCAATTTTTAATTGATCACCCCCATAAATCATGCTTGGTTGATTTACAGTTTCTATTGAGTGACTAACCAGACCTGTTTTCATCATTTGCAAACTTCACTTTTCTCTTCCTCATCGGGCAATGAAATAAGTGAAACCATACACATTATGTACATGCATCCTGTAAAAAAACAAAAATCGAATGAAAAAATGAATAACATTGGATATCCTTATTTTAGAAGAATACAAATCTATGCTAAACACAAATAATGATGACCAGATGAACCCCTGGAAATTCTAGGCTTGAAAAATGCTTCAAATTCTACCTTTCTTGGATTTGTTTTAGTTTGAAAAAAAATTTGATAGCATGCTTGCATATTCAAGAACAATGAGTATGTCTGAAAAATCGCCATTTATGCGAGGTTGAGCATAATTCTTTCATGTGCATGTTGCATGCTTCTCAGTTTGCAGGACTGTCTCTTGGTAAAGTTCCATTTTTCTACTCCATAAGTGACTATTGGGAGAATGCATTGGTGGTTTACATTTTTTTTTAGGATCGATGGAATCCTCTTGTTTTTGAAGGCTTGCCATCATAAAGTGATTCTTCACTTGATTTCTTCTTCTTTTGTGAGTTTCATGGAGATACGTTGTCCTTGGTAGATGAAGTGGTCGACTCCTGATATTTGCTGTCTATTTTGATTCCACTATTCTCCCAGTCTAGGTTTCTGAAGATCATCTTGAGGCAGGCTGTGAAGAGTTTGGATGAGCTGGTATCACCTTGTCTTACCCCTTTTCGGAGCTGAAAGGGCTCCGAGTCTTGATGTAGCCTGATAAAGGAGCTGCTGTGACTGTATATATGTTGCAGTATTCAGATGTATGTGGGGTCTACACCTTGTAGAGTAATGGCCTTCATGGTCATAGGAATTTCCACCAACTTGATAATTGCTACAGTAAGTGGCATCTTGTATTCTGCTTCATGGTCCAGTATCTTTTTCTAAAGCCAGCTTGCTCCCATGGTTGGTTTTCATCTAGTGTTTTTGTGAATTGGTTGGTGATGATTTTTGTGAAAAGTTTGTCTATGCAGTTGATTAGGCTTATAGGTTGAGCCTCATATCACTATAGTTGTTGAGGTCTTTTGGGTTTCCTTTTTTATATTAAAGCATTATGATTGCAATATTCCAATTTTCCAGGATTTTACTCTGTTTTACGCATAAGTTGAATAGAATAGCCAGTGTCCCTGGTGATGATCTCATCCGCCTTTTGGAGTAGATCAATGATGATTTTGTCTGGTCCAAGGGCCTTTCTTTGTTTGATGTCCCGCTTCACTTCTAATGGGATTACTTCTGGGAAATCCTTGTGCAGATTGCTTTTGTCTTGCGTATCCTGTTTGTTGTTTTATAGTCCTTGTTTGGAGGAGTTGAGTTTTTGGTTGAATTCTTGGGCACGTTTGACAATCCTGTCTCTGTCTGTTCTTTTGTATATATATATATATATATACGTATGTATACTCTATTATCAAGTATATAAAATTTGTAATAAAAATACTACAGCAAAAAAAAAAAATCATTGAACTGCATACATATATATTGCATGATATTTTGTGATGTCTAGAAATTGTTAAAACAGATTTGATCTCATCTCAACTGAAAACTTTCAATCTATTGATGTTTCGAAAAAATTTCTTCTCATAGAATTATACAAAGCAAATGTTTGAATTTTGATTATTCCTAGCTTAATAGAAATAAATTGAATTTTTCTTTGACCTTTTCCTTTTAAAAATATTACTGGGGACCTCACGGTACCTGTAGATCAGGGCCTATGAAATTTCAGTAGACTCATCAAACTTTACAAAATTGACTTATTTTTTCCACTGTGATAGCAAGAACAATCCTCTCCTAATTCAAGGGGGAGTAATCTCTTTGTGATTTGTTTGTCTCATCATATTGAACCTAACTGATGAATAAAATCAGAATTTCTCTCCTGTAATTTGTAATCACGACCAGGTGATCGATTTATGATTCTTTTACCACCTGAGTCAATCTGACCAATCATGCATGTCTACTAAAATTTATATTACAATTACTCAATGAAGTAGAAATGGAATTCAACCCTGCAGTGGGCTGGCCTGTAAATTTTTATCCATCAAGATCACCGGAGCGTTTTCTTAGTTACAGAACCTCTAAAAATAGGGAGGAGATCATTCTAGGATTAACAGAATACTTTTCTTTCAGAATGCAGTCAACAAAAGAATTAGTATCACCATGAGCCTTTGTCATTTTGCTATTAAGAATTATCTAGGTGTGATCAGGGCTGTGAGTAACAGTTCCAACAATGGAATTGGCAATCAAAGTTCAAACTCGGGGCCGAGCAATTTATGTTCACTTTGCACTAATGACCTTAGAAAAGGCATGAATTCATCTCATCTACTCCAGCTATGGGTAAAGTAGAAGTTCAGATGGGGCTCTCTAGCTTTGGGAAGGCAACTACTCTAGGAAAAGGACAACTCTGAGCCCCCTTAACCCTTTCTGAGCTGAACATACATATGATGTAGATGAAAAAAAAAACAATTCATATATTTCTAGGTTAAAGATACATAGAGAATCACAAATTTGTCAAAAATTTCATTTAGGGGGCCAAACTGGAGGCCCTATAACCCTTTGAAACTAAATGGCTCTGATAAATCTGAAAGGCGGTTCACGTCCACCCAGCAGTTCCTGTAGCAAGGCTGATGCCAGACGTATCACTCTTTACTTTCCCTCTGGATTGCATCAGCAAGGGGCCAAGAAGGGGAAACTGACAACAAGGCATCCTGGGATCTCCATACTCTTCATCCTGGCATGTGCCCAGTATGAGACATGCCATTGTCTGTAGAGACAGAATGAAAGCTATTCATTCAGTAAGGACTGTATCATAAATTCAATTTTTGTTGCTTAGCTTGAATCAGCAATAGAAGAACAAGTGATAGAAATGGGGGTAGGAAGATTGTGTTGCACCAATATAACAACTAACTTACCTGCAAAAAAGAAACTTGCATTTGAATTTTGAGCGTAAGATGCGATGGCGTCTGAAAAATGAATTAGAGGACTATTTTACACTTACATAAATACAAGCGTACACACACATAAACACAAAACATATGCAAATACTGCATGCACACACACACACGTATACATTTTGGAGTTCATAATGTTTCTTCCTATTTATATTTTTTTTTCGTTGATTAGTTTTCTAAAACAATTAAACCTGATTAGATAATAAAAAAATGCATTATTCAAATGAAAATGTCCTTTTTGGTTTCATATTTACAAGAACAAAACGTTATTTATCGCTGAAAAGTGTTTTTAGGAACGAAATGTTGACATTCACCTGTATATATCCTTGTAAATCTTATATATATACTTAAAATAAGACTTATATATCACTACTTGAATACTCACTTAGCCTGGTAAAATATTTAAGGATAAAATACTGTTCTATAGTAAAAAATGTTCCCCTTCATTTTAGCCCCCTTATATCATACATAAACATGGAAAATAAGATGTGTATATAGACGGAAAGTTAGGTTCCACTTTGACATTATGATTACGTTGTAAATAGAACCCCTTTTCTAAAACCCTTGAAAAATATATTTTTCTTAGAACTTTTTTTATTTCAAAACCTTCCCCTGTGTTTATTCAGTATGCATGCCTGATTTGGTTCCTATTTTAATGAGAAATGAGGTAGCGAAAATAACAGAGGTACCTCTCATAGCGAACGATTCTTATAACGAAATTTCATTGAAAATAGGAAAATGATCTCTTAGCGATATATTTTCAGTCTGCGAGAAGAAAGAAAATTAACTACGAATTTGATAAAATTATCCAGAATCATCTGAATTTTATTATCTTAATTTGTATCTTGGGGACTAGGTACTTGATATTTATACATGTATGATTTATATTATATATCACTATTTACGTATTTATTCATATTTATACGTTATTTAGAAAGTAATTATTACATTGTATTTTGGGAGTTTCATATTTATCCATAAATTTCACAAAACCATAATTTTGTTAAACTTTATTTCCTTCGTTCTCAAAATTTTTGACACCTCCAACTGATGATGCTACAATGGGGTAGTTAAAAATATTTGAGAGCACAGGAAATAAGGTTTAAGCGTGTTATAAAATTGTGGTTTTGTGAGATTTAATCGTTATTATAAAACTACCGAAACGCAACTTGGCATACAAAATGCAAGCTCTCATTTAATCATTGGCTGAAAAGACCAATGACACCCCCCAAATATTACATTATGAATTATTGACAAGGTTATTATTAACGTTTTAAGGGTCCGATATTTTTATTTGTAAAGAGTTACTGAAATCCCATGGGTTTAATTATTCAATAAACGAATTTTCATCCAACGAGACGTTTTGTTGAACGGATTTTCCTCATTAAGAGAAGGGCAATTATATATAATTCAAATGAATTATATTGTTTTTTTTCTTTGATTGAAAACAAATTTTCTTTTTATGCAATTTTATGCAATTATTATCGATTTGATTGTTTCACTTCACTTCTTAAAAAAACATAACATGTCTGGTTTGTTAAAACAGGAAAAAACATTTCACAGCTAACCGTATTTTAGACCCCCCAAAGCAAGGATTACTTCAACCACTTAATCCAAACCACAGCTCCTGTCGGATTCCTCAAGTGTCAGTAAAAGCTGGCCCTGAAAAACTCTCTCATTAAATAAGGATGTATTGAATTTCCAATATTCAGCTATCTTTTGTCAAGCTATACCAGAAATTATTTCGACCCTGACGAGCCTATCGTCCGAAT
This sequence comes from Thysanoteuthis rhombus, assembly GCA_963457665.1. NCBI lineage: Eukaryota > Metazoa > Mollusca > Cephalopoda > Oegopsida > Thysanoteuthidae > Thysanoteuthis > Thysanoteuthis major. The sequence goes on from OY735214.1 coordinate 10,546,804, forward strand.
AATCTTGGTGGCATTAAGTTTCACGAATCTCAGATTCCTAACAGTTCATTTGCTTGACGCCGATAGATGAACTCTGAATTCCCCGAAAAACAAAGGATGACAATTCGAAAGTCTTCCTTTCATAGTTAATTATGTACAAAAACTGCGTCTATTGTAAAATTTGTAAATGTATAATTTTTCTGTAAACAAGGAACTATGAAAGAAAGGCCCTCAAACTGTCTTCTTTTATTTTTCGATGAACAGGGGTCAACCAATCGGTATAGAGCAAACGAAGTCAGTCACCTGAGAGTCGGAGAAATGATACAGACCCTAATAGTGTACACAATGCAAAATTTCAAATTTTGATGAAATGAAAAAAAAATTATGAAAAATTTTATTTATTTATCTCAACCTTAAACCAGCCCTAATCTAACCTCTACTCCTACCCACAGATTTTATGAAATTACGGAAATGAAACCCCAGAAACCCTGCAAGGCTTTGAAAAAACATAGAAACAAAAAAACAAATCTGGGTGAGAAATAGCCTAAGACTGCATTCGTTTATATTCAATAATGTCAAGGTCCACACGGCAGATGTCCTCCGCTTTTCCATTTAAAACCGTCAGCATCAACATAGGTTTCTTCAGTTTTAAGTGGGTCTGGCTGACTGGCTATATATATGTGTCATCTGTGCAAGCTGCATCAGTTAAACTAGGGGCTGAAAATTTAAACCTGTACTCATCATTATGTCCAGGAAAATGTTTTTTTACCTCCCCCATAGGTTTTCAGTGGAGATTTCAATTTACAATGCACGTTTATGCTAAATCGGTTCTTTTGTCTACTTCGTGATTTAGAGCAAAAACGTATTGATGTATCTATTGCAAACAATTACGGAGATTTTGAAATTTGAACATCGGTGACAATCTAGCCACTTTTTGCCGTTTTTTCCGAGCAAAAGTTTGGATGTCAATTACTCTTCTAAAGGTTATAGACAATAGGAAAAATATTTACCTGCCAATGGCGGACCGAAGATTCCTGATACCCCTTTTATGAAACCGACAAAACCAAAGGCTGCCGTTACATTATCGAATCCTGTGATCTTCGATATAAGTTTGTTAAGTAGACTGTACACTGAACTATTGTACAATCCAAAAATAATGACGTAAAGAACGCGACCCGTAAGAGTCTGGACATAGAATGGTAACAGTAATGTTGCCACACCTAGTACCCCGAACGGCATTGAGAAAAGGATGTAGATGTCTACCGTCTGGGAGTTGGCAAGGGCACCCATGAGGAGCCGGGAAAGGGCCGAGCATGTTCCAAGTATCGACAAAAGGTACGACACTTCGCACGGGCTCGAACCGTTTTCAACGAAGTAATTCGGAAATATCATGTAAATTGTCTTTTCAGGGACGCCGAAGAGAAAAATCCCAAAAAGAAACAAAATGAATTTGCGAATTTTTAGAACCTTCAAATAAGAGTTGTGCTCGGTGGAGTCAGAAATGTCCGCCTGACCCTGGTTTACTTTTTCCGTTGTGATTCTTTCAACCTCATCGAAACTGTCCGCCATTTTACCCGGGGCGTTAATTTCAGCAGACGATTCATGTTTGTTGGTTTGTTTAGCGTTGGAGATGTCATTTGGGGCATTCATTTTGTGTTCCGCTGTTCCGAGTTTTGGCGAAAGATGTCCGGCGACATCAATACCGTTAGCCATCTTCTTTTCGTCTGTTGTAAAGATTGGAGAATTGTTTTTTGTCTGTCTGTCAGTGTTCGTCGTTTTCTCAGCATCTTGTATTGTTTCTCTTGTGACGTTTCCCGTCTCCTCGTCAGTCTCGTAGGCCATGTTATCTTCGCCGGAAAGAATTTGAGCAAACCAACTTTTGACTTCTGTTTCGATTTCTAATTCAGTTGCGAAAATAGACGAGAATTGTCCGTTTTTCCATTCTTCCTCACTTTCTTGTTCGTTAAATATTATACAAGAAATATGACCAGTGCAAAACTCCTAGAAAAAAAAAGAGTCATGTTAAATAAATAAATAATTCGTATACAAATAAGCCGACAACAACAACAATAATGATAATAATAATGATACTAATGATAATAATCGGTACTTGTTTGGAATAGATAAGATTAAACAAAATGCTTGCAACGAAGACAATCCACAGAGACGCTAATTTTTTAATTGGCCATTTTTGAATGGCAAAAAGTGGCTAGATTGTTACCGATGTTCAAATAACGTTATTTTCGATTATAGTTTCAAAAGTAGGTAAGTTTGGTGTTAGGGTTAATTGGTAGGTTTGGAAACAAAATCTTGTGTTGGTTACTGCAAATCAAACACTAGCCCATAACCGTACCTTTTCTAGTTAAATTTAATAGAACAGCTTCAAATATTCGTAGTTAACTGCTTTCATTTCTTTGCAGCAGCTATCGTCTCCATGGGTTATTTCTCTCGTCGCAAAATATCGGCATTTTGTTCAATCTCACCTATCCCAAACAATTATCTAATGATCTACTTATATAATAGACCTCGTGTATGTCTATATTTTTGTCTATAACATTTGTCAAGGTCGATAGCTATTGAATGGTAATCATTGGGCAGTTTCCTTCATTTGTTTTTTTTGCAAATGTATAAAATTTCCGGGTTCATTATGGTTGACCATAGACAAAAAAAAAAAACGAAGAGCAACAAAGTATCATTGATATTTCATAAGTACAATGCAATTACAGAATTATCTAAATACTGCCATCATTTTTGACTACATGAGTAAACTCATTACTACTACTACTACTACTACTACTACTAATAATAATAATAATAACAACAACTAGCTGCACCCATGGAAATTCCACGGTTGTTGACAATTAGGATATGATGATTACTCTTGCATGTAATCAAATTATATAATTTTGCTTAAGTAATTCATGGACTGTGTCTACATTAACAGCAATCATTTCTTCCAGGTCGAAAAATAACGTGATTTTCTGACTATCTAGGGAAGTAATAAATTTGATGGACACAAATCAACATTTCATGGAATTTATTTGAGTAACCAAATCACCACCCACCCACCCACCCACCATAAAAAAAATTGGCAAGACACGAAGGAAATCGTGACCTGTTCCTTTCTGATACCAACATCAGACATGAAATTGTATACCATTTGGGGTCAAGTACCAGCCATTTTGCGATTTTTCTCGAAAAAGAATTGAATGAAACTAACTCTAATCCAAACCTACTCGGCATTAGCTCTAAAAAAAGTAGCCGTGTTTGCCAAACACTCGTTTTTGAGAAAATAAATGAAAACATCAAATCGAAAAACGGGACAAAAGTGTGTTGGCTCTTTTTGATAGAAAGAGTTGAACTGTTTGAAAAAATTTCAAAGAGCAGCCGACATCATTTTGTTAATTTTTATAATCCCCTCAGATACTCCGAGAATCATGTGATTTTTCGACACAAACAATAACCAATATTGATTTTGATAACATGCAAGGACGAATGGACTCTGCTCAGACGAAACATGAAGCGATGGTTTTGTCTCCATTTCTCGAACGATCTTTGGAAACCCGATCATTTTTTACAGCAATCGCTGGCTTTTCACGAGGCCGGTGTGCATGGACGTATTTTCGACTGAGTTATCAAGTCATAGTTGTTTGTCATATTTCTATGTAAAATGAATGACATATGTTTGACAAGAACTGCATAAACATGGTTTTGGAATATATGAATGTCTTTGCTGCTCGCAGTTTAATTCAGTGATCCTTAAACTTTTTTCATCGACCCTTGAGCTTTTACCTCAAATATGATTCACCCACAACCGAACTTTTCGTCCTTTTCTCCTTTGTGTATAATTTTGGTAAAATTTGCTTCGGTGTACATGAACCTACGGCGGTCTTTTTAACCAATCATGGAGAGGCTTCAAAAGTCTTACAAAGACTATAAAAGTATGATATTTCCGTTAAAAAGTATCATTGAATAAAAAATTCGTCAGAAATTAACGCAATGATAAAATTAAACGTAAGTCTTTATCGCCTTGCGGTACATGAACTCGTCAGTTTGGTATGATGAATGCACTGTTTCTATTATACTTAGACGAATCCATTGTGTGCAATCTGGTAAAAAGACGCGTTTCATTCAATTATTGTGTTAATTTCTGTTGAATATTTTGCATCATCATCATCATCATCATCATCATCATCATCATCATCATCATCATCATCATCATCATCATCATCATCATCATCATCATCACCATTCTTTTAACGTCCGTCGTTGGACGTAGACCTTCCCCAGGATTCGCCACATTTCTCTATCATGGGCGTTGCAGAGCCAGTATTTTCTGAATTCGTCTAGTTGGTCTCTCCATCTTGTATTCTGTCGGCCTCAGTTTCGCATGTGATCTCTGAGGATCCATGTTGTGAATCGTGATGTCCATCGGTTGTCTTTCATTCTTGCAACATGGCCTGCCCGTTGCCATTTAAGTTTTTTTTTAATAGATTCTATGATATCTTGGACTCCCGTTTTCTTCCAAATGTACTGTGCTGTCTTGTGATCTCTCCATGTGAGGTTGAGCATGATTCTCTCATGCGCACACTGCATACTTCTCAGTTTGTAGGTCTGTCGTGTACAGTATATAGTTCTTCGATGCTGTTTTTTATCGTTGTTAATTTCGGAAATAAAACATTACTAAATTTATTACAAAAAATGTTTGAAAAAGAATTTTCCAGCGAATCAGCGCTGAGTGAGATGATAATTTTTTTTTTTTCATTTTTACCTCTTGAACTTGATGTTCTATTTCTTCCGAAGAATTTCCTTTGAGAATGTTGGATTGATTCTCTGGATTTTGCGCTAGATTTTCCTTGGTCACCTCGAAGACTTGATTCAATTCGCCCGCAGACAACTTCAAAGAAAAAAATGATTCAAGGAAGCAGACGAGAAAAAAAAAAAAAAAAAATACGAGAACGACAAATTTTAATTTATGAAAATTTGCAACTTGAAAGAGCTACCCAGAAAAGTGCTAAATGATAGAATGAACGAGTTTGGTTTTTTTTCTGCACTTAAAGAAAAAAAAATGGCCATTTAAGATTTTTATTGAAAATAATACTCTAATAACACGTAATATTTTACATGTATGGGGATCAATAGAAAGACTATTTGCTCTTCCCCCTGTTACTCCTACGACCACGGATAGTGGACGTATCGTTGAACTTATGGTTCTTGTTTCAACCAAGAATCGGTCTTACACTGACGTCTTATATGAAAAATTTTATTGGCCTAACCTTTTGATTCCTGCCCATCCCCCGAGGATGCAAATATTTAGTTTTTGTTTGCTCAAAAATTTCGCCAAACTCAGATAAGCAGGTCTTTCACTTCAAGAACTTCACACGAAATGCTTTATTTCTGTTATTCTTTCTGTTATTTTGATATACTTCCTGGAAGAATGATATGCTCCCTTAATTATCAATATGTGGTTTGCTATGCCTGATTTTGTTGTCTCTTAGTATAATGGCTTTCCGATGTTCTTCGTCAGATCTTCGAGGGACAGTTGGTTTCACCTGTATATTCATCATCACAAATACATAAAATGTTACTATTAGGTGCTTAATTATCCCCCCCTCCCTGCACCGCTTATCAATTTTGGAAAAAAATCTCCCCGCTCTTATTAGGACACTCTACTAATTAATTTTCGAGACCCCATCACCACTCTCTTCTCCCTAATAGTTGGCAGGGGTGAGCAATTACAGATTTTTTAAAAAAATTTTCCCATCAAAAGTCAACTATTAGACAATAAGCGAGAGAGAACCTGGTTAAACTAATTTCTACCAGAAGACTTGAAAGTTCATTTTTTCATTGAAAACAAAAGAATTTTTTTTCCAGTCATTACTGTACGGTTTTGCTTCTTATGTGCCTACACCATCCTCACTATAAATCTTCCTCAAACGACTTAATGCAAAGAAGTCCGAATTTCAGTTACCAATTTGTGATGTACTAATCAGCCTCAAGTCTTTTCCTCTCCAAATTGTCAACTTTCTCCACATCATCTTGTCGGATCTACGTAAATGATTATATATATATATATATATATATATATATATATATATATATATATATATATATATATATATATATATATGTGTGTGTGTGTGTGTGTGTGGTACAAATCAGGCTAGCAGTGTAACATGATATAATAATACATCAATGATATAAAGCCACTTCTGAAATGTAATGGATTTATTTCATAGAGTGCTCGATACATACAACTTTTTGCTCTTGAAGTTAAGTTGTTATAGAGTAGAGCTAGAAATAAATAGTAGAGTTTGGATTCTCTACACAAACTAGCTCATGTTTATATAAGTTTATATATATATATATATATATATATATATATATATATATATATATATATATATATATATATCATACAACTACTTTTGGGAAAATTACAGCATTGCACCCAGCCAGTGTTACTGACTCAAAAAATATTTTGAATGCCAAAGAGTGCTAGAAGAAAGATAGCCACATAAGTGCTTGGAATGGCCAAAACAGACCTCAGAGATGTTGAATATCGTCATAATAGCAGAACTTTTCGCACTGCCAACACAAGTAACTTACTAAATTTAGTGCGCAAAGTGCTAAATTGGCAACGTTATGTCGAGCCGTGTCTAATGAATTATTGAAAATATTTATACCATTCCAGTCTATTTTCGTAATCCCAGTCTCTAGGAACCGTTAATTCAACCACGTGAATTTTTTTTTTTCAATTCACCAACTAAGGAATAATATCTGAAAGGTATTTCAAATGGAAATTCAAGAAGTCGAACTTAATCCTCAACGATTCTCCAATCTGTGAAACCATAAAACAGATACTGGGTGCCTCAAAAGTGACTATAGATTTTCCCTTTCCTTTTTCTCTTCTGATCTTCCTCCAATGTCCGTGAAATTGATATCAATAGCTCAAAATCTGGGAAACCTTTGGACACTTAAGCTATCCATCTATCCTCATTATTTTAGCAATGATACTGAGATGCAAAATTGCAGTCTTGTTAGAGTTAGGTAAAGTGAATTCTTTTTTTTTCAAGAGCAAAGTTTATGCAAAAAAGATCAAGTGACCGTTATGAACCCAAGGCAAGAATCAGATTGTTGTGCGAACATCCTACTCGAATTGCTTGTTGATGTTGTGAATGCTTGAGTCAATTGCTGGCTTGGTCGAAATGCCATGAAGAAGTTGGCTTACGAGTAGAAATCTACGAATGAAGTAATTCTTATTTGAACTTGACAAAATTCTCAAACTCTAAGTCTATCACTTTCAAAAAAAAAAAAGAAAAAGTGGTGAAAGTAATGGTATAGAAATTTTGATACAAAAAGTGAATGAAGACAAAAAAAAAAACCTTACTTCTTGAATGTGATCATTCTCTCTGTCTGCTTTCGATGACTTTTGCCTCACTAATTCAGTCGCTTTTGGCATATATTTTTGGTATTGTTGATTCTTGACGGTTCCGGGCTTTCCAGACTGGGAGATCTGCTCTGACTCAACGGAAGATGGTCGCATCAGTGCCCCGAAGACACATTTTTGTAGGGTTATGCCTCCAAGTAAGAGAAAAGAGCCTTGCAGACCGTATCTTTCGAATAGAAAATTGATGATAATTGGCATACAGATGAGACCTATACCTTGTCCAGAAACGGCGATCCCCGATGCCATGGAAAGATAGCGGTCAAAATTGAAGCTTACTAACACCATAACAGTGGTGTAGGTTAGTCCAGAACCCATACCTATAAAGACAAAAAATCCATTTATATATATATATATATATATGTATATATATAAGTTGCGGTATGATATTTTGAAACTATATTTGAAAGGATCTTCGTTATTACTTTTGGTCTAGACAACTTAAATAGAATAAACAATTAAAGAGAATGGGGCTTGAACTAAGAACCCTGCTACATGTATAAGAGAAGATCATGCTTAACATCACATGGATAGGCCACAGAGCAGCACAGTATATTACAGAAAAGAACAGGTGTCAGAGATATCATGGAATCCATTAGAAAACTCAAATAGCAATGGGCAGGCTATGTTACAAGGAAATCAGACAAATTACAAGAATGTCGCAAGACATCACGACTCACAACGTGGATCCCAAACGATCAAATGAGAAATTCTGGCCGGCAGAAAATAAAATTGCGTAATAATTTTGACAAATTTAGAAGATTTGGCATCGCGACGTCCACGGTCAAGTGGTTTGGTAAATCTTGGGAAGGTCTGTGCTCAACGACAGTCATTAAAAGCCAGAGGGTGATAGTGTAATTAATTTTAATTTCTAGCTACCTACATAATTTTTTTAAAGCTCTTCTGGAACATATGGCAAGAATTAAATTTGAAGGTTTAATTTTGGTTATAATTGCAAGAAAATAGTATAAAGTTAGTCGTAAAAAGAGAAAAAAATCTTATGCGTACTGACAGGAGGTTTCAGACTGTATGGAAGCCATGTTTATATTTCTGACTATAAAAATATGGAAGCCCCCACGATTGACGAGTGTGTCATCGGTAAGGTATGTAAATAAACCAATGAAAAGAAATTATATAAATGATAGTGTACATATAGTATTTACCTTATCATTTGCCTCATTGTTTACCTACAGACGTTTGAAACGATTTACAGGCAAGACAATAAGGTATTACCTCATTAAGGGTAATACCTTCAAGGGCTCAAAAGAGGAGGAAATCAAGTGAAGAATCACTCTAGGATGGCAAGCCTTCGGCAGAGCAAGCTCAACTTTCAAAAACCAGACGATCCCAATAATCCTAAAAAGAAGAGTATACAACCAATGCATTTTCTCGATAGTCACTTATGGAGCTGAAACATGGAACCTAATCAAAAGACAGAACTGTAGACTGAGAAACATACAACGTGCGTATGAAAGAATCATGCTCAACCTCACATGGAGAGATCACAAGACAGCACGGTATATCAGGGGGAAAAACAGGAGTCGGAGGTATCATAGAAGCTATTTGAAAACTTAAATGGCAAAAGGCAGGCCATGTTGCAAGAATGGTTGATCAACCAATGGCCATCACGACTCACAAAATGGATCCTCAGAGATCACATGCGAAACCGAGGCCGACAGAAAACAAGACGGAGAAATGAACTAGACGCCCATGATAGAGAAGTGTGGCGAATCCTGGGGAAGGTCTATGTCCAACGGCAGACGTTAAAAGAATGATGATGATGATGATGATGATGATATATCGCTGTGAAGGTTGTTAAGTACTCACTGACCTGAACTTCACCACAGATGGTTTGGTAGTTTGGACCAAGTTTAAACTTCAATAGAGGCTGTTCATATTCCCTTTGCATTAATGTCCTTGGGAAAGGAATGAATCCATGTGTTCTCTTCTCCAGATGTAGGTAAACTAGCATGACAATCTTGGCTTTCTACAAGAAGGACAACTCTTAATTCGAAACTGGGAGCCGGAGTCCTTATAGTAGCCCAACGTTGTCTTTAGTTTTGCTCAGTTGTATCAAACTTTGCCCTTCCCTAGACAACACTGGTAGCGTGGGAGGAGATACTTGCAGCATGGATGACCACTAGGGTAGTCATTTCCAAATTTTCAAAAAGAATGACACTATAGGAGAGCGCTTCCCAATCTGCGGTCCACAGATTTTTTTGGGTTGGAGGTGTCAACAGTGATATAATTAGGGATCTGTGAGCTTGTTGAGTAGGCAGACCTTTCTGGGGTGGGGTTGGCAGGCAACTTCATTTAAATAAGATAAAGGACCCTGGGTAATAAAAAAAAGTTGGGAACCTCTGTTCTAGAATGATTTTCTCGAGCGTGTCGATGACGAAACCCACTCTATTCATAAGTTTTTAGTCAGAGTCCCAAAAGGAGGATAAATCAACGTCCGGCTCGAGGTGGCACCGGGCAAAGAACAGTGCTCAAAAGCCAGACGTCTGGCTACCCTAGAAAACCACCCGTCTAACATTCCATAGAACCTTGCATGCGCATAAGAGAGACTGGAAGCAAGACTTTCCGGTAGCGGTTCCATGGTCTAGTGAGACTAACGGATGTAGGGGTGCCAAATTAGCCCTCTTCTGGCTGATTTTTTTTTCAATTTAGCCGATAGAAATCTAGAATGGCTAGATATTGCATCACTCAAATCCAGACATTGAAAATATTCAGTGAGAATGAAATCAAAAGTTAGAAAGAGAATGAAACGAGAACTGCTAAAATCACTTTTGGCAATTTATTTTCGATTACGAATGAATGGTGTAGTATAGCAGAAAAGTTGTTGTAAGAGACGGGCCTGCAAACTGAGAAGTATGCAACGTGCCCATGAGAGAATCATGTTCAACCTTATATGGAGAGATCACAAGACAGCACAGTATATAAGGAAGAAAACAGGTGTTCGTGACATCATAGAAACTATAAGAAAAACTCAAATGGCAATGGGCCGACCATGTTGCAAGAATGAAAGACAACCGATGGACATCATGTCTCACAACATGGATCCTCAGAGATCACATGCGAAAC